>JBAIZL010000004.1:237817272-238394772 GCA_036971475.1 Prosapia bicincta | reverse complement strand
AGTACTGATATGGTATTTCATTATTTTCTCTCAAGAAAATAAAAATTGCACCATTATTGTTAATGTTTAGGAATGCTTTTTATAATAAAATAGTGTCACAATAAATATATTAGTGTAACACATTTTAGATAGTGTTATAAATTAAAAAAAAGAAATTTCAGATAAGGAAAGAGAATGTACTCAAAATGTAATAATAATAGAACTAGATAAAAAAATTGTGATTTGTTAGAAATAAATCAATTCGCTTGCTTGTGATAATTAACTCTCTTAAAATGAGGATGTAGAAGGCAACGGTCGTCTCCAAGAGCAAGGAAATGTTTTATTTTAATTTTTTAATGTAACAGTCATATTTAATTTCTTGTAATCAGAAAGTAGAAGACAACGCACGTCTCCAAGAACGAAGATGGAACGTGGAGTTACTGAAGCCTTTTCAAAATCATGACCGAGCGAATATTGTGAAGATTTATCCAATAGAGGGATGCGAGGCTACACCTTGTTAAAACAGCTAAGTGAACAAAATCAAACTTTGGTGAATAATCACAAAAATTAAATGCTTAAACAGTTTAGTACAAAATTAATAAACATTAAATTTTTCAATGCGTATTTGAATTTAATTTATGCATAATTTGGTGCATTTGTTTTCAGTTTAAATTGTAAGAATTAATTATGAAAAGAGCAAGCAATCAAATTCGAAAATAAGGTCATTTCAGCCATTGATTTATTAATATGTAAATTTCCGTATAAATAAATAAATTGTTAAATATTCAAAATCAGTAACTAATGCAATGTTTCTGTAATATGTATTTGGTTTGTAATTTCTATCTTTTTCGGTTAATAAACTATGTTTGATTTGTTTTAATTGAAGATTTAAGACAGCAATTATTTAACGAGCACACAAATCCCTTGCATCTCAATTTAATAAGACTTTGCAGGTCATCTTTTAAATATGTATCTATAAACTGCAATATTTAAAATCATTCAAAATTCTTTATGAATTAAAGCTACCAAAAATAAAAACTGTTAAATTAGTTTATACATTTTTAACGCCAAAATAATGTATAATATCTTACAATTCTAATATAATGTTTATTTATATGCGGTGAATTTGACATTAGAAGTTGAGTTATTCCTAAAAAAATATTGATTAATTTTTAATTTCGACACTTCCATTGAAAGAGTAAGAGATCTTTTGGTACTCATTAATAAACATCATATACATGTCAAATGTTTTGTATAGTCAAATATATCTCCACTACTTACTGGTGAAAATATATTTGAACAAGTATAAAATGAACTATCTTCATCTCGTGACATGTAACGCCATATATATATATATATATATATATATATATATATATATATATATATATATATATATATATATACATACACGTGTGCGAGTGAGTGTGTGTGTGTGTGTGTGTGTGTGTTGCGGCGGGTAGAATTCTGATTATCAAATACCGTCGCAATGATATTAAAATTTCATAATTATAAAATGAGAAAGCTAAGCCATTAGAAAGGATAAGGGGCTTTGTATATTTAAAAAAAACTGGTAAATTACATGGAAAGGAGAGAAAACCTCAATATACACCTACAACCACCATTGGCACTTGAGGAGATGCGATTATTCAAGAGGAAAAGGAGATGCCCTGAACCAAAATTCGCGAAAATGCCAGATAGAAGAGTTAAACGCAAACTAAAGAAACAGACAATATTTTGATAATTTTGAGGTAAGCCAGCTTTGTGTGGTGAAAGCGAAAGCCCAGCTGGGGTAGAAGTCGCATGATGTCGTGACGTAGATTTTAGAAGCCACCCCATTGGTTGACAAAACCTGGTACGATACGTCTCGTGGGAACGAGAAAGCAAGCAGGGGGAAAATCGTCAGTGTTATTCGAGACATCAAACAGTTAACAACGTATAACTACGCTCCAGGTCACAAGCTTTTTTTCAGTTTTGTGATCTTTAAATGACGACGGAGCAAATGTGCTATGCGCGAAAGAGTGTGTCACCGAAATGTAGCTGCAAGTGTGTTTTGGTACCCATCTGGAGGAGGTAGCTTCTCCAAAATTGGTCTCCAAATTTACAATTTATGTGGCGGCGTTCTTAAGAAGTATGTGTGTGTTAGAGGTGAACAATATGAACAATTATTAGAGTCAGTAAAGGGATTAATAAAAGACATTGCTACAAAATTTCTATAAAACAGTGAACAGTGAAAAATCCAGATTTAATTAAATTTCGATTTCTAAAACAACCCTTATATATGAACAGTGAGAAATAAATAATTAGATATTAAATTGAACAGTAGATATTCAAAATCTGAAAGCGGGAGAGCATACTTTTATAAATTTCAAAATCGGGATATAAATTGGTATTACGACAACGCAGAAGGGACGTACTGGAAGTGTATATAAAGAATTCGCAACAGAGACGCCAACAGTCAAGATCGGTGACACTTGCATACTAAGATGGCTACCCCAGATACAAACGATCTCGAGGGAAAAGAAAGAAAAATCTACCTTGATTTAGGAGTGACCCGGCGATTAAGGTCATATGTTAATTTCTCTCGTTTTCATTTATTCTAAAAAATTCTATATTTAACAATTTTTGGGGAAAGTTGACATTTTAAATAATTCAATTTCAAATAAAATTTCTTTTTGGAGTTAAAGAATTTCAAACAATGGCTTTATTTAAATAGTAACTGAGAGGAGGTAGTGTTGGGTGGGGAATCCCTTCTACAACATGAGGGAACTTTTCCAACCAAAATTACTTATATTAAATAAAATTAAAACTGTTATACGATAAGAAAAAAATTGTGTTTTTGGTTTTTATGTAAAGAAAATCAGATATTAGTATTGATGAAAATGAATTTAAATGAAAGTTAAATGAAAATTAGTTAAAATAATTAATGCAAATTAATAGAAATCATTTCAGAGTTTAGTTAAATCATAGAGGAATTAAGGGGATGTGAAATTGAGAGTCTAATGAATAAATTTATTACGTCAAGAATTGCAAATAAAATGTAAAATTTTAATTAAATTAGTT
Organism: Prosapia bicincta; assembly: GCA_036971475.1. NCBI lineage: Eukaryota > Metazoa > Arthropoda > Insecta > Hemiptera > Cercopidae > Prosapia > Prosapia bicincta. The sequence continues at coordinate 238,391,730 of JBAIZL010000004.1, read as the reverse complement.
ACATTAGAAGAAATATTTTATTTTTTATTGTTTGCAAATAAGTAAATTTGCTAATTCATTATTTTATAAATTAAAAGTAATGAGTCTTCAACTTAAAGGGTTATATTGTTTTTGTTTTTTAATTTCATTGCTGTTTTTAAATATGCTAATTATTTAAAGAATTAAATGGGTAATTGATATAACAAATAATTTTATACTTTTAACTGTTCTTAAACAGAGAAAAATGGCTTTCGGAATTACCTTTTAAATTGAAAATATCAATGGTTTAGTTTAAAGGATTACATTTTTTTTTAATATGATTGCTGTTTTAAAAAAAATTTAATACGTTAAAAAAGCAAATACTGTTTTGGTTTAATTAAAGAGTTACGTAATTGCGATTTTAAGTATTAAAAAAGTTAAACTCAGCTAAAGTAAAATTTTCTATCTGAAACTAATAATTAAAGATAGAATTTCTCAGAAATTGTAACATGAAAAAAATAGACAGAGAAATATAAAAAGAAAGGTAGTATTAAAAACTTACCGAACTAGTAGAGGTAAGATGGGTAAAAACTGTGCCGTAGTAATAAGTTAAAAAGTAAATTAAAAACATAGATTTTACTAACTTGACAACAAAACAATACTGTTTTTATTTAAAACCGATTTTTTACACACTCCTTAAACCAAAGGGTCATTTCGCCAAAAAGATGCCTTCAAAGAACTCATTCCCCGGGAAATACGTACCCAAAGGGTTAAATTTCAGCAAGTTAGGTTTTTCATAATAAAGTCCAGTGATCTGTTCTCTTGCAGATTTTTGCGGGTCATTTTTGCACAATATCCTAGTTTGGCTAGGATAGGCCCTGTCAGAATTCTGAGCTTGCGGTGGGGTAAAAGGTGGAGGCGGCGGCGCTGTGGCCCATGCGGCGAGGTGTGCGCTCCGCTGCAGTGTATATGTGTTATATTATGATTCAGTTGCTAATATAATAATTACTTTCTATTTTAGAGGGTGATGTTGCCAACTCACTGCCCATTATTAACCTTTGAAGTCTCGATATTTGGTATTTGCCAGAGGGTTCAGACTTTGGTCACTTGGCTGCTTACATATTAATGGGAGTACGATTATAAGTAGAACAAATTACTTTATTGAATTTCCTGAGTTTATTTATTGGAATATTATTTCGTTCATTTATAGATAGTTTTGATAAAACCTAATATTAATTAGCTGTATTGCTTCAAATAAATAAAATGAGAAGGGTGTAAAATTATATTATTTTTCTACTAAAGTCAATGTATTAAAGTCTTAAAAATCAAAGATCCATACAAGGTGAATAGACAAGAAAAGTAGTTATGCCATTCCCGATAGTCAATGTTATTCAATTAACCCAATTAACGCCAGAGGGAAAGTGGAATCACAACAAGGTGGCGTTACGTGGAATGCGGGACAGAATAAGACATTCCTCAATGGGGATACGAAAACCTCTGCTACAGGCAAAGTGAATAGAGAAGGGAAGAAGTTAAATGGGCCATTCCCGATAGTCAATGTTATTCAATTGACAATGCAACCCAGTTAACGCCAGAGAGAATGTCGAATCACAACAAGGTGGTGTTATGTGGAATGCGGGACAGAATAAGACATTCCTCAATGGGGATACGAAAACCTCTGCTACAGACAAAGTGAATAGAGAAGGGAAGTAGTTAAATGGGTCATTCCCGACAGTCACTGATATTCAATTGACGAATAAGGCAACCTAATTAACGCCAGAGTGAAAGTCAAATCACAACAAGTTGGTGTTAATTGAATGCGGGACAGAATGAAATATTCCTCAGTGGGGATACGAAAACCTCTTCTAGAGACAAGGTGAATGCATATTAAACAGGAATGACGAAAACCTGTTTATGGGAGAAAACCAAAACATATTTAAAAATTAAATTTAAACGAAATAGAAATGGAAATTATTGAGAAAATAAAACAGTCAAATGAATTAAACTACAAATAAGGCAATCATTTGATCAAACAGAAACCAAAATTACTACATTTCCTATATTAAAATTAGAAAAACGTTTTGGAGGGTAACGTCGTTTGGTAGAAAATTATATATTACTGTTTGGAAATATGAAGTACGTAAGATATACTATCTTTATGTTCAAAATTTAATTTGTATATGGAATTTAGAGTGAAACACTATTTGAATTCTACAGCACGTAAGATAAACAAACAAAATAATGAACAAATATGTATCAAATTTATTTAATTTTTTAATCAAACTGTTACAAAAAATAATACATTCTAGATACATAATTTACTAAGAGTTTTAAAGCATATCACACTATTCACTATTTACTATTTACAAGATGGCGCTCTTTTATCTCCTGTTACAGGAATTACGTTCTTCTCTGTGGCTTCTAATATGCAAAATAACATAAGATTTGAGTCTCTTTTATTATTGGGTTGTGACGTGAGAGGTCCTAACGGGCATCTGAATATTTCATCACTGATGATAAGATTCAGGTTCGATTTGCCGCACTATCCGACAATAAAAAAACGGGAAAATGTTCAAAATAAATACTGTATATTACCTTGCTGATTGAGATGCTCATAGCTTTAACGTAAACGAATATTTAAAGTATAGGGAGAAAATAAGAAGTATTTGATTTTATTTATATAAATGAAATTGGCAACCCACTGGTATAGTGGGTAGAACAATTATTTAATACCTAAATGTATGCCCTGTGTTTGGCTCACAGAAGAGTATACGATATTTCTTAAACGAAAACTGCAAAAACCAAGTCTTTTTCTCCTTTCAGTTCGACTTTGACGGCGTAATTAGGTAAATATGGTCAAAGAATGAGTATTAAAAGCTTTACGCAAATACACCTAAAAAAACAGCATTTTAAAGGTCAAATATAATTAAACTATTCGTCAAGAACAATTTAGGCCATTACATTTAATATCCTTAAATTTGTGAGAAGTAAAATTACTGTAGTAGTTGATCAGTAAACATTGTTTTATTAATTTATCCAACAAATATTAAATTTTATTCTACACATTGTTTTCGGTGGGGGGCCTCTTTATAGTTTATGTTTAAACTAAATTTTATTAATTATACGCCCATAATTACATGATTTTGAAAACAATTTAGGTTTTAAACATGATGAAAATATTATATAATTTATATCGGAAATTAGTTTTTGATAATATTTTGCTTTCTTGAATTTTGTAGTCCATTAATCATAAACAATAGTTTATGACTATCCGAACTTTAACGTTAGTTCGGTTAGTCATACACTATTATTCAAGTGATTAAAAAAATATTTTGCATTGTTTATTTAAATAACAACATTTGTTACTATAATTGTTAAATATATTTTGGCGAAGTTCCATCATATTTCAAAATATGAATCTATTATGAAAGATGTATTTGATAACACTTGAATATATTAAACCCATTCGGTCACTAAGAAAGATAATAATGTGTAATAAATTTCAGGATAACAAAAAAAAAACTTATTTGAGGATTAAATTTTATTTTTTAATAAATAAAGTGTAATTAATTTGATGACTCTCCGCTATTGTAGATAAAAGAGATTATAACACCATAATACACTACAAAAGCATGTAATAACAGTTCTCTTGATACCGGATTAGTTTAATACCAGAGATTAAGTTGGGTATTAGTCTGAGCGACCGCTACGCTACAATATATATGTAAAATATATTGTGGCATATAAAATGGAAGAGAAATTATAGCATGAATATTACTTGACTATTTGAAATCATTTTAATCAATGCATTTGTTGCTCTATCATGGATTTATGTTGGGAAAGTGGTTCATTATTTACACACAACGATCTAACGCACACATACACACACACACACAGACACAGACACACACAGACACACACACACACAGACACACACACACACACACACACACGCATATATATATATATATATATATATATATATATATAGTGTGAAAAAAGGTTATATACATTTTATATAGGATCTTTATAGATAACTACACTAAAAACGTATTTATTTACCAATACAAAGGTGCAAACTATTTTATAAAATTCTTTACATACTTAACCACTGTGAAACAATAATTATGAAATATTTAAAAAATTTTTAAAAATATGTATCAAATTTTATCTGAAAACCTTTAATATATTCTAAATTTCGTACTAAAAGGGCAACAAATGCTTGGCGTCAAATTATGATTATATTTAAGGCCTTAAGTAACAAATTAATAGTACAACTTGTAAGATTCATTAAGGAACATACTCGAATAATTGAGATTGGAATAACAGAGTAATTTACAACTGTAAACCACATAGTAATCTTCACTTTCGCAAATTTCTATCTGTGACCTGTTGAAGCTATTAAAACTAATCTGAGGTTGGGAAACGTTAGGGTTATTGGAATATCTTATTACTCCAGTAGGTTCTTCATTATTACGACATATACCTTACTATAAATTAGTAATGATGTCAGTTATCACTGGATAGTTATTCTAATGAACGTCAAAAAGGGCAATACTACTTTTAAGGGACAATAGAACTATGTATCCCTTACATTATGTAACCTAATAGAACTTTAAATAGAAATAGATAGTAAAAAAAAAAACTAGCGCACAACCAAAATAGCCCAACCCTTTCACAGTTATAAATCCTTCCACAGTTCCGAAATCCTTTATACCTAACGCATTATGCCGCTAATAGTGGCTTTGCTTCGTCGAAGGAACGATTGTTTCGAAACGCGTTAGCAAGCAAGCCTCACGTATTGACATAGTCAAGTAATTTTTATTTATAGCACTAATATAGGTTTATACATTATTGATATTAATTATTACATACTATCCAACAAACAATTACCATATCTGTTGATGGAAGAGGTCTGTAGGAGTGCAAAACAAATGATTAAAATACATCTCAGGAGAGACCATCCAATAAATAATTGGATAGAAAACAATTTACTTCTTTTTACATCACAAAAGCTGCAGAAGGCCCATAATTCCTTAAAAAAAAAAGTAGGCTACTATGTTAGGCAAAATTATCACAAGACATGTTGTATTTTAGCTGTAAAGTTACCGGTTAGAATATATATATATATATATTTTTTTAACAAATATTAGTATTCTGAAAAGCGGTGTAATTAATCCAAGAATAGCAAACACACGGATTCTTTACAGTGCTACAATAAAATTAGACCCACTTAATTAGTGAGCAAGTTTGTTTATTTTCCCAAAACTGATCAGTTATTTTTAACAAAGTTTCCTCATCCAGTGTAATTTGCATCTGTCTTTAATTAGCATATTGATATATAATACATTAAAGCATGCATCTTTTATAGAATATCCTTGTGTTTAAGCTTTTGTTAGTGTTGTAAGTCGAGAATTTGTTTCACTTTAATATTTCTATTTTGTTTTCTATTTCAATTTCGGCAGCACCTATGTGTATTACTTTCATTTCCAAACAAAATGTCAACAACCCTTCCAAAACTTGAAGTATATCTATAAACTGTACCATCTGTTACTGTTTACAATAACTTTCTTTAATATCCCCTATGTGAAATCCGCCCTAGAATGTTAGTATGTCATGGATATATTAAAACGAACTGATTTATTGAGAATTGTTTTAAATAATTTTGTATCGTTACATACAAAAATTGTATTATATGCCATATTCTACACCGAAAAACTTTTACGTGTCGTTATATTACCAAAGTATTGTTTATATTAATGGTTTCAGGAGCACTGCTTCTTAAAAATAAATATTTAATTTCAACGAGTATAGAGTTATCTCCAATACATTACTTAAAACATTTATATGATTTATTATTGTATAAAAAAATATTGAAATTATGTTTCCAATTACAAAATTGTTTACTCACACAAACAACGAGGAAGATGAAATAAAATTATTGTAAACATGTAGCGAATAATGGTCGTTGTATTTCTGTAATTCAACTTTATGCTAGAAAATAAATAGTTTGCATCTCTTTTCGAATTCTACACAAATTGTGTAAACTCAGTTGAAGTAATTCTCCAATTCACATTGTCTTTCTGTCCCGATTCCGGAGGAGGCGTAACAAAGCGTCCAATTTGATCAAAAGACAGTTTAACAGGCGGTTTCTTTTATTCTCTCAGGTTTTGCAATTTGTGTGCTATTCTTGGGAAAACAAAACATTATTTATCTAAATGTAATGTGACATTAGGAATTGTTTGAATTTAATATTGTGTATGTAAAACCAAATATTTCAAATGTTTTAACTTTTAAGTTAAATAATAAGATATATTATATAAAACCTAGTTAGAAGATACAGACAAATCGACAGCCTCATTATCTGTTCTAAGTCTCTTAATTATATCCAATGGGACGTCGTCTATGAGGATGTAACGGTATAGATGATGGTCATTATTCGTCGTATCACGTGAAATATTTAAACATTTTGGGGGGAAAACATATCGATTCATTATACATTCGTAGAATTTCACAAATAACTAAGAATTTTCAGTTTATAAAAGAGACGGAATATTATTGTAGCATACAGAACAATGTTAGCCCCCTATTACAAAAACGAAGATAAAAAAATGTTAATATTTTTGAGCAAATTTTGCATTGTTGTGGATTTATTAAATTTGACCATTGCGAACCACAGCTTCGTTTAATATGCTCTGTATACCCTAATAATATTTAAGGCGTCTTTAGGACTATTTTCTAAAACGATTTCATAAACAACACTTTACATCAATAAGAATAAGTGACTATAAATAGTGTTGACATAGTAAACCTAATTGACAAAAAACTATTTGCATTTCCTATTATTTAAATTAGAAACAAAATTAAAATCAACGTATAATAATTGATTCATAAAATCAAATACGTAAAAAGATCTTTGAAATAAAGCAAAATTACTTTCTTAATTCAACCGACCGTAATTAGTTATCACTGATATTATATCAACAAATAAAAAGAAATTACATAAATCAAAGTAAAATATTGATTATATTATTGAATTTTATTATAATGTGTTAGTGTTTTGTCTGTATATAATTAATTCTTGATTTACCAACTGTCCTTTAATTATAGTCCAAAATTAATATGTTTGGAAGAAAACTTTATAATTTCTGGAAGTCCATTTATAATTAAATATCAACAGGTAATAGGTGCGTTGTGAAATAAATTAATGTATTGCTATGAAAAGCAATTGTAGTATCTTCTTGTAGGTACCTCTTGTAGAATCTTAAACTACAAGAGGTGTACAAGTTGACTATAATTATAATCCATGGGTAAATTTGTCATGCCAGCACTTTTCTAAACATAGATACGTAAAATCAAGCCACTAACATTAAATGAAGACGTCTATAATATATTTGCAACAATTACGGATATTTGAAATTTAATATTAGGAAATAAATTTGTTTGACATTGTAACTTTTATTATTCTAGTAGATTCGAAATTGTTGATTAAATATAATTTATTAATTTTGTACATCATCTTAGAATCAAAATAACAGACATTCGTTACATACATTTGTTTTACATATATACACCTACGTTTTTCTTAGTTTATTCTCCTCTTTATAAATCCAGCTTATCTCTTTCGGTAACGATAAACCAATTATTCAATTCAAATCCAGACTTCCATTAAACTGTTTTTATTAAAATTTTATTAAATTACGTTTTAAGAAATGACAAAAGTTAGATACAGGATTTATTGAAAGGGAAACAAAACCAACAACAAGTTTAAGAGAAAAGTTTGTTTTATGTCGCGGCTTTCGTAATCTATTGTTTTCCTTCAAAGGGTTTAAATTTGTGCCAACATCCAAGTTTTGCTAAGTATCTCTTTATTATAAACATTTGTTATATATAAACATTGTAGCACTTCAAAAAATATTATTTCGTTTGAATAAGTCAGATTTTGAATATTGCAGTGACCATGTTACATTGCCAAGAGTTAACCTGCAAAGTTTGAATTCTAAAATTGAGTTTTATGTGCGGTACGTTCAATAAAAGACATTTATTTAGTTTTAAGTAATATAGTATTTCAAATTATTATTTAGCGTGATGTGAGTTTACATACAAAGAAATACATTTAAAGAACGTCATACAATCATAACTCTCATTTTTGAAACATTTGACTTGAAAAAATTTATAATAATCATTATTCTTTTAGAACTAGAGGTATAGATATGAGATATCGACAAGTTTGCGTCATTGTGGTTCTGGATGCTGCTTGCCAATCTTTCATTTGGATAGTTTCGTGCGTATTGTTAAGAAGTTAATAATTGAATAATCTAAAGACCTAAGTATTAATAAAAGAAAAAGAAACAACTTCCTATAAACTCATACTTAAAAAGGATAAAAACTTTAAAATTTTTAAATACAAAATTTTTTTAAATCGCTACATCTTGCAAAGAGTAGCGATGAATCCCTACATCCTGGTCCTATGAAGGCTGGCGGAAGACGAAGACGCTTAGCGTTGCACAAGGTGTCACTAGGCTTTCTGCGCATTCCGTCTCGCGCATTTCGAACAACTGCCTTACACATCCATCGATTAGGGTAATGGCTTTTGGGAATCATATGTCGCAATCAATCTTTCCGTACAAATTTATTATTAGTATACAATTCACAACTATTTTTTTTTTTTGAAATCATAAATGGATTTATTTTTAAAACTATTAAAATAATTTAAATTTTTTTTTTAAACTATTATAAAACACTAATTCAGTGCTGAATAATAGAATAATTGAATCCAAGGGTATTCTAATTTTGTTCCTACTTCCAGTACAACAGTAATAATAATTTTCTGATGAAAACCCTAAATAGGTTTTGTGGAAATAAAAACTCTGATTTTGGGTAAATTTATAAAAATGTAACTTCTCACGCAGCTACATAGACGCAATAATTACACCTGAAATGAAATTCCAGGCAATTTACATATATTTATAACAGTAAAAAACTAAGTACTGTGCCTAGATTTGTGATACCAGACTCACTGATCAAAATGTTTATATTGTATCAACATAATTATTTTCTACCTTCTGCGCTCAATCTTTTATCATAAATGTTGACTTGAAGATGTAAAAAGCAGATTCCTAAAAACTTGGACCTTCTCTAATACTTTAATCTAGTAAAATAACAATATGTATTATGTGTATTCTGTCTATTTTTTAAATACCTTTTTTCAAAGGATACAATCAAGAGCACTGCACTGCAGACATTATTTGCTCTTAGTTTTATAAATAAATGACTAAGATATCTTCATTCGAGGTAGGCTGTAACACGAGCAAAATCTAAAAACGGAATCACTAGTGATTACTCTTCCATTCAGATGACTAAAAGAGTGTAATCTATATACATTTACGTTACGGACTTTATTGTTGAAATTAGAGTCTATAGGTTTTTCCTTAAATATTGTTGATATTATATACATTTATCCCACGAATTTCTGAATGTCGGCACTGTTTCTAATAACATTTGCATTTAACGCCTACGGTTTAAATGGCCTCTATAAAATTTCCCTCTTATTATTCAATTTGTTTTCTTTTTTATGTGACGTCATTGCCAGTAATTCACAAGGGTGGAAAAGATAACCTTTACAAGTTTTTGTAAGCCCTCGCTTCTCTAATCATTTCGCGGTAAATTTCCTTCTTAAATAAAGAAACTGTTATCTATAACCAAAATAAAATGAATTTCTTGTTGACTTTTCCGTGAATTCGCCATTATTTAACTAATCTATCCGTTTCCATTACAGGTCAATGGGTTCCAATTGGTCACATAATTTTAGATTTAAATCTGTGGTGATGGTTCAGTAGTTTTAATCTTCATTCTACACTTATGCTTTTTATATAAATGAAAGTGTATTCGCTTACCTATATTGGAATTACTTTGGTATAGATAGTACAGCACTTTCGAAAATGGTGTCTCAATTTTACTCAAATTTTAGGTCCAAGTGGATAATGGGATACATCTCATTGACCATCGTCATTTCAGACCTTATTTAGAGAGTCGATCTTTATTTATACCAAAGGCAAGTGCTTGTTACTCTACTGCTTGTTACATTTACATAATATGAGTCTTAGAATGCATACGTTTTCAGTGTTTTGAAATTACGAGTATATTAAGATAGATTTGATTATATGCTTCTTATGATAAATATACATACATTCTATACCTATGGCATCAATCATAAAACCAATAGAGTAGCTCTTTATTTTCTATATTTATTATTTTATATAATAACTGTATTTTATATTTATATTTGTGTATTCTCTCAAATAAAATTCAAAACAAGGAAATGACGTCCAGACTAATACCATGGATTATAGAAATAGCTATAAAATTAACTGAATATTTATAAACTACTCATTCCAAGTCATTTGACATCATTACCATATATACTAAATATTTTACTATTAAAGAATTTATATTATTGTTATTTATTTAAAATAATAATTATAAATATTTTGAACGCTTATAATCCAAGCCAATATATAAGCAAGCCTAAATTAAAAAATAAATGACATAGGTTTTGCTATGAAACAATTATTTTGTATATTTATGTTAAAGAGCTATTTAAGGATTTATGTTACAAAAGTTCCAGTTACATGTACAAAAATAAAATAGAATATAACAGAAATAAAATGTATACAGAACAGTTATGTCAAACAGCAAAGAAGCATCAAACTCAATAGCTAAGAAAAGTGGTACTTCTTAAAGAAGGAGGAAATTAGCCTACACCAATAAATAATAGTGGTTTTACTATAGTTTTCGGAAATTTAAATTTTACATGGTTGTGAGGTTCTTACTTGGCAAGCTTTACTGGCTATCTTGCTTATTATGGTGTCTCTTAAACATTTTATAAAAACATTTATATAAATGTCTTACTAAGAACCTATTGGGTCGATTCATTTTCGGGTAATGCATGCTTCGCAGATCATACTAGAAACATTATACATTTTACAAATGAACTTGAGAAAGATAATATATATTGGTAATTGTTGCGAAAGATGAGATAATATCTTTTTCTTCAAGTCCAAATTAAAAAATTATACGATTTTACAAGTTTTATACCGCCAAATAAATATTGTAATTAAAATACTCAGATAAGAATTATGGAGATTATAATGGCAGATGTAAAATTTAATCGCTTTTATTTTATCTCAAATTTACTTTAAAATCTTCATCTAATTTCTAAATTGCCAATCGATTATCGCAATAAGCAAAAGTTTCCAAACTTTTTAAAATGAAATTTGGATTATTGTTTTATTAAAACGACATTCCTTATTACATTTTCATTTCTTTCTCAATATAGAATTGCTTTAAAATCTTTTATAACGTTCCGCACAGATTATATCCATTTCTATTTTTGTGAAACGTAATTCACGATGGAATATTTCTTTATTTAAGAGGAGAGGAAATCACTTTTACAAGAAAGTAATATCCTGTCTCAAAAGTTTTTACCGTTTTAATACTGTTTGTTTCGCTGCCTTTGATGTTTATCTCAATACTTCGTCATTCCTCAATCCAATTATTCTTAATCATTCGTAGCTTTATGAAATCTATTTCTCTTTGAAAAAGATTACACTTTTCATTCTATTGCGAAATACATTTATCAAATAATATTTATGCGATCAAACTATTGTAACCATAAACAAAATTGGAATGCATTTAGGATCCTAACACTAATAAGGACCACATTCAAAACCTGTATATACGCGGGGTGCAAATTTTAGTCAAAGATTGACATCATTTTGTGGCCATTAAATCTGCTTCGTACTCTTCAATAGGAAATGTTTGACTGATTTTAGGTTAGGATTATTCTCTTTTAGTTTTTTCCTCACAACGTCTAGCTGTTATGATCTAAATTAAAATTTAAAAAAAAATAGCATATTCTGGTAAAAAAAAATAACTGTAACGTAAATTTAAAAAAATAAAACAAGAACTACCGTTAGCTTCAAATAATTAAATTAGAGATATTGAATCAGATCCATGTGAAATGAGAATTCGCACGTACACCGCAGTCGTAATACACATTAAATACAGACGTTACAATAAGTTTGCAACGACACGTAGGGTTCTATGCCCTCCACACCTGTTCCAGGCCATATTTAAATTAATGGTGCTTAAGAAGTTTTGATTCCAATTAACGAATAGTAATGAAGCTTTACACGTTACGTACGAAAGTAATAAATCTGTAGGGTTCCATAGATTTTATTCTACTATTTGACGTGAATTATGTGACCTCGAAACTTTTGCTGAGACGCTGAATTTGATCATCATACAAGCTCAAAGATACAAATAAGATGTACAAGATTAATATATATATATATATATATATATATATTCAACTAATTTACTGAAACGAACCACCTAATTAATATCAATACTGATAAGAAAAGATTTGAAAACGTTGTTAAATACATTATATAACTATTTAATACAAAATCACTCTACACTATATATATATATATATATATATTCTGTATTTACATTTATGTGTGTCGCCCGTGAACCTTGACTAACGTGGTTTTCTATTTATCCATGTGAATAACAATATATTACATAATACGATTAGTTATAGATATTGGAAAAACCATTCACAGCACATCCACGTCACTGTCTTATGTATAAATAGTAATTTCTCGGAGAAAATTGTGTAAATTTTCTTTTAATGATTTGCTAGTGACATTGTTTCTAGCTATTATTTAGCTAATATATTTTCCAGGCTACTTTTAATTTCACCTATAACAATGCTTAATCGTACAACCATGTACTATTGCTTAATTATTGTTATAATAAAGTTTATGAAAGCTTCGACAGTAAAATACGCTATTACTATTTGTGAATAAATCTGACTGCCGTATATCATCCAGATTTAAATGAATGTAAATGCTCCAGAAAAGGTTGTTACACTTATCTGCAGATCCTTGGCATTTACAAGAATTGGAAGCTAAGTCTATGCAGGACGCGTTCTTAGATGGAAGTATCTCCCACCGTGATGTGTGCAGTGTTTTCATTTGTTGTGCCCTGACAGGCCCCCCTTGGTCCTATAAGGTTTAAGTAACTCAAGAATTATAATCCCTTTATACCAAATAGTTTTATGTACATTTCGCTAATATAGTTAGCACGTATGTAAGCTACAAATAGTAGAAAGGAATATGTTTTACACGCCTAATGTAAAAAAACACTTATAAACAAGTAAATATGCAAATATATCTTTTCTTGTTTAAATACTATTTGTGAGGACTGTTTGCAGTGGTGTTAGTTTGTTTCAATTCCAGTTTGAATATAGTGATATTGCTATATTTCATAGGATTAAACTCATTACATGGATTGTCGCTGCATGTGGACATTCTGATGGAAATTCCACGTAGACGGATACTGCAATTTATCAGCAGCCGGACAGAAATGGTGTTACATTCAGAATATTAAGGCAAAATAACCGCTCTAAAATCTGCTGAGAAATAACCGTTTCTATAGTGCAAATAATTTATTTTTAACTTCATCATTTTACACAATACGTTTATATTTTATATTAATTTATAATCGTAAAAAAGTAACCAAAAACATACTTTCTGAATACTTTATTGTATTAAAACTCTAGTAGGCCTCTAATATAGAAAAATCTATTAAATAAATCATGCTAAGTTATCTGAATTCAAAAACCTGGAACAATTTTTAAAACAGAAAAACAAGGTAGGAGAAAAGTTGTAAGCAAAATTAGTTAGATAGATAAGTGTAGTTGGCCCCGTTAGAGTACGTGTAACTGATACGGACGCGGTGTGTCTACACATCATTAATTTTTTTGCCAAAATGTACTCGTACCACGAATAATGTAAAGCTTGGGTCGAAAGATTGGGGAAAATGAAACACACACACACACACACACACACACACACATACACACGCTCGCGCGCGCACGCACACACACACACACACACACACACACACAAACACTGAGACAGCCAAAACAGCCAGAGGAAGATTTCGAAATTTAGGCCAAAGTCTTTTTAAAATGCTAATTTGTAAAAAATTAGAACTGACATCTCCGCTATGAAATGTAGCAGACGAGCAGGTGGACTATCTGTTTAAGAAAACAAGGCCGGTCCAAAGGGTAATGGCCGACTAACATATAATATTAAAATAAAAGAGATTCTTGTTATTTATGACAAACAAAACGTAAAAATAAAATAAGAAAATGAGACTAAAAAAGCCACACATTTTTAAAAACCTATAAAAACATAGTATTGTAAATTGAAAATGTATTAGCTAATTTATTCACTAATGTATTTAATAAATGTAATTAATAAACGGATTAATAAATGCTCCAAAAAGTAGAGAAGTGTCAAGTACGAAGAGAAGAAATAGTTTTGAGTGCCGTTAAAGAGAAACTTACAACCGGAGGGGGCTAGAACTGTCATTCAAGTTTGTACCAACATCTTGAAGGGTAAAAACGACTATGGGGTTACAAAATATCACAATATTACACTATAAGTACATTTTTAAGCAACAGCGAAAAACGAGCAAAAATCTTCGTAAGAAAGTTCAATAGGGCACTATGTTACAAGTCAAGACACAGTTTTGACAAACCAATAAACCCGGAAGCAGGGTAGCGGAATCTGCCCGCTAACAAGGGACTCGCAAATCAGCTTTCGTTGGAGACGGGCGTGTTTCCGGAGATCCAGAAGGAGGTTCCAGGTGCGGTTTCGTGGCTGAGAAATAAGCCAGACCCAAGTCGGACGTGGAGATGATCTGCCTTCGAGCGAAAAATACGTACATGTTTCAAATGGTTACATTGGTATATTTATAAGATAGATGGTTCAAAGGGTTATAAGATAATAAAATATTCAAATAACTAAGCTATAGGAAAATCATTAGGAAATAAATACTAAGTCCATTTATACAAGTTTTACTGTGCTTTAGATATATTATAAAACGAAAGAAGTAGTGTCGTAACAATTTAAGTTTTAGAAAATTGATATAAAATAGAAAAAAAGGTGTTTTCCCCTAACTTTCAAATAGAGTTGGAAATTATTAAACAAACCATTTTCATACACAATCCTACACCCTCTTTCTTAAACTGAGATGCCTAAAAAGAATTCATTCCACGGGAAACCGTACCTTAAGGATGAAATATCAGACGAGTAAAGTTTTTTTTTTAATAAAGTCCAGTGACAGGTTCTCTGGCAGATTTTGGTAAGCGTAAGCACAGGGCTTACTTCGGTCGGCAATGCTTGTTCGAAATTTTTATCTTTGTGACGGTGGGTAGGGTCGTCGCAACACACGCACGCATTCTTCAGAGCATTGCTGTTTTAAAATATCTAATGATGCTAATTTTAAAACAGAAATATATTATTGAAGAAACATGAATTAAAAAAAAAATTCAAGTAAACAGAACTAACCGAAAAAAGTACCCAGATATATACTTTTTACTTACTAAAAAGTAAAAAAACTGTTTCACAGTAACAAAAATATAATTATTCAGAAGCCTATTACCCATAAAAGTTTGAACTAGGTGCTGCAACCATTCGTTCAGATCTCTATTTATCAAATCTATTACAAACTTCTCCGAAATAATCAACTTTTTGTTTCCTAGATTTCCATAAATAAGTAAACCGAACCATAGAGTCTTCTCAAAAAACAAAAATTGTGAAATATACTATGAGGATATGTGGGAAAAGGCCATCCCCACATTTTATTCTCGGAAAAGGCCATCCAATATCAAATCTAACCCAATAAGAAAATTGTGATAGGACATTTTTTGTAAAGAAAAAAAATTAAACCAACGCTAAACACACATAGCCTAATATTTAACTCGCAAAGATAAGTAAACGATATTCTTTTAATTCATCAACCTACCATTTACAACGAACACGTCATTATACTAAATAAACTAAACTCATAAAACGAAAATTACAATTTATATACGAAAGAGAAACAAACTGAGCAATAGCTTCCTTGACATCATTTTTAATACCACAAATAATAAAATAGATTTCACAGTATACAGAAAACCTACTTGCAACAATACTACAGTACATTAAACATATATCCACCCTTGCACACATAAATTTAAAACTTATAGTAACATGGAAAAAGAAACAAAACACACACCGAATAACAAACAAATATTAAATTAATAATTACACAACATTACAACAGTAGCAATAGAAAACTGTTACAGCCATCACCTTATAAAAAACATACAATAAACTTACAAAAAAACCTGAACTCAACATAACGCTACAATCAGAATACAAAAACAAAATAAAAAAACCTACCAAAAATGTATTTACTCCAACAACAAAATAAAATAAAATAACAAGAGTATGTTATGAAGAACACTATACACTAAAATAGAAACCCAACAAATAAGTAATAATATATCTCAACAAAACAAACCACAAGATAAATACAGAAAAACATAACCTATCTGGGATCTACACAAATACCTGTAGCGACTACATGTTTTAGATATTAATTTACAATTTAGATATTCAATGTAGCAGAACAACTAATATCACATAACCATACAATAATAAGCTACGAATATAACCTATTATTATTTGAAATGAATAATAAAGCAATAGAACTAATCTCATTCGCAAAATGCCACATTTATAAAAACAGACACAATAACTTAACTAACCAACAGGCAACATATACAGACGATACACTGTTCAGATATATCACACATGGAACACACGACAAAACGTATGTAACGTCTACAAAGAACCAACTTAACGGACCGGAAAACAGCATCAGTAAAGTAATTCAGTGTTTCGACAATCGTCAAGTGACCGAAAGTTGTATCATAACAAGGTAAAAGTCAATTGCACTTATGGTGGAATAATAGTTTACAGTTAACGTATAATAACTTTATGAAGTCAATGGAAAAGAACTAAATATTTATATAAAAGGGCAATATTTCTAGTCACAATTTATAAAAATACATATGTTTATATAACACTTTATATTCTTGTCATATATATATATATATATATATATATATATATATATTAAAACTACATAGGTGTTTCAAATACAAGAATATATATTAATTATTGATATTAATATTAATATACATACATACATATATACATATATATATATATATATATATATATATATATATATATATAAATGTATGTATTTTTTTTATATATAAATTTATATAGGCTGTCCTACATATTTTTGAAGATTTTTAACACAAAGTCCGACGAGATTAAAGAAGAGAGTATACTAAAAATAAATAATCAAATTTAGGCTATTCCAAAACCACTAACCACAAATACTTGTTTACAGACATATCAAGTAGTATTACTTGTTTTGCTTGTGAGTTGAGCAAAATGTACGCCAAAATAAAATAAAAATATTTCTGGCTCGATATTTTAAACTATCCATAGTTTGTTCCAAATATACAGTGAGCACACAAACAGTTAGCTAACACATTTTGGAAAGAAAAACTCGTAAGTTAAAACAGGTTATTAAAATTAAATATTTTACAGGTTAATTATATTTCACCTCTAATTATTGTTATTATTTTACGTACCTAATAAATTTACATTGCCTAACGAGTGTATTCTTTTCCGGCTCCGTTGCTTGGAAGTTGAATTTTCTTCAAATTGTTCCTCCCACCTCGACAATACGCTTTATTCAAAAGCAAATTGGTTTTTGCACAACAAAGGATCTGATTAATGAAACAATTTCACCAATTTATCTTCAGCGCATTTTACCGGAAGCGAGATTTCTCGGTTCAACAGGAAATCCGCTTAGATAATTACAAAGTTTTACAACGACCATTACTGTTTAAAAACCAGATGGACTTTTATAAATATCAAGAATTTGTACTTGGGAAGTCTAAAAAAAAAAAAAAAATGGATTCAAGAATTTCCTAATGCTATGTATGTTGTATCTGTCTGTTACATATAGTAACAGTTATTACTGATTTCATAGTAGGATATTTATTTAAATAATATAAAATTTTCAATGAAAGTACATTTTATTAAAAATTCTGTTTATTTGTAACTGTAAGATTTACATAAAATATACCTTAGGTATTACGGTATATGAATACATGTGAACGGTTATAGTATTTATTACATTTTACGAAACATTATACATGATGTGAACATTGCAATACAGATACGTGAAATTATTTCGAACCATTCCTATGCTATCGTAGATGTACATATTCCATTTTTGCGCTTTCAAATACGCTAAATCATACATTTAGCTGTTGCTAATAAAATTAGTATTACAAGCGCCAAATTGTGTAATTGTGTAAGTAGAAAGACATCGCCTTATCAAACGTTACAAGCATACAAGCCAATAGCATACATAATATAAATCCGTTTTTCCTGAGCAAACGTGTATTCGTTACCTATATACACACTTTCAGATAAATTCAAGAATTCTTTTATAAAAATCATTACTTGAAACCTCTAAACCTTTGCTATTTTACTGATTTTTCAACAATTTATATACTAGATAAGTTTTCCCTATTATTTACTAATACAAAATTCGATAGACTACTAAAAGTGTCACACCCATAAACTATCATAAACGTAGAACTTTATAAATAGGTAATATTGTGTCACTATGTTCTCAATAGTATATATATATATATATATATATATATATATATATATATATATATCGTACAAATTTTGAATATTTAATAAACTACTTTATTTTTCATCCAATCAAGCTCAGAAACATGTTTTTAAACATATAGTGGATGACAGTTGATGTTACTACAGTTTTTTTTCAAATATTTGTTTCATAATTAAATTTCAACAATATGTGCTTCCTGTCGGATTTGAACTGAAAGACTGCATGCCCGAAATCCAGCCCTTTGGCGCAGGGCCAACTTTCCCATGGCTATAAATCCATTACTTGAAGATTTATATGATATTTTAGCATAAATATCCTTTGCAATAACGAACCATTATAAGAGATGGACGGATTGAGAGATTATCCATTAGTTTCATAAATTAGAATCAAATATAAATGAAGTGAATAAATAGTAACAATCAAAAATAATAATCCAACACCATATACTCAGTTGGAAAATGGAAAAGTTCAAGGAAATTCGCTTTCAATTTTGCAGGCTAATATTGTCATTGTGTCATATGCATGTATTTATTTATAATAATTGTAATTATAAATAGGAAATAATTAAGATTTTTTTGTACCTTAGTAGGAGTTTAATTATTTATTTATATATTACTCGTTTTATTGCCTCTCTTCTCTCTATGTGTTCATAATATTCCAACTCTCTGAGCAATACTGCATTTCCGCTAAACTTTAACTACCATTGCCTAAAACTATGGTCTTAGTTTCGAGTAGTAATATTCATTATAATAATATTTTGCTCTTGTAGTTTATTGGGTATCTCGTAACCTCTTCTCACATATATATTGTAATCTGTTCAACACTGAGTATGTTCAATATGTTCAACAATGGTAGGAATATTATAAAGCGACTAATGTCAGTTAAAACTACTTTATTTTTCTAAAACTCTTATGAGTCATATTAGATATTCAATACACACAACAGCATGTAATTCCAATGTATACTTAAAGCTATAATTAATTTCCATTGTATCCAACAGTGAGGATTTAATGTTAGATAACGATTCTTTTTAATTTGACATATTTACTTTGCTGAAATACCAATATTTCTGATAAATTATGACACTGCAATTATATAGTGTTCCATTGTTTTTGTTTCTTTATTTTTTCGACAAAACGCGTTATCATTTATTTTAATAAATTTTGTTTTAAAACTGCTTTGAAAAAATTGGTTGGTAAACTGAAATAAAAGTTTTCTTTTGCAAAAGTATTTAACCGATTTGTTAATATAATTATGACAAAAATGTTGGGGGTTTCCATGTTATATATGTTTATTCCATATTTTCCTATATTAAAAATATCTTACTATCATTACTTCATCTAAAACGTTTTTCTATGGTTTGAATTTTCAAAGAAAATACCACTGCTAGATTTGACATCATGATATATGTTCAAAATATTTATAAATAAAATAGATCATATAACGTTTGGATGTGATTTTAGTGCAAGATAGAAACAATGGGGAAATAAATATCGAGTAGTACTTCAAACACTATATTGATATTTGAAAACCTCTCTAAAGATTGCTGACTGGAGTAGTTCTTTCAGCATCTACAGAGAATTATCCATTAAATCACAGTAGCTAATAGATATTTCTTATAAAATAAATTATCCTATACTATTACTCATATTTATTTGGCCTACTAAATTCCCTTTTTACTTGTCTAGGTTCCGTAATTTAATACGTTTATAAAATGCCTTATTCCCATGAACCGTGTTACTGGTCACTGCCCCGAAACAAACCTACTATTAGAGATGACTATAAAACTCCGATAAAATATTCTTATTTCTGATATTTGTGTAGACCCTATAGGTCTCGCATTCTATTATATTTCATCAAATACAACCCACCACTGAATATTTTATTGTAATAACGTACGTTTAAATATCATTCCGGATTTCAGACTACTTGAAAAGTAAACATCATTATTTATCTAATGTCTCATCACTATATAATTATTCAGGAGGTATTTCTAATTTAATAAATGTGATTGTATGCAACGCTTATTTTTACAAGGAATATTTGTTTTTGTGGTTTTTTATTGCCAGCTACCTTCTTACTTTTAAAACGATTGTTCCATGATTATTTATAATTAACATTTAAAAAAGTTAAATAAATTGGAATGGAGAATATCGATCTATATGTAATGGCATATAGAACTATTTAGTACAGGTTATAGTTTTCGAGGATATTTCATGTACTAGTTGCACAATCTGTGGGGACTTCACCTTTTCTTTAATCATTGATTGGATTATCCTTTCAGAATTTATTAGTTGTGTCCTTCGGTTACCAATTTGTTTTCTGTGCAGTCTGTGAGGCTAAACATTGTGCTAGTGTGGGTGCGCAGGTTTGTGGCGTTATAGGTTAGATTTTCGTGTGTTTGTGTTGTAAATGGTCTTATTTGAAATGAGGCGTTTTTAGTTTCATTTATCTCTTCAGTAAATAATTTGTTCCAAGTAAAACAATGGTATTCACATATCAGACGTTAATTGTTTTTTTTTGAACTAAAGGAAGGTGGTGTCAAAAAGTAAGTACAAAGATTACTACTACTTTTTTGTTACTGAAATATTGACGTTTTAGTTAACTAATGTGTATAACATGGTTTCAAAATAATGCTTGTGAATACAAGACATTACAGCACCAAAACCAATTCAATTACAAATGATACATACATTCATGAGAAACTTACAATCCCAACTTTATAGTGCCAATTAAAGATGTTAAAATTTAGGATATAAAAAGTGAAATCTTTCAAACTGTCCATTAAAGCTTCAAGGATTACATCAATGGAAAGAGTCAGACAGACGAATGCTTTGAATAATGGTGGAAAAAATAGGGAGTGGAATACAGATTTAAGAGAACACGGAAATCTTCTTGTGGAACCAATTATACCTGAATATTTGTTAACTACTAGCAGCCATGAAGTATTTGCTTTCGGTCCAGACGTATGAAAGAGATACGGATCGGAATGTAATTTGGGAATTCTCATTAATTGTATAATTGTGTATGTAGTCTACATATGTTCCAATAAATTAGGTTTTAATTAAATCGCGTCTGGCAATAACAAACTGCTGTAATTAACTTGCGATTGATCACTTGCAGTTATTTTTTACAAATTAAATATATAATAAGACAAATATTATTTCAGAAATATTTATTGAAATTTTTCATCACTTTCAATATATACTTATATATAATAAACACAAAAATATTGACAATTTTAAATATAATTTATCAAACATTTAAAACAAAGTTCATGTGGACAAGTTTTAATTTCATGAGTATTATTAATACTTCTTTACTTAGACTTAAAAGACAATAAATAGAAGTAGTGTATTATTGCCGTCAAGAAAAATATACCCTATAGCTCAATTTAGGTGTATAAAAATGTAATGATTAGTAAAGTTGATATTAAAGGGATCATTAAACTTTGTTCTCAAAAAAGGTTATACTGGGATAAAGAAGTTTTCAAATCAAAAAATTAAATTAAATATATTATTGAAGATAATACATTGTGTATGATTAATTATAGGATAATTTTCTGTCTTTGTGGGAAATAGGAAACATTCATTAAATATTTTGGAATGTTAAATAAAACTCACAAATAAGGAAAATTGGTTTCATAATATTACATAAATGATATTCAAACAACAGTATCTAATAAATTGTTTACAGTTTTTAATTTGCCTACGTAGCCTAATTTTCTTTATATAGATTATTTAGTTTTTGAAACTCTTGATATTTAGTTTACTAATAATTACCAATAAAGTGTTGAATCAAGGAAGTTGTGTTTGGCTTAGTATTATTTGCTTTATATTATTTTAAAGTATACGTTTTTAATTTCTGTATATAAATTAAAATATATAAAATTAATTTAAGTTTGTGTGCTGTTGTGTTTCCTTCAAAGCTCTCCCATATGCTCAGTAATCCCTGCTATCTTGTACTTTGTAGAAT
This sequence comes from Prosapia bicincta, assembly GCA_036971475.1. Taxonomy (NCBI): domain Eukaryota; kingdom Metazoa; phylum Arthropoda; class Insecta; order Hemiptera; family Cercopidae; genus Prosapia; species Prosapia bicincta. The sequence goes on along the minus strand of JBAIZL010000004.1, from coordinate 238,369,155 downwards.
TTAGCGTCTTATATTTAAGTCACATTTGAAAAATAATTGTCGTAACAATCATAATTTCAACAATTAGGCCTACTAAAACAAAAACTGAGAACACATTTTAAAGACACTGTTAAAAACAATTTCGCCACGTTTATTTTACTAAACAATTATTTAGCCTCTCTTTGACCATTGTTACTAGTTTAGGACGGAGCTTCAGCTCTTATATCGATTACCTGCAATGATTCAACTGTCAGTAGAAACAGTCAACAATACACTAGATCTTTAATGATTTCTTGAGCAACTGTGGCCTAATAATTGTGGTTATTGGGTTTGTTATTTAAAATATTATAACACACTAGATCAACAATCAAAATTATCGCAAAGCGTCAATACTTATCTCAGGTCTACATAATTACAATGAAATAATCTATTTCCTGTATCTATTATATCTCTACAGTATTATATTATTCTTTACCTTTTAAATGTCGATTATGCTATATCTAAAGGCTCATGTGACTTCTACGTCATAACAAAGAATGTCCTGCGAACTTTAGCTCTACTTTAGTATTCTCTTTATAATTTAATACGTTTCTCAGCATTTCAATAAATATTTATTTTCATGTACTGAAGGAACATATAAAATTGCAAAATTGGATCGACATGTTAGAGTTGCATGAACATTCGAATATGTGCGATCCCGTTAATTCGAATACGTTACAGCTCTACATCGTGGGACTATTTCATCTAAAGCTTAGTTGTAATAGTGTAATATGTTAGTGACTTTAGCAATATAATCATTAAATTTTAAATCTCATGTACATATATGTAGCGTTTGCCTGTCCTATAATTACGGGAAGCTCACAGATATGACCTTCCAATCTACCTGTGTGGTCTTCTGGGATATACAAAACTATTCTAATTTCACCCTTTCACACTCACTGCCTGAAAGCTACAACACTTATTGTTATTAGCACCAATCGTTAGAACATAACTCCCCTTTTAAACACACACTTATTTTCTGTTTCACCCTCCAAAATGAATCCAAAATTGACCCGCACTACATCAAAATATAGACGACCTTTAGTTGCCTACTAATTCGTTCCAACTTCATGAGAAAACTCAAACATCGAGCTAGTCGATGAATTGTTTCATCTTTAACTGTCAGCCAAGGCTTTCTATTTTGCAAAGAATTATAACAAGCGTATATAGAAAAATCTTTTTCAAAAGAAAATTACACTCTACTCTAGCTAAAGTTTTATACTCTCTGTGGAATTTTCACTTTTAAAAAGAATATGACAGCTACATTGAATATCTACAATGTACTACATTGTACATGGGATACAAGGCAGAGATTTATATTTTTCTAATTATTTTCCTAAATATAAGAATATACATTTGAATATGATTTAAACGTAACCTGCAGATTTTTTCTATGTAGTTAAAAAAAAAAACAGCTGTTTGTGTCAACCGCTCTATTACAAAAGCCTTATTATGGTATGAGACATTTTCTGAACAATTTTTAAAATTCTGACGTATATACTGTTATTGTATGCTAACCTACGATTAAATTATTATAACATTGCTATTACTTTTACCTTTTTCCATCCTAAAAGCTCCAAATTATTCTATTTAAGTTGTGTCTTTTGAAACTCCATCTATATTTAAACGTTTTTCCTGTCAATGGAAAACAGACATATAGAGTGCAGTTAAATTACTAATAAACTTCAAAATTCCAACAAATAGATAGGCAGGAACGGATAGGCATTAAACATACTAAGTATAAAAGTCAAAGCCAATTTAGGTTTGTTCGTGAGATAAACGGTACGAATAGTTTTAAATTCTATGAACAGTTTACTTTCGTAATGTATTTCAAGAGTGCAATACTTGCACAATACTTGCAATACTTGACGTATTGACATTTTAGGGCGTCTGGGTCTAGGTTTCATCGTAAAATAACCTACATTTTATTTAGTTAGGTGACGAACGTGGTTTAACTTGTAAATATTTGGACGATTTAATAAAGTGAGCTTCAATATATATTGATTTAATCAACTAATTACAAAATGTCACCACAATTGATATACAGTAGTTTAGCTTTTGGGAAAAAAATAATCGAATTTTAAAACGATTTTCTTCGTTCTGAACTATTAACTTTAAAATTGTTAGTTATATATTTAAAACAAACGTAGCAACAAAGTAGCTATTTTAACGTTTAGTTTTCTTGTAAATCGAGACATGTAGTGAAGCTAATTTGCAAACCCATTTTATAGCTAAAAACAGACTTAAGAAAATGATTACAGTAGACATGTATAACAGTTTTTAATCATCACAGTACAACTTCCTCACTGATTTCCTTTGCCAAGAACTGATTCCTTCAACTTTATATTGTGGTTAAGAAACTTTATCTTGAGGAGATTGACGGATCCAGTTCAGTTGACATATTATTTGGGCGGATATTACTTCGCAAAAGTAGCGACATGAAGTAATATTTTTTAGGAAGTTGAAAACAACACGCAGTTGGGATAGGCATATTGTTTTCAAATACTGTGGGGCAAAAACTATGAAGTGAAATAATTATATAGAAGCTACCTTGTTGGGGAAATGCAAGGTGAACACTCAAAAACAAGCACTAGGCTTGAAGTTTCAAAATTTTATTGACTACATCTTAGTTTGTTTTTACACGTTTCAATTGTCCAAGAAGCTCGTTTCAATTTTAATAATATAACACATATTTAGGTAGAACAAGTATATCTAAGCCATTAAGTATATCTAAATATGTTGTGTGACCGGTTTTCTTCATGTTATGTATGGTATTTTTCATATGCCGGTTTTATTCAGCTAATTAACACCAAAATATAATACAATACAAATATTGGAAATAACCCCAATACCACAAAAAAATACAAAATAACAGGTAATAAAATGTACATAAAATTAGGTTAGAATCGCAATTAGTGTCTAATTGAATATCGAATAAAAAACAAGATAGACAACAACTAAACCAATTGTGTTGTTCGTTACCATACTTACAGCCATATATATATATATTATGTTATGTACAATAATTTATTTATCTATATTCATGTAGTAAATAAATGTGGGTTGTCTCAAAAATTACGTTAGACTATCTTTTTTTATGAACATAATTTATATTTTATCTGTACATATATTTTGTAAAGTATATTAAAAAACCTATTTTATATATAATAGTTTTAATGTAAATACATTTTTGGTACCAGGCTAAACGTTTTTTTCAATCAAGCCCCATACCAATTTGCAGAAAAACCGGTTAGCCGTCTTTCTTGCTTCAAATCACCATCGTTTGTGAATAATCTTCCTCCAAGGTGTTGTCTCAATTCTAGAAAAATGTGAAGCCACTCAGAGCTAGGTGAGGTAAGAAAGGCGGATGTCTGAAGACATCGCATCGAAACTCCTCAACCATCTCTTGATTCTAACGATCAGCGTATGGGAGAGCTTTATAACAGAAATAGTAAGAGAAATATTAAAAAAACAAATATTTGTGGTTATAGGTTTCAGAGTGTTAGTTATAAAAATACACTTTACAGTTCTCTCCGATCCATTGAATCTTCATCTCTATTAAACTATTTATGTATTATTATTAGCATTTAATATATATTAATTTATGTATGAGGTTTTTGATAGTATAAAGTATATGGTTTGAGGCACTTCAATACATATTAGAAGAAATTAAATGCGTGGATCTTTTAACCTATTAAATTGTATCTATATATGTCCAATATGAAGATTAAATATGGATAAAACATTTTAAAATATTATTTTAAACTAATTTTTGTAAAGTATTAGCATTTTTGTATAGTTTATGTAGACATTTTTTATAAATTTGTTGCTAAAATATTTTCATTGTTACGAAACAGGCTATAAAAGAACGTTTCATATAATTTCTGTTTTGAATAAGTTTTGGACACCTAATTTAACCCATTATAACACATTTGTATAACTATTATCATATAATGACAGACAGATCATGTGTTTTAATATACGCCACAGTAAACAGAGCGTGAAATACATATTTTGAATATGTTTTACATAATAGCAACGAAGTTATAATAGAGGAGTGCAATATGATTGAAAAATTTAGCAAAAAAATACTTTCAATAGCCAAGAGAATAAATTAGATTTAATATCCCGCCTGCAACACACTGTAAATTTTTATTATGTTTACGTCCTGCTTGTAAGAGCGGAGAAGTAATTTAATGAACGGGAATTAGGTTAGAGACATCTTTCAATGTTATGAAAACTGAGATAATGAAATGTCTTATCATTGCTTATAACAATAAACAAGTGACCTATTGTTACGGACTAGGCCAAGTAATAATTTAAGCACAACGCTTAGGAATACAGTTTTTTTTCATTTCTTATAACTATATCTTACCAAACTTTTATAAATGTTTAGAAACCCGTAATTGAGTTTTAGTAGGTGAGTTGTAGTAAGCAATAGAATTAGCTAAGCTTGATGCAAGGAAAATCTACTTATTATATCATAAATATGCATTAAAGAATATTTATCTACAGGTAATTCTTTATTATTTCAGTTGGAGATTGATTTTTATTACATAACTGCTTTAATGTTAAAATTTTAAATTTAAATTTCAAATAAATTAACTGAAAACCCCTAGAAGTTATTATGTTTCATATATTACCCAATTATTATATGCAGATTTTTAAGTATATTATATAATTTTCCATCATTTGTTACAAATATAGAGGAGATTGTGTTGAATACACATGCAGAAAGATAGTATGTATAACCTTTCTTGTTCTACCCCGTCCATTTTATTGTTATTCTACATCAGCTGTGCAATGACGTGTACATGTTTTTCCGGGCGATAGAGCGTGTAATTGAATAGTTACACGATGTTTTCTAAAGAAAATTCCTTAAAGGTTTCCAACAAGATTAACTCTGACTTTATCAATTAATCTATGAAAATCAATGTCAAAGTCTACTTTGAAAGTCTATATCTCTAACACAATATTAGCGAAACATGCTAAATAACACATATATATTGAGATACATTTTAAATCTATGTTTTTCTAAAAACTCTTGTTCTCCTGTAGAATTTAGGTTTCGTTGTCCTAAATTATCATCATGAAAGTATAGAGTGTTTAGTAATTCAATGGGTACTGGAAGTAATGATATTGTCACTGTAGTATAGGATTTATTTGCCAAGTAGGCCAATATAATTTGTAATTGGGTAATAAAAGCAAAACGATAATGAATCAAACGTAGTGTTAATAGACTGTAGTTATATCATATATATTTACATATATATATATATATATATATATATATATATATATATATATATATATATATATATGTGTGTGTGTGTGTGTGTGTGTGTGTGTGTGTGAAGCTTAAATGTTATAGTAAGTAAACATATTATTATTATCATATCTATTTATTCAGTAATATTTATTACAAGCACTAAGTTCTATCTATATTTTACGTTCGAAGTCCACCTTGTCTATCTTTTCTAAAACATATTTAATTAGAAATGTATGCGAAAACAATAATCTTCCTTATCCGATGGTTGTTAAAATATTGAGTCCTGTTTTCATAGATACCTCTTTTAAAAAAAATAAACTTTATAAATATGTTAAATAGCTGTAAACTGCTATACACAAAAAATCATTTAGGCTGCATTGTTGTTTTTCGCTGTAATATGCTACACACCATTCACATATAAGGATATGCAGAAGTCATTGCCTGTTGAAGTAAGTAATGAGAAAATAAATAATTATTTAAGGTAAAAATTAGGCCTTATTTTGGTAGTGCTTACGCAAACGGACATAATTCTGATGTAAAGTTTGACGGGAGGATTTGGCTTTATTAAGATTAGAAAAGGTCAGTGAAGAGTCGATACTTCCAATATGTGATAAATTACAAGGGAATGGCTACTGACTGTACAAGATCCAAACATGTACATGTCAACAGTTGACTTTAACTGACAGAACTGAGGCTTTATACACTTCAGAAGTGTACAATTTTAGTGTTGGTTATTGGGTATTAGAGGTTGTGTTATATAAATATTTTAATAATAATTTGGTTTAATGCTCAATAAATTACATTCTCATGCTGCATTCCTCTTTTCGTATTTAATAATATACTACAAATAACTATCTAAAAGAAAACCAGAGCTCTAATGCTGTTTACAAATTTATTTTATTTCACCATCTGCAAAGTAGTTTCAGACGAATTGGAACTGAAAATGAGAAGATACTCAATATGTTGTGTCATCATAATTTTGAAAATCATTAAATCAATACAGTCACTATATTTATGTTTATATTTATTTATCTTTTATAATTTTAAAATGTGATCGTGGTGCAGTAGGTACTTTTGGTCAGGATACTTTTGAAGGTCCAATATTATTGAGGTTTAAACAACAGAATGACTTGGGGTTTTTACGAAAGAATGTTTTTTAGACCAGTTATCGCTAATTCTATAAGAGGAGGCTAAGAATAAAGATGAAAAATATCAATAAACAGTATTTTTGTTTTGCATCTCACACAAAGTATTCCCACAATGGTAAAAAATATTTTAAACATTTGTTACACAAATGAAAAAGCGAATTTCTAGGCCTAACAGCAAATGAAAGCTAGGACTAAGTAACAGCTTTTGGGAAACCGAATTTCGACAAGGGCTTTAAGAACTCAATTTTAAAAACATCGAGAAATAGTTGCTTCAATTCAGTGTTACATTAACTATTTTAACTGTCATTCTGGTTTGAATGATTCATGATCCACATAAAAAGGCATGCTAAAAATATCCAGTTCCTGTTCGATAACTTTGAAGTATGGGCATATTCGTTCAAATTCTTCATTTCCTAATTTTCTCAAAGCTCTTAAGTTTGTCTCCCCAAACTGCAATAGTTTCTAGTCTTAGCAAATAAATAAAATATTTCTTGACTACGTTCTTGAGAAATATATTAAATTGGTTTTCAAACTCCTGATATGAACCGAAATAGCATGCATTATTGGTTTCTTCTCTGAGGTTTTGGTTAATTTTATTGATGTGACTGAGAAGATCTGCAAACAAAAATGCAAAGTCTGGAAGCTATAAGTTAGCCCTACACTATATTTCAAATGTTCTGACTCATCTATTCCTTCTTCCTCCATGAAACCGATTATTTCGTCTTTTAGATCGCAAAACATGTTCAAAAATATGACCTGCACTGAGTCATCTTACTTAATTATTAGTACTTTAGAAAATTCAGACTGCAATGAGCCAATTTTCTTAAAGTAGTCTATGACTGAGAGGTCGTGAACGATTGCTATGAACAAACTTAATAACAACATATAGCTCATGCTTCATGTCTAGAGGTTCTTGATCCAAGACAAAATCAAGACCTATAACTCCATTCTCAGGCAATGGTTCCTTAAACCTGCCTACGTCACCAGATTATGCCCGTAGTATTTTGTACTCCATCAGTAGTAATGGTATAAAATAGGACAGAGGTACTTTCAGAGATGTGATAGTTTGTTGAAATTCCTTAAAACGTCTCGTCCTCTTGTCGTTTCCTTTAAAGAACCCAAGGAAGCTAATTCTTTAAATACATATTATAAATATCAGTAACTGAGCTGAAGCAGTTGTGTCCATTCCTAAATCCAACGCAAAGAACAGACTTTAAAATCACTTATCTTTTTGAGACCAACAGCTTATAATCACATCAATTCTATAAGTAATTGTATCGAGATAAACTAACTGTCGATAAACTTACTGTCTGTAAATCTGTTTCAGAACACAAAATTTTACACACCTGGAGTATACAAGTTTTACAAACTCCCCATTAGAGGATGCTTTCTTAATTTTTAGAATACCTTATGCTACAACATAACTTCAATGTGCAGCTGGCTTTTGAGAAGAACTTTGATTTTTTCAGAGAAAAATGCTTTGCTGGACTTGCCAGTTTTTTACGTAGAGCTCCTGCTTTTTACTTCCGTATTTCTTTGGTCATAGTTTCATAAGTGGCATTGTTATGTTTTGTCGTGCGTGGTGTAGACTTATAACGAGTTTATTTAAATTGTATATAATATTTAGTCTTCAAATTCTTACATTGGTTTTAAACATCTGGGAATAAGATAAAGTCTATACTAAAGAAATAATTTTATTGCATAATAGTTATAATAGGCCAGTGGTAGTAAAAAGGTCATAAATCTTGAATACGTACATTCCATTTTGCGATTCCTGTTATTATTAACAACTATAGAAATGTTTTGTTTCTAATATAAGTACTATATTTATGTAAGAATATAGCAAAAATGCTAATTCAATGATTCGATTCTTATCAACTATAATTATCATGTTATCATGTTACCAATGCTAAAATAACTACTGGTTACCAACATGAAGTAAGCAGATAAGGTTCCTCCTTCAACTTTAAGCTAAATTAATTTGGCTAAATTCTCCTTCAACATAAATAAATATGTCTTATACAAAACGAGTGGGTAGTAGCCTAACAGTTATTATTAAGTAAACCAATGCGGTACAGTAATTCAATGACCATTACTGTCTCTGACAAAAGTAGAATATTTAAGTAACAAAAAGTAGAGTTTATTAACAGACCCTTAAAGAGACCTATCAAAAGCGATTTCTCATTATACTGTGTAAAAATGATTGTTTAATGTTTGTTTTATAACCTTATAATATTGTTTATTTCTCAAATTTATTTTAATTTTAAGTATTAAAACCGCTCAAAATTACATTTCGTTTTCAACATTTTGCCTTCATGGTTTAAATAAAGACTCTTCATACTGACAACACCCTCTCCATTGGGGAACCGTTCTGGCATTAATCGTCTTGGATAATTATAACGGACAACGTACCTCATAAGTTTTGAAAAATCAGTATTATGTTTTAGTAAATGTTGCATCTTCCTATTTATTAATCGAAACACTAATTAATAAACGCAATACTAACCAACTCAACTAGAAACATGTAAAACGGATGAGTAAAATCATGATTGATAAAATAAAACGTAAAATTGATACTTCCTAGAAAAATACTCTTTTCAGAGCATCACTTTTTGACGAAATATTCCTTTCAAGACTACTCCATACCTTTTTAAAAAGAAAATTGGTCTTTGCGCCACAAAGTCCTCGCTTTACGAGACGATTTCATCAATTTATTTTTACCGTAGTTTATCGGAAAACACAGTGCATACCGGGGAAGTGGTTAATCAGACTATCTAGTCTTTAAAGTTTACACTATGCTGAATTTCTATATTTCTTTTATTAATAAAAACTTCCTCTCTATTAAAATTAATAATTCTGTTTTGAAATATGGAAAATAACTTTTTTTGTCTTGTTGGATGATTATTTATACAAGTAACTATAAATGTAACAAAAATGTTATATAAAAATGTATCAGATAATTTTAAAATTCTTTTAAATGTAACTTACTATATATTATAATCTTATAATAAGATTATTATAATAAGAGTATTTTTATATTAAGAGAGAAAGGTTACTACCGAATGAAAATATTTGATTGAAATAAATTTAAAACAATCTAGGCATCTTTGTTTGAATATTTCAGAAGAAACGTTATTTAATAAGACCTATCTAACTGTAACTTTATATGAAGGTTTAGGCCAAGGTCATAGTGAAGTTGTTTTCTTGTTATCTGCTTTTCTACTAAGGTTGTTGCAATATATATTATTATAATACTAACCTCTTATATAAAAAACCCACTGAGCAAGCAGAGGAAATGTTGAAACTTACATCGATATTACTGAAAGTTGAATATAAAAAATATAAATGCAGGAACAAAAATATATATCTAAATTAGGCAAAAGCAAGGTATATAGAGACTGAATAAGTTCTTTAAATTTGCCACCTAAATTAAAATCACTTTTCTGTATTAGGTGGTCAGAGATTCCTCTTGCTTCCCTGACGTAACCCTAAAGCGATCTACCGGTAGTTTATACTGCACAGCAATCATAATGCTGAGAGTGGCTAGTTTATGTGTTTTTCCACTAAAAGCACAGAATCATATATTAGTGATTTAATATAAAATGGTCACTCATAATATTATGCTAAGAAAACGCTAAAAATATAAAACGTAGAATCACTACATTCTTCTTAGTGGTTAATTCTTCTTGCGTTATATTGGATAATATTCGTTTAAATATGGTGGATATAAAACGCGATCAGTTACATATTTATGCCAAAGCATGGATTAATTATTTGAATAATTTATGTTTTAAATGGGGTATATTTTTATTTTAATCTACTTAAATAATTTTAGTTCGACATCAAAAGCTATGAGCATCAGATGTGATTATCAAATATAACCAGAAACATAGAATTAATTAACATTACTAATGAATCAAGTCCAATAAACGCTCACATACAGCATTCGGCATGCTCGACTAAAAAAAACACTTACCGTTTATATAAACTACATATTGTTAAAAAACTAACTGCCTCTAGCATTAAGATATTTCTTCTCTAGAACCACAAAAATGTAAATGTATTATACAGGGAAATAAAAACAAAAACCGTAGGGTTGATAAAACGCTGTATTTACTTGTGCGGTCCATAAAAGTACTAGTAAGATGAAAATTACAAAATGACCAATTATCTTACATACAAAATGAGATTTTACTTATAACATGATACTAAAAACATGGGTAATGATGCGAAAACATGTTTGATTTACAACTCCTACAAACGCGAGTACGTTGGCATTAGTTTAACACGAATGAGAGAACAAGATCTTTCAAAGAGTTTAATGATGTCTAATCACAACTGAAACGCAATTAAACATGGAGGTTTTGATTTATCCTAATCTCTATGGGTGACATTTTTTAAATGTAAAAATAATCAAACGATATTTAGTTTTATCATATAATTTATATTTCCTAGTTTATTCAGCGTTTGTTGAGTTTTTAAAATATAAACTAGCTGTTAACAAATATCATCTACATTACTTTCTACTGATATAAAGTCGCGAATAAATTATATTAGGTGACTGAAAAATACATTTTTAATTTATTTTACTGGCAAACTATTTTAAGTTCAGTCTGTCTTCTCGAATTCGTTATTATTTAATGTTATATTTATATAGCTCATTAACTAATTTTTCATAAACAGAATAAAATATATTTAAACATTTTCGTCGTACACTACCGATAGTATTTTCGTATCTCTTTATTTTAAACTAAACTGGTAATTCGTGTACTTCACGCTCTTACAAAGGCCTACCAGAATTGTGTTTTAATCTAATTTACATATTGCCCCTTGTTTACAAAGACAGAGGTAGTTTTTATTTAAATTGTAGTTTGGTTTTAAAATTTTATACAATGACATCCATGCAACAATTCTTTGAGGTTACCTTGTGAGGTTATGTTAATACAAAACTCAAAAATTAACCATTTAATGACTCATACGCGTTTCAATGACAAAGGCATTGATCATCAGAAAGTGTTGCTACTACATGATATAATACATTTGTATTATAATAAATGTATAAATAAATTTATATACAATTTTGAATACGGCCTAACTCACTATTTACAATGCTATTTTTATACTTATTAATATACAAAATTTCCCTCGCATCCAATTCACTACACTTAACAACGTTTTTAACAGAGTTACACCGTCTACTTTACGTTCGTGCTTTTCTTCTAAACAATGTTTCACTATCAAAGATTTGTCTGGTATGTTATATTTAACGTGGGTAAAATATTCATTAGACACACTATAATTATTTTGTTTTGTTTTACCTATATATTTCAGAGGACACTTGCTACACTTCAGGCAGTAGATTCCTGACTTTTCTTCATATATATATATATATATATATATATATATATATATATATATATATATATATATATATGATGAATAGTTACTATTTGGAGTACATCCGCTCATTATGCAGTCCATAAATTCGCAGTTCCGACGTTTCGCTAGAATCTCATCCAGCATTGACGAGGGTGCTGGATGAGATTCTAGCGAAACGTCGGAACTGCGAATTTATGGACTGCAGAATGAACGGATGTACTCCAGATAGTAAATATTCATCATATTTTTCCATCCGTGTAGAAATACGTATCAGTATATATATATATATATATATATATATATATATATATATATATATATATATATATATATATGTGTGTGTGTGTGTGTGTGTGTTTGTGTGTGTGTGTGTGTGTGTGTGTTTGTGTATGTGTGTGTGTATTTAATCATAAATTCAAATGATAAATACCACTTTTAGAGTATCAAATATTATGTTATTAAGTAGTAAATCTTTTTTTCCATTATAATAAATTTAAAATTATATTACAAATAATAGACTAGAATACTATTCTATGCTCCATAGTTATGTGTTAAAACGAATTTTACAGAAAATGCGCCATTGTTGCTGCTCTCAATGTATTCATTTTGCAGTTTTTTCAACAGGAGTTAAAAACATATCTTTTTCAAAATTTCTAAAATTTGAAAACATTTTCTTCTACCGTTATTATAATTTTACATAGCAAAACATTATTCAAAAAACAAATGTTTTCCATATTTTTCTATTAATATTAAGTATCTAAAAATAGATTTTTTTAGTTATGTAAAATGGCTTAATTTTCACTCGAACTTAAATATGTTTTCATTTAATATGGGAGAATGAAATTCAAGGAATCAAATATTTTTCTATCTTGACTCATTTATTATGCAGAATATTCATCTATATCAAAGTGAGGTAATATATCTCATACCCTTAAAGTATACTGTGGAATGAAATGATTTTTATATTATGGTCTCAGGTATCTTTAATCCATGCATCACTAAATAAATCTGGTATTTTAACTTGCAATTTTTACAATTGTAACTGTGCTCATTGTTCTAAGAATTTCATTGTTTATGAATATATATGCTTTCAAGTCCTAATATACCGATTTAGTAATAGTAGAAGCCTTCTAGTACAAATGAGCAAGATTATATGTATTTGTTTAGGCACAAATAACTAAAATCAATATTTATCTCAAATAATTTTTAACGATTATTTTAATGAGTTTCAAATAAATTTAAATATTTTGTATGAACAAATTTATTTTGTTGCAATAGCATTTGATTTTATTAGGAAACTGCACGTTGCCAGCAGCTACCTGTACGTTTATAGAGCAAGTTCTAACAGATACGTGAAAAAATATATTGAGTTTAGTTACAAGTTACCAACCGTGATATTAGTATGCTATAATAACACTATTGATTTTACCATGAAAAGACAGAAAAAAGATATATTCCCTAACAAAACAACTAGTCACATTACATACACTTAATGCATACAATTATCTCTATTTAACCATACAAAAAAATAGTTAACTAAATCCTTTAATAATATTAAAATGTGTTTTAAATAAGGCTTTAAACCTTTTCCATGCAATAAATTTACAAATTCAAATTGATGAACACATCTTTGAAAACAGGTAAGTACCTATACAAACATAAAAACTTTTGTTTTAATATTTATAGGCTATATTTGCCAGATTAAAAAAAAAGTGTTTCTATTTATAATGCTGTCTTCAATACGTAAAGCAATACATTTGGTATTTAAATGTGTGTAGTAGTTCATTTATAATTATATGTTATTTTTATAAATTTGTTTTAAATATATATAATGAATTCGTTTTTATTTCATTCTGCGCCATACGAGCGAGTGTAAATATGCAAATGCTATTTATCCACTAGTTCATATTTACAATTTTCATATTTAAACGAAGCTTAGGGATGTTAGGATTAAATTGATTCAGAGAAAAATATAGAATGTTAGCGTGGCTGTTTCCTTTAAAATTTTATGTAACTGAAGAATAACTACAACACTCACTATAATACAACACAGCAACTGTATTAATCCCTGTTGAACGTTTCCCAACTAACATGTTTGTTAAATAAAAAATAACGTGAATACGTGTTGAAATAAAACTCTGTAGACTTACACTAGAATAATTAAATATCAATCTAAATATAGTTTCTTCAAAACACACACACACACACACACACCGAATTCACGTAAAATAACAATTTACATTTTATACTTTTTATGTTAATTGCCATCATCATGACTGCATGGAAGTGTTTACGATCAATACGCCCCTTCAGGTGTAAAGTTCGTTCGAGCAATTAACCCCCAAGGCTACAATCTTCCCTGTTACTGTTTCCTGAGCAAACATTCTGGAAGCACTGGACATCTGTAAGGTGCTATATAACTACGTATTTACAACACATCCACTGCAAAAACAACTCCCTATTAAAGATTGTAAATTTGGATGGAAAAAAGGCATATTTTTCGATAATATACTTTAGTATTCTTTTCTGAAAATATTCTGTGTTTCTAGAAACTGTTTCCACAATCTACTCTTAAACGATATCATCCAGGAAAAATCACTTGTTACTAACTATATATTATTGTTGCATGTGTTTAAGCCACGAAATTAATTTTTACCTCGATCACGTTCATCTTTATCTTAGCTCGCGTTAATATTACGACAGAAATTGTCATGTTTTTTTTTAGTTTTGAGGTGATATTAATATCAGTAAAGTTTTCCATCACCCGTAATATTCATTTTTAACGTTTTCTTAAAGGTCCTCATTTTAGTAGGAGTGAAATTCCCATATCTCTTCTGCTAGTTCACACAGAGTAAGAAACTTATTTACCATTCACCTCATAAAAGAGTGTTAAATTACCAAGTTCTAGTATCAGCCGAAATAAACATGTTTGACACTCCCTCAATATTATCTTTACTGACTCTAAGCGTTCCATGACTAACAGACACTAGTAATTCTTCTACTCGTATAATCACATTCACTTTAAATCCGACCATGAGGCTTTAAATTCCCACCATACCCAATATTGTCTGTGCATCCTCTTGGGTGATCTTTTACAAAACAGTATCATCTACATATCCTATTTGTAAATTTGTAAATAATATCACCGCTACCCGTATACTTTATTATTTTTCCTTTTAATGTTTTCAGTCTGCAGCTCTTCGATCCACCCCTATCACCAGCCCTGCAGTGTTTTTTTCCAAAACACGTCAACGATTACCAGTGCAACCTTTAAATTTAGAGAAGGAATTTTTAAGACCACCCATGGGTTTGTCATAATTAATGGTTCATTGTCAACTGACTTTGTCTAACTCAATGTAATTCCGGAAAACACATATCTTCATTTCATTAGATGAAAATAAATAAATTTAAATCTTGGCACATTCCAAACATCTCATTCATTAAAATTAAAAATCATAATAATTACATTAAATCTAATGACTAAAAGTGATGTGTCTTGCATTCGAAAATGTAATTGCGTAACAAAAGGAGTCTGATTTCTTAAAGGGCCTAAACGTTCGTGAGGGGTGCATTTGTGGAGAGTTTACTAAACATTTTTCTGCAAACACAAAAACTCTTGTAGTTCAACGTACATTCCTTTAACAGTTTTACATATATCTAAATTTAATAACTTTGATTTTTCCAATCATGGTCTCAATGTTCTTACCCTTATCAAAACCGCAAACATTTTAAGAATATTTAATTATTGTTTGGAATTAAATAATAACATATTACTAATCGAAGTACACAATATTAAAGAAAATAGAGTTATAAGTGGAGATCGAATGATATAAAGGACGATCTTCCGACGGGACCAACCATTTTATGGTTCTTCTCAAGATTAAAGTAAACATATAAACAGAGTTATAATAATGTAACACTTATAAATTAATATATAGAATATAGACAATATTGTTTCTAATTTTCAATAATTACAAAATATTTTTTATTTCGTTTAATAAATTTTGTAACAATTAAATAATGGTAACATATGAATACATATTAATTCTACAAAAATATTGTGATAAAAGAAGGGAATTCGTATAATCACAAACAAAATTCCGTCATGTATTAAATATTAATTTTATAGTATTCTTCAATATTAATTTTAATTTCCTCAAACTTACCTAATTACTACATTCTACAATGGAATTTTAATACTCTGAGAAAAATATACCGAAAAAGACATTAGTTTCTAAAACAAGAGTGAAAATGAATTTATGTTTAAAATTGTTACAATACCATGTGGAGCAATAATTACGATTTAAAATATTTGGTTTAATTAGAATCACAATCAATGTCCAATGAAACAGAGGGTTAATCCGACCTGGGGAACGCGTTATTTGCATTACAATGGCTATTGTACAGACAGAAATGCAGTTATTGTAAACAGATGGTTAATAATTTGTAAGCGGATATCTGTTGTGTTCTGAAAATACCATGAACTCTATTGCAAATTGTATAACTATTCATCAATAACTAAATATAGTGTATAAACGAAATATGACAAACAAATTGCATTGAAGTAGCTAATCTACTAACCCCAAAAAAGAATTAAATGAATCCAGTAAGACAGAATCCCACACGTTTTGTAAGTGTTATTATTTTATATTGACATTTTTTAAGTAACCCTATTTCTGGCGTCCAGCTTTTTACGCATATATCTTACTATTCAGATTTCGGTATGCAGGATATTGGCGCATTAATGCAGACATTGGCCAACATTAATGATTCATTTTTATTGATTTAATTTCAGAGTTTTAACTTCATTCAAAGAATTGTTGTTAATTTACCAGATATAACTTTTTAATAACATTCACTTCTAAATAGAATAGAATGGAATTTAAAACCAATATATATATATATATATATATATATATATATATATATATATATATATTTGAAAAAAGTATATTCTTCTATATTTTTACACATAATATAGGTGCCTTATTGAATGTATAGGCCTTGAATATAACTACTTCGGGAATAGAAATAGTTCTGGGAACGTCGCACTCTGCCAGATTAGCTGTGTTCAAGTGATATTAGTCTCCCTGATAAAGCGTCAATCCGCTTTCAAAGCTCTTACCTCGGTTCCACCTTTAATATTTAACATAGGTTCCCAGTTCATTCCCTTCGACGTCGCCTCAACACAAGACGTTACTACAACCTCTCTCTTCTATTCGGGCTTGAACCTAAAATTGCGTTTTGTATTCAACCAAGCAATCTGTAACAAGCTAATAATATGATATGATAATGTTACACAAAGGAATATAATTCGTAGTAGCAATCAATATTGCATTAAATTATTAGTTTGAACTTATTAAAAAACAATTACTTTTTAATTCACACTCACACACACACACACACACACACACACATATATATATATATATATATATATATATATATATATTAGATTAGATAATTATTTTCCTGAAGATGCTGGTACTATTTTATCGGCGAAAAGCTTTGAATAAATATATTCATTAAAAGTATTCTTGTTTTTGAAATATTTTAAATTTATTAACTATATTACAAGAAAACATATCACCATATTTAATATACGTATAGAGGAACATTAGTACCCCCGCACTCACCCAATAAAACGTCCCGCCATGAGGTCCAGCCCTAACCAAAAGCCTTATTTGAAATTCTTACCCGCAGCCTGTGTCGCATTGGGGCAACCAAACAACATCCTTCTCTGGCAGACTGGCTGATAGTCCCCCAGCATTAAAACCTTTTCACCGTCCCACCCAGCAAATATCCTGACGTGCAGTTACGCCTCCTACATGTAGCCATTACTATAAGCCCTGTCCCCATATACCTAACCGCAGCCATTGTCTGTGAAAGACGCTGCAAAGCCTCGGGGGCCACCAAATCCCATCCTTCTCTGACTGACTGAGACTGTTGATTTAATTAGCTATTGTAATATTTATAACTCCCTCAAACCCTCCCTCTTGCTCACCGTATGCAATTACTTACATGGGTTTCCAAGCGAACACATACGCTTCCATGCACACACTGAGACGTGGAAATCCCAGTTTCAAAGGAGACACCATATTTATTAAAATATAAAAATAACAGTGTGGTATCAAATTAGTCATGAAAGTTACCCGAATATAGTACAGCTATTCTGACCTGTAAAAGCGGGTCAATCTTCTAACCACCTTCTAACCGTCTAGCAATCTGGAAAAGTGGTAATATTGAGGTATAATTTATGACAGCCTCTCTTATTTATACAAAGCATATAAGTTCACTTTCGTTTTCTTTAGATAGCTTTAAAAAGACGTTAATACGATTAATACGATGTTTTAAAGTATGGTAATACCTCTATAACTAATTACCTAAAGATTTTGAATAAAGTTTCAATGAAATTTGTAAACATCTGTCTATGTTCGATTCCTGTCGCTACCGATGGGTTTTTCAAAATTGTATCACATTTTAAAATCTCGAGTCGTTCTATGTCTATTCGATATCAATAAATTCTAGGAAGGTTACAGGGTACACCGATTACGCACACACAGACAACACAATATAAATTAAGTAATAAAACTATTAGGTACACGTTTTGCTTGAATCAATCAATACGGTATTATTAAACAGTTTATTCCAAAATATTTAGTAACTATTCTTGATGTTTAACAGTCTTTTCTTCTCGCTGTCATAATGAACATTCTCAAAACGTAACTTCCACTGGAACTGGGGGTTCACCAGTTGTATTTCCTAAAGTCGTACCGGTTCAAAAATTACCGTCTACATCCCCTATAGTAATATCGATTTGCTTTCTATGCAGTCTTGTCTGAGTGGTCATAAGTTTATATGTGGGGTTGTATATTTTCCGAGTATTCATTCACTAAGCTCACAACCAAACTAAAGATGTAGATACTGAACATGATGTAAATGCTGAAGGTAATAACAAACGTAATTGAGAAATAAATAAAAAAATAAATGAATAGAAACTGGACAAATATTACTGCAAAACTACCAATAAAATATAATAATGGTGTATACCGCTTATAAAACAAAAACCGCATGGTTATAAAGAGTTTGACAGTAATAAACTATTATTATAAAAGAAATTTGGAATCTTGTTTCCATTCTATATATAAGAACCTATATTGTTTGAGCACTTCCAGTTGAGTATAATAAATGCTAAATGAAGTTATGTATAGTCTTAGATATCCACTTAGATATATATCTCAAAGTTGTCGTAGTAAAAGTTCCTATTACGGTCTTCTTCACCAAATTACATTCCAACTAAAAACTGGAAGCGATTTTTTCAATTCATAAAACATCTTTGCATTTAATTGAACATACTGCGCCGCAGAAACTTTATCATCCGTTTGTAATGATCCTTTACCTAACTACACAGAAAGGAAGTAATCCTAAAGATGTAATCCTAAAATTCAGTTCATGGGATTATTTATTCCGGAAGATATAAGCAGAAGAGCAGACTCGTTCTTTGGTACTTATAGTAACTTTAGTACATTAGTACTTCTTTTTGACATTTTGGTAAGTAGGTCGGGTTTGAAAACCAGCAGTTTGCCACTGAATAAACCTTTCCTCATCTATAAATGGGTTTCTAAAAGATATATATGAATTTTCTTTTCCATCCAACTATTGTTAACGAATCCTCCATTGTACAATCTTAAATAGTTGCTATGGTTACCACACATTAACGTAAATAATACTCAAGGAATTAAAATTATTAAAAAATAAAAAAAACTGGAATAGCGATATCAAGCCTTGCTTCACAAACTATCAATGCGAAAGAAAAGTGCGAAGAGCAACAACAAAACGAAAGCAACGAAAAAAGCATATCAACAGTAAATAAAAAAACACTTCAAACCAAATTTTTATAGCGAGGGAATAGCAGAATTGTACGGAAATTTGTTTTTTATTTTTCCACCTAGTATTGTTGTTCTGTCATTTGTGCATACATATTAATAGTAATTGTAATTATAAAATAACAAGAAACTCTAGTCCAATTTTTCTCTGTTGATCTCAATAAACATTGACATAAAAAACAATCATATTACTTGTTTTTTGTAATGTAAAAATTAATATTTTGAATGAGCCTTAGTATTTTGTTGTAATCTATACAATGAAACATTTTATTTAGAAGTTTAATAAATGGAGTTCGAAAATACGATAAAATCAAATGAAAAGTGCATCACTAACAGAGCACTAAACCTCGTAAAATAATCCTGCTAGGTTGTATGTAAAGAGCAGATAAGCTGACGAGCCGATAAAGTCAGCTTGCAGAATGAACTTATATGAATTCGTGTTGTGGAAATATCTAGCAACTCCTCTCCATATGAATTGTTCGTTTAATTATCATCTGCGATCTGAGAGCCAGGGAGAGTTTTTAATATTTACGTTTGTTTACAGCGAGAGAACCGTTGATACTTTAACAATTATAGTTTTATAGAAATAGATCTTTTCTGAGCATTGATGGATATTCCTCAGTTGCACACTTATCGAAGTAATTTTACTAGTTATTAACATATCGTGATACGTAACTACATAATTTAGAATTAGTAAACCTTTTTTTTACCTATTTTTCAGACTCCTTCCCACTTTAACTGCTCTTCACTTTACTATCTCACAATGAAAAATTTTGTATATTGTCTTTTTCAATTATAGCTTCCCACATTAATTTTTCAACAGTAGATAAATACTAAACATTCCCTCAAAAAGAACAATTTCAAAGTTTTTGTTATCTCCGTTTTTTTCTATTTAATAAACAGTAAATATTTTATTTTATTTTTAAATTTTAAAATGTTCTAGTGTCTTCCGAAATCATGTATAGAATTTAAAATCTTTTGACTGGCTTCATAGGTTTCGACTTTCAAGATATTATTAATTTGGGAAAATACGCTTTATAAAATTATAATAAAAAGGATATAATTAAAATTATATTTCTTGTTTTTTAAAGACTTAGTTTCATATAGACGTGTTCTTTTCATCACAGACAACACATTCCGCATGAATTTACTGATACTGGAGAATCGTATTACTTGTTGTTTAAGTCCAAACTTCATAGTCACAGATACATATTATTCCATGCAATCAGGGTTAAATCCCCCTTCCTACATAAAACAATTAAGAGTATTGACGATTTTAATCCCTATATTGGGCAATATACAAATATTAACCCTTCGCTTTGGGTAACTTCTTTCTACTAGTAATTATTATGAAAACGTTTTTAATATTAATAACATCTTTTTATATCTGGTTGCAGGATTCTAATCAAATTATATAAATGGAATGACGGGCGTTGTTTTAAATTTAAGTAGGAAATATAATTTCAGATAACACGTCACACTACGTTGGGCGAGTCTAAAATATGTCTCACATTTCGTCAACGAAATAAAGAATCGGCCAGAGTTACAATAACAGCTTTCCAAACTGTTCTAACTACTAAATGTAGAGTAAGAACTTTTGAAAATATCTGCTAATCCCAAATCTCCCATTCTCTCTCAAATACAAAGTTTTTAAATAAGAAGGAATATAATACCTACATATTGTATTATAGTCCTCTGTTTAAACACCCTAAAATTGTATTATTAGGGTTTTCTCTATTTATTATTGGTGATTGGAAACATAATATAATTTGACCAAATAACCTTTCACTAATAAAATATTTTACATCAGTTAGAGTAGGGTGAAACAATTGTATGGTGAATCCCTATCGTTTAAACTTCACACTGATTACCAGTGGGATAATACTAGTGGAAAACTATGGCATAATAGGTAAAGTTTTATATACCTAATTAAATATAGTATATAAGGTACAAGACATTTTAAAAAAAATTGATAAATTTTGCTAGAGATGGTTTCAGTTCACTAAGATTATATTACACTCGTATCATGAATGTTGCAGATTATAATTTAGGGGAAGAGAAATAATTTCAATTTTAGACCTTAAAAACTTTTGGCAAACGTATCTTTTTTGTGTGAAAATATTATAATTTTATTTTAAATAATGAAAATATTTTAAATCATATTTTTCTTTAATCAGAGTTTGCTGGAATAATTTTATAGTTACACCATATCGTTTAAACTGCCCACTGAACACAAATGTGTTTTTCGAACAAAGTAGAAGGTCATTTATTGGTCATTTATTGTATACAATTATAATGTATTTATCATTTTATATGTAATTATCATCATTTGTGGTGCTCGGCAAATTTTATCAATGCATTATTCAATAAAATGATAACACATTTACATTGTAAAGTAAATTAGAGAAATAAATAAAAAAACATACATGTTGTAAATCCCTGGTTTTTGTAACGCGTTTAGTTAATTTAAAAACAATGAGCCTGAAACATATGTTAATTTGGAAATTTGAATAGTTGCTAAATTTATACAAACTGCCAAGTTCATTTTGTTGCTGTAACAACATAGACATTGAATATAGTATTAAATTTAGAATGTATTTGTATTTGTTCTTTCATTAATGTGTTATTATTACTGTATTTATGTATTTTGAATGCTTCATATATATTCATTCTTAATCCTTTATTAATTTCTTTTATAAGTTTCTGATTTTCAACATTTAAAAATTGGTGCTTATTATTATTAAAATGATTTGCAAAATTCGATCCATGTATTTCTGGACTTATAATAACATTCAAATATTCTGTATATCTTTCTTTTAATTCTTTTTTTTACCTATATAGGTTTTATTACAGTTTTCGCATACTAAGTTATAAACAGTACCATTCTCATGCATATTATTTGTTTTATTATTGTTGTTTTTATGTTTATTATTTGGTTATTTATAGGCAATGAGATAAAAAATATCACCAAATTATTTAAAAATACAAATATCAAAATTGCATACAAAACTAATACCGAAATAATAAACATAATAAATAACAATAATAAAAAAAATAATATGCATTAAAAGCGTGGTGATTATAAATTATAAGTGGAAAACTGTAATAAAACTTGTATAGGACAAACATAGGAAAAATTAAAAGATAGATATAAAGAACATTTGTAAGCTTATATAAATCCAGAAATATATAAATCGAATTTTACAAATCATTGTATTCATAATACAACTATTTATAACTATTATTATATATTATTATTAAAATAATAATAGGCACCAATTTTCAAATATTTAAAATATATAACTTATAAAAGAAAGTAAAAAAGGATTAAAAATGAATAAATATGAAGCATTCAAACATATAAATACAGTATTAATAACAAATTATTAAAGAACAAATACAAATACATTCTAAATTAAATACTATATTAAATGTCTACCATGTTACAGTAACAAAATAAATTTGGCTATTTGTGTAAATATAGCAACAATTCTATTTTTAATTTAACATGTGTTTTAGGCCTGTATCTTGCATTATTGTATTATTCCTTCCTGATGGTTTTGGTACTGTTTACCAACGAAAAGCTTAACGAAAAATAATAAATATTCTGCTTTGATATAAATTATTAAATATATATATATATATATATATATATATATATTTGTATGTATGTATATATTATTGACAAGATAGAAAAGTGTGGATAAGATTGAGGGGTATAATAGAAGATACAAGCTTTCCAAAATAAAAACACATTACATAATAAATAATGTTTCATCCTTTAGTATGCAATAAACTTACATTTTACTAAAATAAACATCACCATGATATTTCAGCAGAAGTAATTTACGTTTACCTGTGCCATCACAAAGGAACGCTTGATTAGTTCGTTTGAAGTGTCAAGCTTTGACAGGGCCTAAATTGATTCATCGACCTCCCTCTGCAGCTCGTTTTGGCACACGTGTTGTAATGTTGTGTCAGGGAAACTGATGCTCGTGTCTTTCTTCCAGAGCGAGTTATAGTTTCTATTATTACTATTAGAATCAAGTTAAATATTTTCTACAGTATATCTAATAGCTGCATAAAGAAATAACTTGTACTACATACTAATTACATTTTGGGAAGAAATATATCTGACTTATTCTAACCCATTTAGTTTGAAGAGTGGAATTTTGTGGTTTGGCAGTAATTTAAATTACTCATGTATTTTCTATTGATATGGTAACAGCTCACACAAGCTTGGACTCTTCATGCTTTATCCAATTATATGAAATCTAATCTTCTACACTCTAATCAAATACTCCTAAGGGTCTAGATTAAATAACCTTGAGTCTGATATATTCAAATGAAGGAAATGTTTTATTATTTTTTAAAATTATATGTCTTTTTTGTGTAATATTTTCGAAATGTAATAGTTTGGGAAATCTGTCACTACTAGGCCATAAAAAATTTCAATGGTACCGGCAACAATTAATTGGTTTATGTATTATTAAACCTAATTAAATCATTCAATTGGTGTATGAAAACGGGCTCGATTATCATTAGACCTACACTTTAAGTAGTATTTCCTTCACAACGCTAAAAATGAAAACCGTTTACTGTAAATCTCACTACACATTAGTATTATAACAAACACAATAGTTTATTAAGGCCGATGTTGCCTTCATCAGTGCTTAGCTATTACTCATGCTACCACTGAGCAGTCCTTGAGTAGTAGCCGGGAACTGATAAAGGGGACGTGGTTGACGAAACTGGTCTATTTGTTTTAATAAACTTCTGTGTTTGTTTTAATAAAATAATGTGTAGTGAGATTTAGAGTAAACTGTTGTAATTTTTACTGTTGTAAATTGTTCTCAATAGCTAAGCTCTAATTAGCTTAATTAATGTTGCCTTATTTACGTTTCTAGAAGATACTAAGCATCATTAAATATAATGCTTTTAAACATGGCTTATGGCCTTTACGATTATTACTAAATTTTAGTAATAATTGAAAACAAATTATTACAATTTATATAATATGTGTAGTAAATATGCACCACAAGAATCTACATCATAATATTATAATATCTACATCATGATATTAATAAATTGTATACCTAAGTTTGTCTTTCAAGTACAGTGTAATACTAATAGATGTATTATGATTATTTTATATTTTTATTATTACTCTTTGAATTGGTTGTCATTATAAATATATTTCCTTTATTTCTAGTTTTATTAGTATTTAGGTTTTTCATATAAAAAAATACACCATGTCCATGATACCTATCTAGGGTTTTCCATAATATTAATATCAGTTCCATTAGATTCATGGTACTAAAGCAAAGTAAATAGATGAGGAAACTAATTAACCACCTCACAGCTTGATACGGTTCTGAATAGTAATGAATATCTCATGAGATTGCCAACCAAGTGCAATTCTCAGGTAATTGGAAATTCTTCTTATATTTCTTAAATCATTAAAGTAACTTTTATTCATTCTAATTCTAAATTACTTTGACCCCTCCTCGTTTTACGTTTCAGTGATTTTCTTTGCATTACCGATTCCCTAGAGTGCAATTTGAATTATTACGTTAGAGAAGTAAAAGTGGCAGTGGAAATATAAATAATTGAAATAGAAGTAGAAATAATAATTGACATTTTTTGTTGAATACACCTTTATCTATATATGGATTAAAAGTATTTTTAAATGAGAAGAATATTTTTTTAATATATATATATATATATTAAAAACAACATAGGTTTTAAATTATTAAACAAGAAAACGTAATATATATATATATATATATATATATATATATATATATATATATATATATTAAAACAACATAGGTTTTAAATTAATTAACAAGAAAACGTATTATATATATATATATATATATATATATATATATATATATATATATATATATATATATATATATATATATATATATATATTATTTTAAATATGGTGATATGTTTTCTTGTAATATAGTTAATAAATTTAAAATATTTCAAAAACAAGAATACTTTTATTGAATATATTTATTCAAAGCTTTTCGCCGCTAAAATAGTATCAGCATCTTCAGGAAAATAAATATCTAATCATCTAAGATTAATGAAATATTTTTAATTTTTTAATTATATATATATATATAACGTCTTCCAATGAGCTAATAGTAGTAATATTAAACTAGGAACTGTATTGAAACTGTTTTCAAAGTTTGTATTTAGATAACAAAGGAACAAATTCTTTAAACCTTTTGAGAGTTAGAGGTTATAAGGAAAAGGAGAAGGGTAGTGGATGAAAACACTTCCTTGGCCATTTATAAATTTTGTTAAAGTAAGTGAAAGCTCGGAAATAGTAAAAAGACGATTTAATTTTTATCAGACCTAATAAATACATTTTAATTTTAACACAAATAAACACAAATAACTATTTCAATTACTCTGTATTTATAGTGTGTCAGGTTCATTTGATTAGCCAATAGCTATCATCAATTTTTTCTTTCCTTGGGTTGATGATAGGATAAATTTATTATACTAAGGGGTTTTATACCTACTGAATGTGCAAGTCCTGTTATGTAAATGGGTACTGTTTCCTCTAACATCTCATTTAACGCCTTAATGCAAACGGGCAATACTACCATAATCGCACTTCCATTTTATCTTCGGCTGTGCTTTACCTTTACATTCATTGAGTAATTTAGGGGTAATAGAGACTGCTTTGAGGGATTGAGACACGCGTTTTTTAATTTCATAAATAAAATAGGCGTGCTATTTATTAAATATACCTATAAACCTCAATTTTTTCCAGCTTTGCCGGGAAGGTCGTGTGCTTCCCGTTTTTATTTAGTCGTGTCATCTGTTGGTTTATCTAGTTTTATTTAATACTAGCTGTTTGTCGATGCGTTAGTCGCTCTGCCAATACTACCCCTTCTATTTCTCTCCACATATTACGTTTCCTTTGTTATCTAACTATGCGATATTGGTGCATAGGTCTGTCTCTTGGTATAGTTCAGCGGTTTGTGTTAATGTAGATTGAAATAGCAATGTTGGGATTTTTCCAATTATCATTATTTTAAAACTGTTTATGTAACATATTACATTTATTCTACTGACCCACTACTAAATGATTGAGGAATATATTTCAGAAATAGAAATTCTCTTTAGATATCCTCCGCCTTGGTAACGGTTTTATGCTTCGCCGTTTAAACTTGATGTCTAATATCCGAGTTCTCCCTTTGTTTGAATTATATTTATCGTCGCTTTCTCCTCCCCCTATTACTCGTTTAATTTAATTTCTTTCAATCTAGGTCGTAAGGTTTCCTTATCTTTGACCAGAGCTCAGGCGGATGTTACCTCACGTTCTACATTATTTGTTTAGTATTTTATAGTCTTGTATTCTTTATTTCAAGGTATAACATAAAAAATGCAATTCCTATTATTAGGTTTGTAAAATTGTTAGACAGAGCGTAATTGTCTCAGTTCTGACTATGCAGAGGGCACCACATACAAACAATTGACTTCACCCAACATAACGAGTCGTATGACAGCCTATAGGGCAAAACTCTTTCAGCGATTGCCAACCCAAGGGAAGGAAGACGTTGGAGACTTTTTCTTGTCCATTTAATACCACCTGTCCTCTCCAAACGTTGGAGTTCCCTATCTCCGACCTTCGACTTACCACAGTTAACTACATTCACATCTAGAGAAAATCCTAGAAACATCTAGACGACTTCGTAGCGCCCACAGTGCCACAACCAGCACATCATGTCTGTAGAGCATTTATCTTAATGTACGGCACTGGAACATGTACGAAATGAAGGTGAATATCGCATCATCAAGGCAGAGCTGTACATTAAGCTAAACTTGAAAATATAAAAAGGACGGCATCCTAGTTTAAAAAAACAAAATCATCTACTTTGAGGTACACAATGTATTTATGAAAAGATTTAACAGGTAGTTTGGTTATTTTCTAAAACCTGGTTTATAAAACATGCAGTAGTCCGAAAATGCAAAGTTCAAAAAGCAATGGAACCAAGATCGACTCAGGTAAGTATGCCCACAGGATTACAACCACAAATGGAGTGACTCTACTCAACAAAAATCCTTGTGTGATGACTCAGAAAACAGTCCAGTATGAATGCTTAAACCAGGAAAGCCAGAAAAGAAACAATTCTGATAAGATTTTACCTCGACTGATTGTAGGTACTGTTATCAATTACAGTTCTTGAAGCAGTTAAAATCCAAATACTTCACTATTAAATTGGCAACAACAAACATTCCTTTAAAATATCATTTTTTTATTACCAACCTATGCGTGGCGTCATCTTACTTTTAAATGGGTTATCATGGTAAAATACGTTTTTATATCTTCATTTACGTAGAACTACAAACATCCTTGATATTATCAAGCCTTTCTCGCCCAGATAACGGTCTTTATTCTCACCTGTATCTAAATTTCTGTCAGATTTTGAATAAGGTTAAACCAAACAAATCGTTTGAGCACCTCATATTGTCGAGATTACTAGAATTTTAAAGGATTACTACTGACGAATAAATTGTTTAACGAAAAAAGGACAAATACGTGGGTTCAGTTAGCAACAGCGTGCAAAAGCGATATGTAAGGTCAGCGGAAAGTTCCATACGATATAGACGATCTTTAAATTTTGCCCATAGTATGGTTTTAACTACTTACATTGAACATTGTATGTATGTGTACATCCAACTTTTAAAACGTTGAAACTTATCACCAGCTGGTCTAATGTTTTTTCTAAGGATAGCGCATATTTTTAGCTCTATGGGTAGCACATGATTCCAGAAGTATATAACCATGAAGATGTTTAGCGGTAATACAGACTACTTTGCTTGGTCGAGACCCGCGTTATTTATTTTCATAAATAAGTTAGGTGTCCAATTTAATTAATACACCTATAAACCTCTTTTTTTGTTCAAAGATGCATTAGTCGCTCTGCCAATGCTACCCCTCCTATTTCTCTTTCCCCACTATGTTTCTTTTTTCATCTACCTATAGGATATTAGTGTATAGGTCTGTGACTCGTAAAGTTCAGCAATTTTTGTCTATGCAGGTTGAGAAATCGATGTTTGGACTTTTCCAACTATCATTATTCTACGACTGTTTAAGATGGACATTTTACATTTATTCGACCGGCAAACTAATACTTTATGTAGGCTAGTTCATAGTTGATATATTTCAGAAATTGAAGTTTACCGTAGATATCCTCCTTCTCGGTCACGTTTCTATGCTTCCTCATTTAAACTTGATGTCTAAAATCCGAGTTCTCCCTTTGTCCCATTTATATTTATCGTCGCTTTCTCCTCCTCGCTATTACTCGTTTAATTTTATTTTAAACTCTAGGCTGTAAGATTTGCTTATCTCTGACTCTTGCTCAGAACTAATATACCTAGAGTTCTATATTATTGTTTTAGTCTTGTAATTCTTTATTTCAAATTATAATATAAACAGGTTATTGAAATTATTATTTTTCTAAAATTATAAGACAGTGCTTAATCGTCTCAGTTCTGACTAGGCAGAGGGCACCACGTACAAACAATTGACCTCACCCCACATAACGAGTCTTAGGACAACCTATAGGGCAAAGTACTTACAGCGATTGCCAACCCGAGGAAAGGAAGATGTTGGAGGGGTTTTATTGTCCTTTCCCTAGCACCTATCCTACCAAAACCGTTGGAGTTGCCTATCTCCGACCCCCGACTTACCACGGATAACTATATCCACATCTAGAAAAAATCCTAGAAACATCTAGGAGACTTCACAGTCCCCACAGTTCCACAACCAGAACACCATGTCTGTAGAGCATACATCTTAAAGTACGGCACTGGTACTTGTACGGAATGAAGGTGAAGATCTCATCATGAATCAGTGCTGTACATTGATGTGAACCTGAAAAAATAATAAGGACGGTATCCTAGTTTAAAAAACAAAATCATCTACCCTGAGGAACACAATGTATTTATGAAAAGATTTAACAGGTAGTTTGGTTATTTTCTAAAACCTGGTTTATAAAACATGCAGTAGTCCGAAAATGCAAAATTCAAAAAGCAACGGAACCAAGATCGACTCATGTAAGTATGCCCACAGGATTACAACCACAAATGGAGTGACTCTACTCAACATAAATTGTTGTGTGATGCCTCAGAAAACAGACCAGTATAAATGTTTAAACCAGGAAAGCCAGAGAAGAAACAATTCTGATAAGGTTTTACCTCGACTGAGAGAACATACTGTTATCAATTACAGTTCTTGAAGCAGTTAAAGCCCAAATACTTCACTATTAAATTGGCAACAACAAAGATTCCTTTAAAAGGGGCATTTTTCTATTACCAATCTATATATGTCATCACCCTACTTTTAAATAGGTCGTCATGATAAAATAGTTTTTTATACCTACATTTATGTGTAAGTTCATACTTCCACGATATTATCATTAGAGACACTAACGGAATGGAGAGGCCTATCTCGACCAGAATACGGTATTTATTCTACACTTGTATCTGAATTTCTGTTGGATTTTGAATAAGGTTAAAGCAAACAAAATCGGTTGAGCACCTCATATTGTCAAGATTAATAGAGAATTTTCGAGATGGTTTTATTTCTTCACAAAATAAAAGAAAAATACGAGGGTTCTGTTATCCACGGCGTGCAGAAGTGATATGTAAGGCGGAAAGTTCCGTACGATATAGACGATCGATAACTTTTGCTCGTAGTATGGTGTAAACTACTTCCATTGAACATTGTATGTATGTGTACATCTAACTTTTAAAACGTTGAAACTTATCATCAGCTTGTCTAATGTTATTTCTAAGAATGACCCATATTTTTAGCTCTAAGGGTAGCACATGATCCCAGATGTATACAACCATGAAGATGTTATCATATATTACTGCTTCTAAATATTTCTATTTTACTTGCGCTTACTAAAGCTAAGTGCTAAAATAATTAGGTATTTTTCAGTAATGGAATTTTCCCATA
Source organism: Prosapia bicincta (assembly GCA_036971475.1). NCBI lineage: Eukaryota > Metazoa > Arthropoda > Insecta > Hemiptera > Cercopidae > Prosapia > Prosapia bicincta. The sequence continues at coordinate 238,338,456 of JBAIZL010000004.1, read as the reverse complement.
CATCCGTTAACAATGCATTTACGTAGTAAGTTCATCAAAACAATATCCTATATAGTGTGTATTAGGTTTTGTGTTTTTTTACGATCGCGTAAAAAATGTAATAAAAGTTACCTTTGCCTCCAGGATTACTGGAGGTAATCTAAATTTAATTACACTTCAAAATTTAAGAATTTATCAACTTCAAGATTTAAAGCTACCCATACACAGTTTTAAAAAATATGATTAAGTATATATTTCTTGAAAAAAAACATCAAATCTCTGCGTATACTTGTTTTATTACGTATTTTTGTTGTCGTATTTTTTTTTCTTACACTTATAGTAATAGATTTCTATTTTATTTAACAAACGAAAAGCAGGTTGAGTATGGAGTCAAATATATTTATTTATTGTGAAATTTCGCCAACTAATATGCTGGCCTAATATGATTGACTCCTAATATGTTTGGCCTTTTTAGAAACTCATTTGAATATAACCGTGAAATAGTTACTAAAAGACTGTTATATCGTATCATAGGTGGTTTATTTAGGTTACTATGATGACATATTTTCAAACGTTACATGATAAAAAACGTTTTCCGTTCTATTTAACTTCCACTAAACCCATATTATGGCTGAATTCACTTACAATAATATCACATTATATTGATTCAATCTTCATTACATTAACTTGTAGTATAAGTAAACAAACAATAATAAGGTTCTTTCGTTATTACAATTGCAAGGACTTTGAACAACAATTTTACAATTACAATATGTGAAAATTGAAATAAAAACAAGAACGATGAAAAAATATAAATAATAATTTAGGAATTTAGTAATACGAATTATGAATAAAATTCGTAACAATTTTCATGTCTGTAAGTATGTATCGCAAAACAAAAATTACGAGGTGATTTTAAAAGTTAGATTTAATCTTGAATATTTTTTCTTTTACCTTTTAATAAATTTCTTTGAAAAACAAATAATCGATAGCGGTTGTTAAAGTTTCTAACTTAATAGTATGTCGACCTCTACAATAAATTCTCATGTAAGTGTATATTTTGTCAGATGGGACCCAGCTGCAGTTGAAAGTTTTATAGACTTACGTGTGGTTTTATATATAGCTTGCTAACCTTTGACTGCAATAAATATTGTCAATTCATCTTTGCAGAAAAGCAACTGTAATCAGAATCTTTGAGATTTGTGGCAATAAATTTGTTCTTTTTAAAAACATTTATTTCCATTTGAATGAAAAAAAATATGTAATAAATTAAATAATGTTTATGTGTAGGCAACAGTATATTGTATCATTTGTTTTTACATTTATATAAGTGTAATCCTGTTCACTTCATTTGACCGAAGTTTGACTTTAATCATTATATATATATATATATATATATATATATATATATATATATATATATATATATTTATATATATATATATATATATGTATATACATATATTAAAAATGTATTGAAGTGCAATAGTTTTCATTCTAACAGTCCATTTAATTTGATACTAATAATATTAATAATCACTCATTCAGGATATTTACAAATAATATATATTTAATAAAATTAAATTAAAGGGGCGGTTATACTCTGTGTGTGTGTGGGGGGGGGGGGGTTGTTTAAAGGAGGATAATCATTAAACCTTTAAGAGCAATATATGGTGACTTGTAACAACAAACCAGCCTACAATAAAACGCATTTTTAAAATATTTTCTACTAATCCTATATATATATATATGTATATATATATATAGTATCTATATAATATAATAATATAGTGATAATATAATAATATACTAATATATAATATATATACATATATATATATATATATATATATATATATATATATATATATATATATATATATATATATATATATATATATATATATAGAGAGAGAGAGAGAGAGAGAGAGAGAGAGAGAGAGAGATAAAGAACTAAGTCAAAATACAAATACATGAATTATATTATTATATTACATTATTATTGTTCATTTATCAACTCATTATTAGTATTATATTTATGTATTTCTAAATCTTCATAAATATTCATTCTCAAGCCTTTGTTGATTTCTTTTACAAGTATCTTAATATCTATATTAGGAAATATGTGATTATTATTAATACAATGAGTAGCAAAATTTGATTTATAAATTTCTGGCTTTTTAAATGCATTTAAATGTTTTTTATATCTATCTTTAAGTTTTTCCTTAGTTTGTCCTATACAAACTTTGTTACATTAATCATATTCTAATTTATATACACCGTTTTGTTAATGCATGTTAATAATATTATTATTATTCATTATATTTATTAATGTATTATTAGTATTATATGCGAATATCATGTTGCTACCTTTAAACAATTTTGTGATATGTTTTATTTCATTACCAAAATATGTAAATGAAGTCCATATGACATTTCATCATTACTTTTGAAAATTAGATTATTATTTTGTTTCTTTAAAATATTATAATTAAGTTTATCAACAGTTTTCTTTTTATATCCATTCTCAATTGCAATTTGATAGATAATGTTTTTCTGTCTTATTTTGTTTTCATTATTCATAGGTATTTTATGTAATCCATATAAGAAATTGTATAATGCAGCCATTTTTTGAATATACGGATGGTTAGAATTATTAGGTATAATTTGGTTAGTGTGTCGGTTTACGACATATGTAAAATTCAAATTCAATATTATGTCTTATAATTGTTATATTTAGAAAGTTGATCTTATTATATTTCTACATTTCATAAGTAAAATTAATATTTTTATTTATCTCATTTATGTTATCTAAAATCGTTATTAAGTTTATACCATTATTATTACATACCTACAAACCATCATCTACATATCTAAACCAATAACAGTTTTTATCAGATGTCTGTATAATTTTATTTATTTTATCATCTATATAATGTAAAAATATTTCAGATATTGTATTCGATAAGGGAGAACCCATGGCAAGACCATCTTCCTGTTTGTAAATTTTATTATTATATGAAACATAATTTTGATTTAATATTATTTTTAATGTGTTTATAATTTCTGATATTAATTTTCTATCTTTTAACATATTGCTCTAATCTCGATTTTATAATATTGAGAGTCTCTTTTATAGGAATATTTGTGTGCATATTTTTTTATAACTAATGATATTAATTTTGTTTTATTATCAATATTAATTATTTTTAATTTTTCAATAAGGTTAATAGAATTACTTATGGTATTATTATTATTTAGTTTCATTTTATCTTTAAGAATAGATGTTATGATTTTAGATATTTTATAAGAAGGGGAATTTATAAAATTTACTAATGGTCTAATTGGTTTCTCAATTTTTTGTAATTTAATAAGTCCATTCATTATTGGAATTTGTGGATTATCGTTCATATAATTACTAATATTATTTTTATTAAATAATTTATAAGAAGATTTTATTTATATATACATATTGCGAATATATACATATTTAAATATATACATATATATATATATATATATATATATATATATATATATATATATATATATATTGCTTTTCCCTCGACGAGCACCTTCTTACTCTTCACCTTTCTTTCTTTCACCACACCTTGTCCGTAAGAAAGTACTGGTTTATCCCTTGACTACGCACCCTGGTTCGAGACCTGTATCTCAAGGAATAAACCTCTCAGGGGAACCAACCCCTGAATTTGTTATAAAAACCAATTAGCATCCGATAAGCCTTTTTAAGCTCCTTTCGGAGTAGTGGAATCTTTGAGAGACACTTCTGACTTGAACACTATACATGAATACCTTGTGAACTTATTTTATTTTAAACGAAAACACAGCTCATTGGAAACTATAATTTTTTTGTCTATTTAAATTATAATTACTTGTTATTTTATTTATTTTGATTAACAGGCTCTACCTTTTTCAATTATACCTAACCTTACATTTGAATTAACCTGACTATCTGGTTTCATGTTACTAGTACAGAATATGTCCCCGTATTATGTTTACATCTGTATTATTATTTTTATTAACACATATATACAACTACACATAATATATTCTTTTCTAATGTTATTGTCAAAATTCAAAATTGCCTAATATGTCTACTATCATCCGTTTAAATTCAATTATTATAATTAATTTTGCACATAATTTTGTTTATCCTAGTTAAATTTTACATATTTTAGAGTCTTGTTCACATTCAAACATTTTAAGGTTAATTTCTAGTTACTCTAGGCTATGCCTTATAATAAAAACTCCTTTTAATTCAATACCAGACTTTGATTGACAATTACCTATTTATAGGTTAAACTACCTAGTTATAAACCTAGGCTAGGCATTTAATAAAAACTTCCTTCTGATACCTGTATACTAAGGCAATAACGGATTTCCATCCGTTTTTCAAAAATTAAGCCAGATTTGCTATAATCATTTAAACTCAATACGTTTATTCCTACTTCAGGCAATCGGTTGAATGGAAACTCAATTTAAAATATTTGTTAATTAATTCAGGCAACCCAAGAGAGTTTTCAGTCACTTAGGTTATTCAATTTTTAGTTAATTTTGATTTTAAATTATTATATTTTGAAATAAAGGTTTATTTAAAAGAAAATTAAATAGTTTATATGACCTTGTACTGCAAAGAGTTGAGTATCTTCTATAATTTGGTTTTCCTTTGGCCTCGTCACAGCTTCCATTGAATTTGGTTGTAGGCTTCACTGAATGGCGTCGGTGAATTTTGTTATGTTCGGCGTTTTTTTGCATTTTCCTGATCGAGATGTTGTCAGAAATATATATGAGCTTCTGCTCATATATTAATACACTCCCCTAGTCACATTGTAGCACTTTACACTGACTTTTTACCATATATTTGATCTTTAACTGTTCTCAGTGTATTAACACGGCCGCACTGAACCGTCCAAACGGTTCTCCCTCAGCGTCCCTTCTCAAAGCCGCGTCTCCTCCAACTTAAAACTTCCTACGTCACGATGTCCATCTTATAACCAATGAGAAAGCCGTTGGTATGGTAATTGACTTTGTTTATTTCGTAATTTTGAACTGTAATTAGTTTCAACTTTTGTGAAAGGCTTTTCTTTACTCCAATGTGTTATTTAAAATTATAACTTTCATTTAATAATTTGTTTGTTTTATTCCTTCCAATTTAATTAATTTTGCTGTTTCTTTTTCATGACGCAAACTTCGACGGTAGCGCTGTTGCTACATTGTAGCAAGATCCTATAAACAATCTCATTACACGGTTTTTAACCGAACCAAACATAGCTCAATTCTTGCAATATCTAATTTCTAGGCTATTATGTTTTAAATTACAATTTTCACCTTCACAGAAATACAACTCTCGCTAGCTAGGCCTAATTTACTTTCCTTACATGTTTTATACTTATATTCACTAAAATTAATTTAATATTATGCCTTTGGGCCTGATCCCATAGGCTTTACTTTTATAAATCTATTTAAATCCGTCGATTAGCCGTTAGCCTAATTAATATTATGTTGGTTTATATTCTATTCTATCATTCCCATTTTGTCTATTTAGTTCTAATTACTTCAGTTTACATTTATTTTCCTATATTTAACCTTGTTTTTATACTACTTTGAAATAACTTTAATACTAGTTGAATAATCTATTTAACTAATCTAGGCTTAGTTACATTATTCTGTACTAATACCACTTTTATTGCATCGGTCATTCTCGCCGCTGCAGTGTGGGTATGTGTATTAGCGCTCCGTCACGACTTTTTATTTTAAAGTTGTCACACTTTACATAAACATCATAATGATAGTTGATAGTATATATTCCATATACATATAAGAGAAGTTGTATTTATTGGTATTTGAATCATTGAGGTTTAAAAATGGTAGTTTATTTTTAAAATAATTTATCAAATCTGTTGACATAACTCTATAAATAAGATAATATTTTACTGGTAAAAAGTTTTTCCTATAACATTTAATAATTTAAAACAAATTAGAAAATGCATATTGATTCATCTTAAAAACCTGGGGCAGGACTAACTAAAGCACTGGAAGAGCTTACTCTAGCCGATGCAATATAAAATTGTTCAATTGAGAAATGGTCATCTCTCATATAAATTGTAGCTTTTGTTAATGACTGTCGTTGTGATTTGTTAACTGTCATGGCAAAGCAATGTATAGCTTGAAATTGCATTCTCTTGAATTTGAAAGGATAATCTGATGGATTAATTAACGGTATAAAAACAATCTTGTGAATTTAGTTGTTCATTTATTATATTTTAATTTTTTAATTTTGACCTGTAATTTCTAAATTATTAAATATATAATTGTGTTTCTTCTATCTGGAGCAAGATTAACTAAACCACTGGAAGAGCTTATTCTAGAAAATGCGAAATAAAATTGACCATGTGAGAAACAGTCATATCTCAAATTAATTATTCCTGTTATATGTGTAAATATTCAATTTGAACCGAAATTAAAATTAAACAAAAAGGAATTTCCAAAGTATAAAGTTTGTGTAATGTACAACATTATTTATTTTGTATTAGATCATATCTAAGAATCTACATATGGTTACTGAAAAACCGCTATAGCCCATTTATATAAAATGATGTTACTAAATAAAAATCAGTATTTTTAGAACTTGAGCGTAAATAATAGCCTAATTTGTTTGATTCTCAAAACAATGTCATTTTGTCTAATTCTGAATCAATTACGTTTAAATATTAGGGTAATACATAGATAGTCGAATCAATATTTATTATTTTTTAATAATTTAGTAAGATTCATTTTATAAATTAATATATTTAATAACTTATAAATTGAAAACTTATTTTTAATCAAGGAATAATATATTAACTTATAATTTTCATTTAACATTAAAAAGTTAATAAGTAAAATAACCTAGTCATTAAGACTGCTGCTATGTAAACTAACATAAACGAATATACGTTTAAAGGTCAGGTGTACGCCATACCGTGATTACCACTATCTATTGATTTTTACTTGCATCTATATTAATAATTCCTTTTTTCAATATAAGTGACTGAAGGCTCAAACAGAATAGTAGGCGGTATTATTTTTGATGTTTTTTTGTCTTTTTTAAAAACCATTTGTTTAGAAGTCTCTAATCGGGATTGAATTAAAACAGAACATTTCAAGAAGTTAGTTCATTTACTACCCATAGTTTCATCTCGACAGAATTAATGGTTTAAATGATATAGTCAGGCAGATGTGAACTCTGTATATTTATTACATTAGATTTCTAACAGTTCTTTTTACCTGTACCCCTTAAAATGTATATTTTGGACAAGCCTTTTTATTGCGCTCTTACGTAGTATTAAAAATGCTTTCTTTATATTTCAAGTCTGTATCATCAATAATATCAGTTCTGCGTTAATCATCAGTCAGTAAGCAGTTTAATTTTTGCATGTAGAGTTATATAGCCCAAATGTTTTCAACATTATTTATTTATAAGTTATTTTTAGTTTATAAAATTGTCTGCATTTCAATCGTTTACTATACTTGTAAACAAATTGGTGCAGTGGTTCTATTTCGCCAATCTTTGTATATGTTGTACATGCATTAGATACGCTCTCACATCGTTATCACAAAACCACAGGAAATGATATTAAATTTTGGTATCAGTAGCAAACAAATACACTAATTAGTTGCTCAAACTGAATTTAAATACCTATGATTCTGGTATATACACCTATTCTGTGATACACCTATATAGGTGTATTCAAACCCATTGTATTTTAATTCTATTCATCCATGCTTTGGGTAACTACTGTTGTGGGATTCTATTTACACAATTTTTATCAGGTAATTTAAAATTTATTAGTACTTTTAAAGTTATTGCAGATAGGTAAGAAATATTCAAACGCGCATCAAATGAAATTAGCGTATTTCCTCTTGATACTGATGGCTACATTATATACCTTTTCTATCAATTTATCTAAAAGTCTATTCATTTAAATATAGTGTCAATGAATAATACTTGAACAAAAAAAAAACAAAAAAAATAGGAACTCCAGAAGAGTGTTGTAGGGTTTGACTCATAGCCTTTTCAAGTTGTTAGATAAAAAGTAATATTTTCGAATGCTTGTTATGTAATTAATATAGAATGAAATAGAAAATAGGATCATGTCAATAGAGAAATAATTACATCACACATGAGTCATTCCTAAAAAGAACCATTCTCTAATCAGACAGGCGCTATTTGTAAAACAGTATTTTGGTAAAGAATACATTTTTGGCGTTGAAAATGTTGAAGAATATCTCTCACAAGTTCCAAACTTTAATTTTATTATTTTTAATAACATAAATAACAAGTTTATATATAGTAGGCTTACTGAGTACCAACAACCTATGACTGGCCTCTGAAACCAATATTAGATTTTAAAAAATTAAGATATTTTGTCAGTTATCTGATTTATTACATTTGTCTATTGACAGTTCTGTTTATGACCAAACCTATTCAAACATAGTTTACCATATTCTACAAAGCTAGCCAATTAGGCCTACGCAATAAGCGGTCTCTAAAAGTTGGACAAAGATTGACACTCGTGTTACTGATAAGGAGTTGAAATACTGTAATACTTTGTATTCATTTTGTAACTAGCTTTTTAAAGATATTATTATGTTCGAGTGGAAAGTTAATAACCTAACAATTTTTATTAACATGTTTCTCTTTGTAATTAAAATTTTATCGTCTTCCTAATCGAATAGATCATTACAAAATACAGTGGTCGTTGGACAGATTTTCTAAGTGTTGTAAGCTTGTATGTAAATACATATATAAAGCTCAGTTGATGCGTAAGTCAAAGAAATCTGATTTGTTGAAAAAAATATATTGAATTGTTGTGAATTTTATGACTTAGATGTTAATTCTGTATATTATACTTGTAGGCCTCAATGAAGACGTCTATTTAGTCGTCAAAACGTTGCCAAACTATTAGTAATCAGGTTTCTTTGACTCAGGCATGCACCGAGTTTTTATTTATTTAAATATTTACATTTATTATTTACTGTAAATATACAACGATTTATTTAAACCAAAATTATGAATCATGAAGTACAATAAGAAGTAAAAGTTGAGAACTAATTTAAGAGGAAGGGTTTTTATCACTAAAGCACTTGTTATTTGGAAAATAATGTATCACATGAAGATGTTTCTGATCACAAGTACACATATCCTGTCCCGGGTCCAAAGAGGACTATTAAACTTTTATAAATCAATTAGATAGTGAAGCAGGGTAGTAAGTTAGGTAGTTAGTTTGTCGAAATAGCAATCTGTGTTATTTCTCTTTTATTCTATATTAAAAGCGTTTTTTCGTATCTAGTGTATTTCAAGGATTATAGTAGCGTACGAGTCACCGATACCATTGAAAAGTGTGTTCACTCTTTAGGTTTCGAGGACACATTTTGTCTCTACGTACAGTTTGTAACGCATTTACTTTGGAAATTAATTCCTTTAGAATATTTATGCGCAATTTATGTGACTCATATTTTTGAAAAAAACAAAACAAACAGAGTCGCGCAATTTATGTAATGTTTTGATAACTTTATTCTGAAGGAATTAATTGATATTTAAGATTGTAGTAAGTTTATTACATAATTAAGGATTGACCTGCAATGTCAAAGGCTCAATTGGAAGAAGAATGACGTAATAATTATAAACACAATGATCGTTTACACAAATGAAAATTTTACTTTGGCAATTAAATAGAAAAATTACAAATTAAGACAAATTAAAAATGTTGGCTTACCCTTTTTACATTACACATTTAATTAAAGAAAATTATTTTACGATTACTTATGGCAGAGCACGAAATATTTATTCGAAATTGCTTGCACAAATTTAAGATGCATTTACGCTCGTACATTAAATTTAAATTTATTTATCTTATTTTACATTACGCAATTTCTATAAACGCGTTGTTTTAAAGAGAACCGACCTATGAAGCCATGAAAGATTATAATTTAGTTTTCAAACGTTATTCATTTTAAAACACGATTGCTATAGTACACTCAGCTGCATTTTTCATCATGGTGATCATACCAGTGTTATAATGGAATAAAATCCCCCATTCTGCGTTTCGGCAATGATCTTTCGTCTCAAATATTTTCTCAGGGCAGCAACATTCCTTCCAACAAAAAAAAAAGTTAATTAATGTACATAAAAGAAAATGAAGATGTTCTTGGTCCTCCATGTCCGATCAGGTTCTTCTAGTCTGGCATCTCGACACGTAAGAAGAACTAGCCTAGCTTGCGTACCGGCTATCTAGGTTTCCACGCACCTTGGGCCGCGCAGTTGAGGCAAAACTTATTTTGTGATCTAACATAATTCTCGTTTCAAATGCAATTTTTTTTTTACTATTTAAAAAAATATTTTACATTTTTAAAATTTTGTCGTCCCGTTTTTTTTCCAAATTACGTTCCTATGTTGTCACTATTATGAATCCCATTATTATTTTAAACATAAGACAGTAATACGTATTTAAAGCAAAACATTGTATAATTTCTGTCTATGATATGATGAGTTGTGTTTTAAATGTATAGAAGAGCATTTATTGCGGTACATTTATCTTTAACATTAGTAAATGAATCCGTTTTTAGAAAGGTTTGCAATAAATAACATCTTTCTTGATAACTGAGTAATTCATTTTAATGGTTATCTTTAAATAAATAACTCTTTCCTCTCTCAAATTAAAATAAATTATCAATCAACTTTTTTATTGTAAGTTTTATAGTATCTCCGTATCTGTGCATCTTAGAAATTATGTAACGTGTTAAATAATGTAGTCTTTAATATATAGGCTTCTGTATGTAAACTGTATTCATGGGAAATACATAAATTGTTTGTGGGTGTTCAAGGGGATGATTGGATTTACACACACACATACACACACACACACACACACACACACACACACACACACACACACACACACACACACAACATAATGTTGCTAAACACTTGAGAACTTAAAATGGAAAATATTTGAATATTAGATATTTCATGTAGGATATTTTTCAAAAAGTTTTATTAAAAATAATAGAAATGTATAAGGTTAAGTAACTCAAAACAGGATACACAAATACATTTTTAAACCGTTTATGTAATTAAAGTCAATTTGAGACAGAAGTGATGTTAGCTGTTAAGTAACAAAAACCGTCTTTAATTGTGTCAAACGCTTACTGAAAGAAACTTCGCCAAATGAGAAACTTCGGAAGAAATCTGAAAAAATCGCAAGATAGGAAGAAATGATATAATAGCAGCAAAGGAAAACTAGAAACAATTCATTGAAAAGAAATAATTTGCTCCTACAAAAAAGAGAGAGTGTCATACGACCTGGAGCCTAGGCTTGTTGGTTCAAAATGCTATGTAAGTGATTTTAAGAGCCGTAGCTGAAAGGACGCTAAGGCTAGCGGATGTCTGTAACTAAACTAAAGATCGGCGAGATGTCAGGCTCGAAATCTATTTTTATAGCAGTAAGTGCTTAATATAGAATAACTATCTTGTACTTTATAAAATAAAATGTTTAAGGCACACAAACACATGCACACACCTGCAAACATAGACCGCCTCAATGCTTTTAAATGCCATAATAACTAAAGGCTAGTTAACAATTTTAAAGTCTTTGCTATGATTTTTAAACAATAAAAAACTTTGATAATAATTAACGATATTTATAATCTCAATTTTCTCTTCGAAAAGATCTAAAGAGTAGTATTATTATGACTATCTTTCTAACCTAGGATATGTGCCTTAATTCAGACACATACATATATATATATATATATATATATATATATATATATATATATATATATATATATATATATATATATATATATGAGTTGAATTTTTAGGTAAGTTATGTATGAATATGGCAAAGGCTTGAACCATCACACATATTTCAATGCATAAATCAAAGTAAGACTCTATAAGTGTATATACTGCTAATTAATAAATAACATTTTATAATTAAAGTTTAATAACTGATAAATATAATGAAATAGATTTTAACGAACGCGTCCTTAATGAAATTCTTCTCCCAATAATTTCACACTTTGGTAATTTATTCGAAATAGAAATGGAGGCGTGAGAGAAAATCATCACAGTAACAACGCTACTATTAAGGTCCTCTCGAGCTTCAACCCATTTATCCGTACTTACGTACATACCTATGGTTTTATTCATGTAACCGTTAATAAGTGCCACAAATATGGATGAAATTAAACAGTGTACATTTGTTTTATAACAGATCCCAGTAACAAGAAATGTTTATACTTTTGAGAGTGTAACAAAAAAGAGTAGATTGCCTATTCTGCGCCGTAACATTTAACTATAGATTCTCTTTCGTAATAAAACACGAGGTCTTCAGTATACTCTACAAAACATTCCTGAATATGATGATATGATGAAAATGGCGCCCCGTCACCTTTATCAATAACAATAGTCGTTATTTTTAACATTTTAAAAGTGTTTTTTCTTGTAGTGGGATGTAATTTTTAAGCTATGAAATATGTGAAAGAATAATCATCTAAGCTGATCTTAAACGTTTAATCTCATGATATAGTTCATGTTCATGACATATTCATGTTTGTTAGTTAAAAACAATATAAAAGAATTTCTCTATAACGATGCTGAGTCGATTGCAGATTATAATCTAACGACAGATATCCTCAAGTTCTTACATAAAATGATGCACCAGTGCATTCCCATTTCGGATTTATATATATTTAAGATATCATATATTTATATTCAGATAATTGCTGTATATGTATTTAGAATTCCTATATCATTGTTAAATTTCATTCAAAACTCACGTTTCTATCACAAACAATTTATAGGGCTAATGAAATCTTCCTAAAGTGGTCTCTCGTCTTCATGAGAGTCTTAGCTGATGTTTAAAAAGCTACAATTATTAATTCTCTATATTATTATTTGAATTTGAAAACTAATTAAAACTTTACTAAAATTTAATGTCGTGATATGCAAATTCCAATTCCTCAATAAACCGGAAAAAAGTAATAATTTTAGTTGATGTAAGTAATTTAAAAATACAAGACATGATGTGTGTCGACACACATTTAACCTCGATAAACGAAACATTAGAATAGAAATATAATATTTGAAAACACTACTAAAATGACAATGATAATAAAATCGGATATTATACCTCAGGTTGCCCATATGTGACACGTCAAAAAAAAAGTCACAGTTTACAAAAGTAGTTAATTATCTATCAGACGAGGAAGAACAAGTTGACATTACATGTCTCACTTTTAGTAGTAGCAGATACTCTATGTTGACTTGCGGTTGATGCTGAGATTTTATAAAAGGATGTATAGCAGGTAACTATTATACACAAAAAAATAATAAAAGGATATTTTTGAATAATTTATTGATTCCCAAATTCAAAGAAAATAATGAATAATATTAAACGGGAACATTTATAATTTCTTGAAAAATATGTTTCTACTAGAGTGACCATTAAGTTACAATAGGTAGTTTGTAACTTCTTGTTTCTACATTGTAATTTTGTAACAGACCCACAGATGATGATGATATGGTCATCGAATATTACATAAGGGTTTATTCTTAAGTAACATGTAATTCTTGTTTTTTAAAATTATTTTTCTGGTATTGGGGTTTTTCCTATATTTTCGTTGTAATATACTGTACCACTATGCTCTTGATCTTGTATAATTTTTTCTTGTTTTTGTAATATATAGATCATAATTTAATAGTATGTTTATAGTTACTAAAAACCCACATTTATTTTAAAATAATTATAAAATTATTATGATAACTAGTCGAGAGGGAACAGATTGTTATTATATGATATACAATGTACCTTTTTAGTGAAGTATATTTTACAAAACAAGAATCATAAATGTACAAATATACAATGTAAACAGGTTCGTACAAATACATGCATACATACATATATATATATATATATATATATATATATATATATATATATATATATATAACAAATTAAAAATATTTCACAAATCAAGAATACTTTTATTGCATATATTATTCAAAGCTTTTCGCCGATAAAACCGTACCAGCATCTTCCAAGAAAAGTATTATTGTTTTTGAAATATTTTTAATTTATTAACTATATTACAAGAAAACATATCACCATATTTAATATAATATAATATATATATACAAATACTTGAAAGATCATATTCTAAAAGTCTTAAGAAAGGTCCTCTTTCAGAATCATAAGTTATGGCTAAGCCAAATAAATGGGTCTCTTTGCTCAACTTTACTTACAGAACAGTTCATGTGTTCTTTTGTATGATTTATGTGACGTTAAGGCCCGCTTCTTATCATGGAGGAACTCTAATATTTATATGCATATTTATAAAGTCGTTTTTGCTTTCACATACATAGACGACGATACGTGCTTCTCATCTATAAGCCTAAGCAGTGCAATATTGGGGAAATATCGACGGCTAGAATGTTAAAGTAGGATTTATCTATACATTTTTCAACTGTTATTATTTACCTATTTAGAACACATAATTTTACTATTGGATATTCTGTCCGTATTCATGGACTCTAAGTTATATTAAACATCCAGTGTGGAATATTGTGGAAGATATGACAAAACATGGAAGGATTAAGACAGACATATTAGTTTCACATGGATAAATACAACATCTACTGTGGCGACCTACAGTAGTTAATCTTCTGAGGACGCCTGATTCAAGATAAAATGATAAACATTGAGATTTATAGAAGAGTGAAAATTGTGTGAGTGTGAATCACAAATATAATAAAATGTGTAAAAAATGCGATTGGCATTTTATATCGTTTAATAACCATTTTGCCTAATTCCTTTTTATTGGGTCCCTGCGTTATGAAACAAATGGATCCTAATATTTTCAAATTTATTTTTTTTATAATTCTCCCTTGTGCTTTAATCAGTTATTCCGTGAAGCATGACACTGTATATTATACATGGAGATTGATGACTTTTCAATCTGTTTTCAATTTCTAAATTTAATTCAGTATCCACATTTGCAGAAAATAATGTTTTTACAATTTGATACCAAAACGTTATTGAATTAGATACGAATGAATTTATTTCAGTACAGTAACTTGATTTGACCTAATTAAAAGCAAACAATACTAACTCCAATTAGGAATGTTAAATTAAACTTTAGACGAAATCTGTCACTCTGAAGTAGGAAATAGATGTCTGTATTTTAATGCAATAATCAATTTTAGCTTTAGAAATTAATATTATTAACTGTTTTTTTAATGCGGCTGAGTTGTAATATTTTTCTAGAAACAATTAGTTTGTAAAAGACTCGATATTTTACATCATAACGACTACCAATCTAACAGTATAATCGTTATAGACAGAACAACTGTAATGGTAATTATAAATGCAAATTAACTCAATAATTCTGATTAGGATGGTAGAAAATTAAATTTTAATTTCTGACTTCTTATTAGCAAGTGGATTTTATTAGACCCTGTTATACTTTCCCGGAATTTTCAAAGTAGATAATTATATACTTCTGGTGTTTTAAAGAAAATTCAATTTTTAAATCATTCAACTCTTTTCACTTCTATATCTTTAAGACATTATTAATATTCATTCATTTATTTTGAACGTTTCTTTCAAATCAATCACGAATCTGAACGATTGGTTGTCATTATAGAACAATAATTAGATTGAACATATTGTTTATTAACTGGAGGTGCTAATTTAATAACAGTATCGGGATACCAAGATCCTATCGGATAAGACAGAACATTCATGGCATGTTAATTAAGTTAAATACAAAAATCTATTTATTATATACATATAATAAATACATTTTCTACACAAAATATAATATCGTACATATCAAAATCCATAACGTTCGGGATGTCTGTTGACTTGGAGAAGCATTAGAACGATTGTTCAGAACTTTTTTTCCATACTTCGTTGTGTGTGTGTGTGGGACTGAATAGCTGTAAAAATAGATTCCACAAGGATAACTCTGGAAATCTAGGAGCCCATTGCTAAAACCCCAACATTATAAAAAATAAAAACACCTTGGATGAAAAAAATGTTTTGCCCAGGCCCGTGCTCGGTTGCATTAGGATAATATGGAATACCTAGGAGCCAGTGGGGTGGATCACTAAGATTCACAAGGTTGAGACCGATTTCAAACAATATCTCGTGGCCGAAAACCATCCCAATATATTAAACATTATATAACCCTTGAAAGAAAAAAAACGTTTGTCGAACGTTTGTGGGAACACTAAGAACTACTGAGGCGTAATCCCAAATTTTCCCAAGGTTGAGACCGGTGCCAATAGACTTTCCGTGGCTAGCCACCTCAAAAATATCAATGAATCCAAAATCCTTGGGCGAATAAAAAGTTTTACTCGGCCCCTTGCTTGGTTCCATCAGCTAATATTGGAAATATAGGAGGCAGTGTTATGGAATTCTGAATTTTCACAAGGTTGAGAACGATGTCAATCGATATCCCATAAAACTAAAAAAAAATAAAATCTTGAAACAAAAAAAAAACGTTCGTCGGGGGTGTCATCTCTAGGAAATACTGAGGCGTAATCCTAAATTTTCCCAAGTTTAAATCGGTGCCACTCGATTTCCCGTGCCCAAAAACCCCAAAAATATCAACTAATCGAAAATCCTTTTGGGAATAAAAAGGTTTATTAGGGCCCTTGCCTAGTCCCATAGGGAAAACATAGGAACTCTAGGAACGGTGGAATCCCGAATTTTCCTAAGGTTGAAACCTGTGCCACTTGTTTTCCGTGGTAGAGAAAGGTCAGGGTTCGTACTTATTTTATAATAATGATTCATTGATTGATAACTATAAAAGAATATTTAATATAACTCAATTAGAATGAACATTTTCAATTTAGTAATTAAAATTTTTCAAAAGTAACACTGATGGCGTGAAGGATAATTATGGGTTATCACAAAATAGAATTTTATGTTTCCCCTCAACAGGAACTATAGTTATTAATCATTAAACAATGGTAGTTCTGAAACAAATACAATTGCAATACAATACAATAAAAATACCATTTTGGGAAATTTTGTGAAACCTTTAAATTTTTTTTTTTTTTTTGTGAGAACGCGCTCAGTCAGTGATTGTTATATCTCACACAGATAGGAAACATTGCAAATAAAGCTAGGTTTAGGAATCCCTTAACAAAGTATATAGGGTATAGGATACAGCAAGAGCCTTGGAAAGCCGGTTTAATATAATTTTCAACTATCTTGGTATATCTCGTGAGCTATGAGTTTTCTAACATTATTTGTTCATGCTCGCGTACCGGAAGTAAACCCACGGACTAAAGGAGCTATAAAAAAGTGTCTACGCATCAATCCCTTAGTCAAGAAGAGAAACAAAAGAGGTTAGTTATCATTCGGTAGAGCTAAAAGTTGATAAGGATTCACTGTTACTAAGAAAAGAGGCACGTAGACAAACGCTGAAACTAACCCTTAACGTGCTCTCAAACAACGCCAAAGAAAAATACGCCTAATAATAGGGTAAACGCAGAGGGTTTTTATTATTTATTAAATTTTATTTTTTTGATAGAATCGGATTAAATTTTAATAATAAAGTTTTTGAGTAGTTATTATTATTAATATTATATATAAAATATCCTTACGCAAGACTTAATGATATAAAAATTAAATATTTATTTACCGTTTACGAACATTTATATTAGAGCTCCGTATTAAAGAAATATCTTAAGCAAGAGGCTTTAATATTCCTGATATTTTATTTTTCAAGTAGAACAAAGCCTTTCTCAAGCAACCTTAGTCTAATACAATAGGAAAATGTTATCACCAGCCACTTACAACGCCCTTGAAAGACAGAGACGTAATTTCAAGACACCTTTAATTTAACAAACAATTACCTCGTTTAACTTGTCATTGTCCACAATTATTATGTAACAATAATGTGATATGTTACATTTGTAATATAATTATTTAGTTTAATTGGGATCTTACTATAGTAAATATCACACACACTAACAGACAGACAGACAGACACACACACACACACACACACACACACACAAAGTATATCTACATCCTGATCGTTATAAAAATGTGATGTTAGTTTCAATATAAACTAGGTATGCGTGGCGGGTGATCGATAAATCGGCAACGCCTCTCTGTCTTCAACATCCAATTTCTTCTGCTACGTATTAATGCCTCTTCTAGGATTCTTGCGGTCATTGCTTCGTCGATATAATCACACAATGTTCTTCGTGACGGTAATTTCTTTCTTTCCTCAGCAGGAATCCATTCTAGTATTTTTCGGGACCATCTGTCCTCTGCCATCCTCTTTACGTGTTCATACCATACTAATTGGCTTCCTTCTATCTCCTCTTTTGTGTCTTTATCCATTATCATATCTAATTCTTTCATATCTCGATTTACTGACTCTTTATCGCCATAGTCCATTTTCATCGACATTATCTTGTTATTATTAGTTTTGGTAACATCATATACCTTTGACCCATTGGGTGTAACGCTCTTTAAAAATCATTTTATAAACGAGTTTCTTTAATGCTTTCGTAATTGTGTTTTGCCTCACTACCGCCTTTCTTATTGACGATCGCCCTTAGATTTATGCACGTTTAAACCTCTTGATTTTGTTGTTTTCTTGCCTTAGTTCGCATTATTCACTTTTCCCTAGTATTAAATATTCAACATTTTAGAATGTTCATTGTTGAGCCTGCTGCTTATATTTTTCCTTCAGTTCTCATGTCATATTACTAAGATCGTGTTCACATTCTACTATCACAATCTGTTCATCTGTGAAAAATAGTGTTAACAACTTTGTTACCCTTTTACACCCTTAAATCCATATTTTGATATTTTTTACTATATTTGTCTAGGGATCTGTCCAAATTGATGTTATATGAGGTGGGAGATAAACAACAACCTTGTCTTGGTCTTTTTGTTGTTGTGATCGATTGGCTCACTTTGTTACCCACTTTGATTTTGATGATGTCGTTTTGTGGCTAATTAGGTTTATGCTCAAGTTTTGCATTTATTTCCATGTCTGTGAAATGGATACATTGTCATAGGCTTTCCCAGAACTAGTAGGGCTACACGGGTATCTCTATTTCTTTGCACATTTTCTCTAGGGTCTCTTTGGGATAAAAATATTGTCTATAGTGGATTGTCCAGTTCCGAGTAATTTTGTTCTTCTGGTAGGTGCATTGATAAAATTGATAAAACTCAAAGTTTATTAAAAGGGTCAGCGTACCCAAACTATACCTACTCCCAGTGTGGGTTTAATAAAACGGTATCTACCCTTTACAACCTCCTGAAAGAATGTTGACAAAGGATAAGTGGAAATACGTTCTTTATCCTAATGACATAGAAAATATTAAATCTATCTAGAGGACATACCAATCCCCTGGTGCGGAAAGTATTTAAACATTATGCAACATATTGCTAAGTCATTTATCTCAGGCAGGCCAACATCATCCCGAAGTTTATCTGTTAGGAAAGGTACTTGTATAAATGAATGTGTCTTCTCTTGAATAATTTTCTTTCTCTAAATACCTTATAATAAATTTTACATTTAAAGCTAACCCACATTAAGTTTTCAAAATAAAGAGATGTATAATAAATTATGTCTAAGGTTAATAATTGTTTACTTTATAATTCTCATTTAAGGTTCATCCGTACTAAAGCATTCTTGTTAAAATGCGTTTATAGAATAATTCTTCCGTACAATGGATCTCAGTTTTCTTAGAAGCTTGCCTTTAGCAAACCCTTCTGACCCCAACGAGATAACCGCGTAAGTCTACATTATATCCTTGCTCTTCGTCTATAGTTATGCTAGCAAAAAATTACAAGGTAGCATGCGTGTGTTCAATAGCTCCATAAGTGTAAAAATGGCGGGAAATTAATGCATAAGGGTTTTAATTCTTGATTTTCCTCACTTCCAAAACATATTTCTACTGATGAACATATTCATTATATAGTTATCCCCTAAGAAAATATTAGTCATGTAGCCAATTTACAATAGCTTTACATAGGTTAATATTGGCTCGTAGCATGACTTGGTACTACAAAATTGTTAGGTAAACATCACGTTTTGTTAGTGTTGTTTTAGATAAATGAATGGAAGAGTTTTTAGGTTCTAAATGAAGAGACACGTTGATCTTGTGATGCAACTTGTACTATTTCGGTAAGTTTAAACACTTCGATAATGTTTCACATCAACTAGGAAATAAAAAAACCTCACAAAGTCCTGCTTCACTAAGCAAACATCAAAGCATCATCTCAATGTTTGGAAATACAGGTCAAGTAATAGTAGACTAAAGAAAAACCTTGGCTACAGAAAAGATAGCTATATTTGTAAAAAAAATTAGACCCAATAATAATATAGCATGATAAATAGTATGTGAGTGTTTTATATAACGTATGACAAGTGCAGTGTAGTAAATGTTGAATTTTGTTCCATGGAATTCTTTGTAAATAAGTTACCATTAAATTACTTAAATATATTCTTTTCCTAAATTTAACAGGTATTTCGTAATTGTAAATATATCTGCATAGGTATAGTTTGTAGAATAAGTAATATTATTTTTACCATGTAACAATATGTGTAACCTAAATATAGAAAGAAACTCTACTACACCTATAATGAGTAAAATTCTAATATAATCTTCAAATTGAAAAAAATCATTAGTCGAATTTGACAGAAATGCAAGAAAGTTACCACCACACATTGACATGTTTAAGATCACTGGAGAAATTTAATTGGTTATTTTTTAAAGAGCTGATAGTTTTTCATATTACTTCCTTGTTATACGGCAAAGGCGTACTCAGCTAGAAGCTAGAAGAGAGTAATTTAAAAATACGGTTGTGTGAGTTATTCCTAAAAGTCAAATTTGAAATATTTACTTACTTAAAAATAATTCTTTTGTTTTATAATGTACGACAGAAAACCCGTATTTAGTGAAATAATTAACACAAGGTTTCCAAATAAAACATTGTTTGTTTTATTTTTTAGGTACCAGTGTTGAAATATTTCCTACAAAGGGGCTGCTGATTACAACAAACTTTCAGACATTTATTAGCAATTAGTTACAAGTGGTTGTTAGCCAGATGATGTATCAAGGCAATAAATGCGAACTAAAACTCCTATTCCGTCAGATAATTATGGGCTATTACAGGAAAGGTTAAAACTTGTAGGTTTATCTCTTACTATTTTAATTATGAATGGTTCATTCGTCCAAGCTAAAGTCCTATTTATTATTTCATTAATTCACTATATTAACATTTTCTTTATAATTTCTAATAATATTATAGTATAAGGACTGATGTAAATAAGTAAAAATCCATTTAGTCTCCGCTAATATATAAGATATACATACTTTTAAACCGCTTTCTCAGAACACGAATTTTATTGATCATAACCTGATTTTAACCACTTTGTTGCCCTTACTATCTTCTAGTCAGTTAAACTTCATGTTCAATATAAATTATTAGTAAATTCAACTAAACCTATCTTGAATAACAAAACCAATATCTTATCTATGCACCCAAACAGACAAAGTATTTAAATCTTTCACTTGTAATTCAACAATTTCATAGATCAGTAAACACTTTATTTCTATCTCTTATATTCCTTACCCCTTACGTAGATTTCCCTTACGTACACATATTAATCCAATAATATGTTTAAATATTGTTAATATTCATGCATCTCAATGAAATAATTTTACCTTTTCAAGATATTTCTTTCCAGAATAGTTCAATTACGAATCAACAGTTAATAACTATATTTATATAGATTAGATAACGGATAAATCATAAATTTCATTAATATAAAATAATAATATTGCCTTATGACACTTTTTACGACTGATTTGTTTTATTATTAATTCACATCATAAAATTTAAAATTTAAACTGAAACTGTATACATGAACTAATGATTAAAATAAGGCTGACAATAATAATAAATATAGATTAAATTACCTCTCACATTTAGATAGACAAAATACAAAAAAGGTTCTTTAAATTAATCAAAGTTTCTAGCATTTCGTTTCCATTAACCTTTTAAAGAAACAGTTAAATAAATTCAACGAACTACTGCTTCATTTATTAACAAGTTTTAATTTAATGTAACTGTAATTCCCCTGCTTCGCGAATAAATCCAGTATTTCTAAATAGTTACAAATATTTTTCAAGACATTCGATTAAATTCTCACGATTGTTGTTTTAAGTAATGAACTAAGAGATTTTCTCAAACAATGAGATGAACTTAAATTTTTAGGAAACCTATTTTGGTTTCTTGAAAGATAAATACCAACATGTCCCGCCAGATGGAGCATATGAAGATACAGAACCAACTAGACAACAGCCTTTCCGTATAAAACTTTTTTTTAACTAATTCACATTAGCAGCTAGCGACCCTGCAGGAACAAAACAACTCATAAGTTATATCTGTTTCACACCTACTAGGAGTACAAACATTTGTAAGTATTTATTTGTTAATAGTTTTGTGGATTTTCTTAGTTTAGGCATCATTAATCTAGGCATTATGTTTTCAGCGGGTTTTACCCTTACACTTTAAGATTAGAAAATATAGTCTATGTAGATAGTGAGACTCAGATTCCGTACAACATTCTATATTTTATTGTCTAAGAACTACTTCTAATTATCAATTTTACTCACAACCATAAGAGAAGACATTAGTGTTGTACAATGATGACTTTACCCAATTCATTTATTTTCTTTTTTAATGTTTAATAACCTACTAGTAAAAACTTAATTGACTTTATATACCATCTTTTGGTTTGTTAGCTAGAAGACTAACAAGGCACTGCCAAATGGTGTTGAACTGGATTTGTCGACGAAGCCTCGATATGTTGTGATTATTTCATTTTATTTTGAAATTTCTTAGTAGGATTCCTTCTGAAGTAAACGTTAATCATTATTTTAATTCAATTTACCGTTTGAATAATGTACCGAAATTATTCTGTTTTGCGCCTGACTCTCGGTTCTTTTAATTGTATATGCGTGTATTGATTTACCATTTCCCATGCTTTCGTGATCTCGTTTGAGTTTAAATTTGTATTTTTGTAATAACAATACCTATTACTAGGGAATAGAAATGTACTGGATTTACTGTTTAATACGTTGATACCAATTATAAATTCTAATAATTGTATAAATTAGTTATAATTTTATTTGTTTTATTTTCTTATTATTTTGTAACAAGTATAATTGTACTAATCGTAATGCTATCACTGTCGTTAATAATATGTACCTAACTTTTACAGACAAATCGTGTCAAAGAAACACAGGTATATACATTACGTAGGATATGCCAACCAAACATTCAGCCGAGATTATTTTATAAGTAATACAATGTTAAAGGTAATACAGCATTATATTTCAGATGTAACTCTAGCCTCCTTTTAACGAAAATTATATTATTTACTGTAGCGCCTACATAGAGTTTAAACGTGAGAGCTTTCAAAGCTGTTACCAACCTTTTAACGGTTTGATGGTTTTAAACAGATTATTACACAAAGTAGTTTTCAAAACAATATAAATCAAGAATTACATTATAAATAAATTCTTTTTAAAAAAAAAATAATAATAACTGATCCATAATTACATCTATAGGTTAATAATGTATTTCAACCTGATAAATATTTCAATAAAATATTTTGCAATAAAATCTCTTTCCGCACTAACCGTTATCTGAGTTTAGTGATGATTTGAATAACTGTTAAATCTGGGAAGTTTTAAGACAACATCAATACGTGTTTTTCTCACTAACAGGTATAATTTTCAACTGAGTAATTGAACTGTTCAATTAAAAAGATATACATTGTAATATTATATAAAATGATTGTTAATAATAAATAATTGTGATTAATTTTAAATTCATATGCTTATCAGTCGTTAGTGATTAGCCTTAATACAAATTGTATGACGAAATGTGTCAAACCGAATCTAGTTGGAAATCGATATGTAAAGTAAAAGACTTCCTTGTAATATTACCATTTCATTCTTACAGTAAGTATACAAAAATGAAGACGGTGATCGTTTAGTATTATTACTTTTAAAGTCCTTCAGTATGTAATTTATTACACGTTGACATGCAGAAGGAATTCTTTTGTCCCGTCTCTTGAAGTCTCCAGTGCTCTCTTCTTTTTAAATTCGAAAGGATATTCCCTTTATTGTTGCAGTGTGAAAGGAAGTAACATAAGCGCAATTCGAACCCAAACAGGATTCTACATTACAAGAAATAGCTGAGACAATCTAAAGTGGATGTATTGCAGTTTATTACATTCTACAATCTTCCTTGAAAGGCAGGAATATTATTTGTGTGCTTTTAGTATTGGAAGTGCACCTGCTCTACTCATTCATTCTAAGTTGTCCATCTCTGCAACCGATTTAAAAAATAATTAGTTTGTGTATATCAATATTTATGAAAAAGAGCTCTAAATACATATTTTATATATTGTTAAATAGTCCTAAACCATAAATATTGGTTAAAACTTGAAAACAAACCTTTAATCCAAATCACACCTAATGGGGAATAAACGAAATGTTTTTTTTTTTTTTGAAAAAATAGTGCACTATTTTATACTACATTAATTTGTTTTAAGTTATGTTTATTTTATAACCTATTAACAAAGTATTCGTTTAGGATAGGTTTGGTTATTAAATAAATAATAACTTTGTGAACCGTAAACCATCATTCCATATTGCATTCAATTATACTGCAGTTAATATTTTTATGAAAGTTATTATTATTTTTTAAAAATCACACGTATCCTAACCTTTACCTTCCTCACTATTTCCACAAAACTATTTAATAATAAACATTTCCGGTAAGAATGTTCAACTAAGAGTGTAACATATCCTACGTGATAAAAGAGATGTTTGACAACATAACTTGAAACATAAAATCAGTCGATATATGTTTAATGCCGATGTATCATTTAATTAACGTTTACGTGACTAAACACATAACCTGAAGGAAATTATACTGTCGTGAAATCTTATGTTTCTGTCCAGCCAATAAGTTTTTGTAAGAGCTGTAAAGGCTTTTCCAACTAAAAAAATCGAGATAATCCAAATCCTCAACTTTAGCGATAATTAAGTTTCATTTCATTCAGTTATTGTTATCAACCTATCAAAAAATCCCAATCGGATATTCCGTACGTAGACTCTAACACACCTTCTATGTAGGCCTACCTATTTTGGACATAAAACAGACAAAGTCAAAGGTGGTCACAACGATGAATTTGTAAGCTCAGCATATGAACAATTTTATATCAGGTTTTTGATAATTTAATCAATGCATTGAGATTAGTATTGATTTGATTAACTCGTATAAACCGCATTTTCTACGTGACTATATAAATAAAAGGCTTTAGCACCGCCTTTTTTAATTTACCTCTAATAATATTATTATAAACGAAAATGTTATTTTTCACATAACTTTATTACTACAAAATGTTTAAAATAATTTTGGAATGAACCTAATGGTAATTTCAATTTTATTCAGATGTAATGCATTTGAATGCATTAGATTGCATCATTAGATGCATTTGATGCAGAGGTCATGCATTTTCCTTTGCAATCATTTTGTGTAACGTGTACACATCATAAAATAATTGTGCCAATAGAATAATGTGCTGATTAAAGAAACCTATCTGAAAAAAATAAACAGTAATTTTGTATTAGACCGGCCCCATACGATAGTTTAGATTATGGTTCAAAAGCACGAAAAGGTACGATATCCACAAAAAAAATTTTTTCTTTGAGTAAAGTTACTTTTTTGGGTTTAAAGAATGGGAAATTTTTTTCGGCGGAGGAATAAGTTTGCGATTGATTGCGGAGTGATACAAACGTTTCGTTTTGTCAAGACTGTTGTGACGTCTGGCGAACTCTACATTAAAATCTATCTTGTGGCTCCGAGAAATAAACATTTTGCACTAATTTTTACGTTTATACTAATTTTTTAGTGTGGATATCGTCTTTTTTGGTGGTTTTGAACAATATTCCAAAATATCGTAGGTGGCCGAAATAACAATTAGGCCTACCTTTTATTCAATATTGCTATCTACCTATATTAAAATATACGTACAAAGTATCCAGTCCGAATAGATTTGGTAATAATGTTATGTAACATTACTATCTACCTGTATTAAATTATACCTTCGAAATATCAGGTCAGAATAGATTTGGTTGTAATTTTGGTAAATATTGCCGATGCAGAAAATTACAACCAAATCTATTCTGACTGGATACTTCGTAGGTATATTTTAATGTAAGTATATAGTAATGTTCTATAACATTATAACCAAATTTATCCTGACCTAATACTTCGTAGGTATACTTTAATACAGGTAGATAGTAATGTTAGATAAAATTATTACCAAATCTATCCTGACTGGATGCTTTGTAGGTATATTTTAATATAGGTAGATAGCAATATTGAATAAAAGGTAATTGTTATTTCGGCCAACTACAATATTTTGGAATATTGGTCAAAACCATTAAAAAAGGAGATATCCACACTAAATAATTAGTGAGAACATAAAGATTAGTGCAAAATGTTTTCTTCTCGGAGCCATAAGATAGGTTTAAATGTAGAGTTCGCATGACTTCGAGATAACACGAACGTTTGTATCACTCCGCTCCTCTACCTCTCTTATGCCTCCGCCGAAAAATACACCCTTACTTTAAACTCAAAAAAAGTAACTTTCCTCAAAGGAAAAATTTTTTTTTTTGTGGATATCGTACTTTTTCGTGCTTTTGAACAATAATCCAAAATATCGTACGGGGCCGGTGTAATAAAAAATAAACATGTTTTACTATCGGTACCCGACCGATCAATTTCTTACAGTCGGTACCAGCTCTGTTCATTTAGTACAATTCGTGCCTCCTTTCATCATTTACCATATTCATCGTTCATTAAATTTCATAGAGGTTATGTGGAATACCCCTATTTTAAAATTAAGTACTGTAAAGGATCTATTTATTGAATAATGCCAAATATATAAAAATATATGGATAAAGAATGTATTAAATATTGAAATGATAATGCATAGTAATAATATTTTTTATTTTGTGCATTATTTAAAAGAAAGAATTCGCCATTTCATTGACCTACCAATATTGGAATCGATTTTAAATAATGAAATAAACATTGAAAGTAGAAAAATCGTTCGAAATATTGCAGAACACCATATAGAAAAACCCTTTTCGTATTTACTGACCTGATATTGTATGTATCCTTAATGTCAGGAAAGTGAATATACTTTTGTCAGTAGCAAGAAACGAAACTGTGATATTCATTAGAAAATGTCGAAACTGCTTGAATGTTGTTAATTAAAAGTTTACACCGATCGTTACTAATAAAATCCTGATGGAGTTACAATGAAGAAAAGCTAAGGGAAAACATGGCAACCTTCAGTAAGCAAAGCGAATGTCCTTTTACATAAACGTTTACGGAAATAAAAATTTTTTTGATAAGAACTATAAACCATGAATTACTTTTTCCTTACCCTTTTTGGTTTTTTCATAGCCCCAATACACATCCATAATTGCATAAATAATGCTCTAATATCTAAATTTTAAG
The DNA here is from genome assembly GCA_036971475.1 of Prosapia bicincta. Taxonomy (NCBI): domain Eukaryota; kingdom Metazoa; phylum Arthropoda; class Insecta; order Hemiptera; family Cercopidae; genus Prosapia; species Prosapia bicincta. The sequence goes on along the minus strand of JBAIZL010000004.1, from coordinate 238,310,815 downwards.
TTACCTTAATAGGTTTTAATAGTAATTTTTAATTTATAATTAAATATTAATGGTTCTAGAAGTAAAATGAAATAAACTCTAAACAAATTATTCCTTTACACCTATTAGGTACAATTTTTATAATTATGTATGCTCTTAGATTCTAGTTTTGTAATAAAAATAGAATGTTTATCTTTATTAGAATTCACTTAGTAAACAAATATCAGGACAATATGTATAGCCTATTTAATTATTGTAAGAAATGTTATTCATGTTAGCCGTGTCTTAAAACTCTTAATTTATTCCTTTAATAATTAATTAACGTCCTTAATAAACTATATTGAAAGGGTGTAAATTAATGAAGGTTTAGAGTTATTTATTTGAGAATCATTTTAAAGAATAACGTGGGTTCGTTTAGATTTCCCCATCCAATTTCTCTTCATAAATTTCATTTTTGTTCCAAAAAGTTTATTTTCCTTTTAAAAGAAAAATCAATAATGCATTAGATAAAATAATTAATGTTATTTAATTTAACAAATTAATAAAATATAAAAACCTAACTAATAGGGTTTTTAAAAAGTAAATTTTGAAATTGATGGATTGCAAAACTCAAACGATGACGAGTTCATCATCATGTGTAATTGTAGAGAACATATGTTGGTATTACTAATAAATTACTACATATATTACCAACCAACAACAAATTTTATTTATATAATAATAATTCTTAAGTGACATATGTATTACATAAACAACTTTAGTTTATTCAAATTATTCTAGAAAATGTAGAATCAAGCTAAGTGTTGATTCGTATAGTTAAAAGAAATGTAGGTCACCTCCATTACAACTTCAAACACGCTGAATAAGGAGGTACATACATCAGCTGCTAACAAAACCCAAATATCTTTGTGTTCTAGGATCGTTAGTAAGTTCTATTCTCATCGCAGATGGATGTTGGAAAATGAAACGAACTTTAAAAGTATTATTTTCTTGCTGTCATTATGATTTTAAATTTACGACTAATACGTATCTAGATCAGTGATTAATAGGTAATACAGCTTCATAATTAAATATTATAAATGTTTATTCGTGTATAGGGAACGATATAAGCATTAAATCGATTGAATATTGCGACTGACAGAAACTATAGCTGTCATAGCATGTCTTAGTGACTCGAAATCAACATCCTACGGTATTTTCTAGGAGTGAAAAATATTTCCTCTCAAAATGATCTTATTGTATTTGGTTAAATAGTTTTATTTGATTTAATTTAGGCTCAAGTAAATTAAAACTTTTTCAATATCAGACATATGTTTAAACTTACCCTAATAATTTAATTGCACAAAAACCTTATATACTATATATATGTTAAACGGTCTTTAATTTATGCGACATAGGGTTAGAGTAAACAATTAATGTTTTTAGAACCGACGCTCTGTAAATAAATAGTTATCTGCTTTTAAAAGCACAGTGAATATGTTTTAAAAAATTCTAAAGTAAGTGTTTGGTTTAGTTATGATTGCACTTATACATTTGCGCTATTATGTTCGATAGTTGAACTTATTACTGTTTTTGTACCCCTATCATACGTAAAGTTTCCTTTCTTTAGATTTTATGGTGAGGTTAGTATAAATGAAGTTAAGTAAAATATATTTTTATTTGTTACTTTTTAAAACACATAATTTTGAAATTTTCAATTCTACAAAATTAACAAACCACTAATAGAATTTTACTCCACTGTTTTAACTCCACTGATTTAAGAACATTTCTCCTTACTAATGCAGGGTTTGACCTCCAGTTACTCTACTACTGTTACGGTTGCTTGACCCGGTGTATTAGATTTGTCAGAAGCATAGGTAATGCTAGGAATCAATGTATCTAGTCGGTAGGTCCACTAGAATTCTCTTTAGGAAAACTACATTAGCTCTATTTCCGAAACTTCAAAAGGGTCATCCATTTTGTAAACATACGTAGTAGGCTACTATTTAATGCTGTCATAATATACAGTTCGTTCAAAAAAAAAATTCTGCCAGAATTGTTTATTAAAATACAGTATAACTATTTTTTCAATCGAATTGGTCTACCTGCTCAATAGTTTACCTGTTCTTGAATTATTTTTTAGTTTTTACAAATTAAACATCCAGATTCAAAATTAAACATTGCCGTCTAATTATTATTCTTCAGGTGCAAGAAATTAAACTCGTCTATTTATCTGAAAAGCTATCCAAAACGTATATCAGCTCTTTGAAAATTCCTACTGCAAACTATCTTTGAACCAATTAATACTATTTACGAATAAAACTTCACTAACCCTGAATAACTATTTTGTTATATTTTGATAAACACACCTGTGGTTAAAGGTTTTGTCCCATTAAATTAGGATAATAGACTAATGACAATGAGGTTCATAGGTAACACTTGAAGACCTAACAAAATATCTTACAAAATATCATTACCTTTTCTTTTCCTCTTCTTTGCAAATGCAAGTATAAAAACCGTTTAAATATAGAGAAGTTAAAAGTGCTCTATAACATCTGAAAGTGACACATAAATGGTTTATAACATAGGATAATGGTTTTGTCATTGCTGTCATTGATGAGTTTGAGCTGAATCTTTTGATAAAATTATACAAATCTATAAATTTACTGTAGTTATAATTTCTTTTTAGATGACTTCAAAGAGAAGACCTTCATGAAAACGAATTATCCGGTTTCATAATCAACCTTAACTACCAGAAAGAGAATCAGATCCTGGTAGCTGCACAATGTTGTAAACGAGTTTATAGTTTAATTGGCAAATTTTGTATTTTTCTACAAATACTTTTCCTTTATTGTTTTTAAAATTCAAACACTAATAATACATGTACCTGTTGTTTTTCAAATTTTGATGACGTCACTTTTAAAAAATACCAATTTTAGAATGTCTCTTTAGTCATGATAAATCAGGCATTCAAAAAATTTGTTCCTTAGGAAATGTTTGGAATATATTTGTTGCATAAACTAATACAAAACATGATTACGCCGCTGACTTCAACCTTTTGAACGTAATAAGCTTATGATAAACTGTTTTCTTTTTTGTAAAATTATTTCTTACTTTTTAGTAAGTAAAAGTTATTTATTTGGGTTCTTTTTTCTAAAATTCGGTTCTATTTGATGTTTTATCTCTTTATTTTTAGAGACATGTTTTCAAAATTAAACTTACAATATAATCGATTTCGTTTCATTATCCACTATTTATCCACACAAATTTTCGTTCCGTACATACATCATATTGCTCGATCATTGTTCAAATAATTGGCATGGCCTTGAAGTTTCTCATGGAAAAACATATCGGTTTGTCAGAGAAATATATTGAGTAATATATGTTTGAAATTTCCTTGACGAATTTTCCTTAAATCCTACATATCATTTCTTATCTTCCAATTATTTTTTTCATTTCAGTTCAAAAACGTGTTAGCAATGATGTAATTAAACATCTTATGCGAATACAAAATAATGCTGTATTTAATAATTATTAAGAAAACATATATAGTATGAATAAATTATTTTAAAAATAAATTAAAAATTGATATTAAAGTTACATTTAAGGAGTTTATTTGTTCTAATCTAGTGAAGTAATGAAATTTCCACATGAGGATTATTGAATATCTTGGTTATGACAATATAACTTAATCGGATTTACAGTGTATTTTTTTGCTTTATCTCCTTTGAGCATTATCATGTCTTATAACAATATGGGTAGACTATCGGTAAAGCCGTTTTCAAAAGGAAAATTCATTCCTTAGTATTCGATGATACTCTTTCTGAGAAGTTTTATCAAGCAGGAAATAAAAAAATCTATTCTTTCTATATTTTTCATTATATTAATGTGTGATAAATACTACGTAAATAATCCATGTGGTTATATATTTTGCTTAATAAATATCCTAAAATTCATATTTCCTAATTTAAATAAACCTTCCAAAAGATATTTTATTACTGTCTACAAATCAGACGGATTGGAATGCAACTACAATGGGACCACCGGCAGGGTTTCCCTTTCATTTAAAAGTAAAATTAATTTCATTGGTTAAATACGTCTAAAGTTATCGTGGAACAAATATTAAAGAAGAACATACGTATCGAATAAAGAACCTCCTCCTTCATTTTTTGAAACCTGATAATTAATTGGTGCTATCTGGAAATTTCTATTTAGCTAAACATATTTGATATTTAGTAGTTGTTTTTATTTCCAAGGGGGTTTATACATAAACTAATCTCTATGATTTGGTTGGATTTTAATAAAGAGTTTATACATAATGAAGACTTTTTTTAATCTTTAAAGATGAATAATAATTTATGATGCAATACAAATATACCACAACTACCAGCAACACATTTGGTATATGTCGTCTTTAACATTTTTCAGGTTAAAAAAAAAAAAAACTTTTCGAAAAAAAATATAGCAAAATCTATTAGAAGTTTCTTCTAATTTCATGAGTAATTTTGAGTGGTTTTTCATATTCAATCTGAAACCGGTCGAGTTACAATAATGAAGAGAAGAACTACTCAAAGCATTTCTCTGAGAAAAATTTTACATAATAAAATTGTTCAGTTTATTTTATATGAATTACATCTTATATTACCTCCTGCCACACTTGTTCTTTTTTATAATTTTGAAGGTATATTGAATGAACTATTATTTCTCTTCATATTTTTACAAGAACTTGTGTAAAGTTTTAAAAAACACTTAGGCCAAGAAAGTCAAATACACCTTACAATATAATTTATTGTTAACCGAGTTCAAATTTTATGAATAACAAATTGAATAATTGTGCTAAGACACTTGTTATTTCAGACAAAGTTATTTAAGACAAAGTTATTTCATGGATATTTCAAGTACGTGTAAGTGAACAGATCTTCTACCAATATAAAAACAACTTCAGGTTGCTAAGAAATTAAAGCAAGGATATTAAATTTCATAAAATTATATTTATTCTAACTTGATATTACGTAATAACTTGGCTTTTAATTACATTCATTATGATTCTTGATGTCACATTCAATAGTGAAAATCTTTAATTTAGTAACTAATACAAGTTCTTTAGATAAATGTGTACTACAGAGGGCTTTTTGTCTGTTTTTACAACATTTTAAAATAGGTAATTTAGTCTTAAATCTCACGTGTCGTTATTTGGAACTTATCTTGTGAAAGGTATGGTAAAAAAATCGAAAAAAATTTATGAAAAGATATTAAAAAAAAGGGTTGACAGAGTTATTATTATATCTATCAGTTTGGCTGGAAATGTAATCCCATAAAGTTATTTGTACCTATAAGTTGTGAGTCTCCTTAGAATCTGCCGTTGCCTTTAAGATTTGATTTGAAGCACTTACCTCCCGTAACTATAAACAGTGCGCGGGGATACTTTTAACCTTTTATTAAACCCCTTTCCTTTGAAAAAATCTGTACTAAATTATTCGTAAGACTATAGTAATTAATATAAAACGACATTTTACAGCTATTCCTCTCAATTATAACCCTCCTGAATTACCTTATTAAAGGTAAATTACCGACATAAACCTCCATTTTTAAAACCAATTCCTTGCACAAAAAACGCCCTACTCGCTTGAAGCTCCCCATTTCCTCGATGTTTTTCCATTACAATAACTCATTGTGTTCCCCCTTATGATATTTCAGCCGATCAGAGATGACTTTTCCATATTTAAACGAGTGAATGTTCAGCCAACGGTTTTTACTGTTTGAATTTTTATCGTTACTTACCGTTTACAGCCTCTTTTCTGGGTTCCTTAACTCTCCCAGGCGAGAAAACTTCCCTTACACTTGTTTAGAGAATTAGCAAAGCTTTAGACAACAAAACATCTCATATTGTCTTCACGTAGCCAATCTGCTAGCCAAGCCTGATCTACAGCACTAAGCTGACACCCATTAGTTATCCTCTATTTATCGGCTTTTAATATGGTTTCATTGTAGATTACACTTTAAAATTAGACCTATTTTATCCAATCATTGATTTTTAGTTTTTATATATGCCTCATACATTTATGACGTAATATATATATATATATATATATATATATATATATATATATATATATATATATATATATATATGAAGTTAATATATTACTATTGTAATACAATAGTAATATATTAACTTCATAAAGTCAGTGCAACGGAAAAACAATGGATAACGTAAAATATCAAGATTATATATATATATATATATATATATATATATATATATATATATATATATATATATATATATATAACATATATATATATATATATATATATATATCGCAATATGTATTCTTGTGTATAATTAAAGAACATAAGTCAAAATACAAATACAAGAATTATAATTGAATTTACAATTCTAAGCTTTTCGTTGGCTAACAGTACCAACATCATTCGAAATATTACCAATTCAATTACTATAGGAATTACTACAATTGTTTATTATTCCTAATGATTTTGGTACTGTTACCCAACTAAAACCTTTGAATTGTAAATTCAAATATAATTTTTGTATTTGTATTTTGACTTATGTTCTTTATATATATAACGCCTATCTATAGATTAGGTAACTTTAGAATAATTATAATGCCCCAGTTTGATTATTTTATGTAAATTTACAAATAGACAAATTTTCATTTGGAAACATTCGAATAAAATTCTAAAACCTTCAGTAAAACAGATCGATATAGATAATTAAGATAGTTAATACAGATGCGACAGAATCCGTCCCAATTATATTTGCATTTAATGGATGCTGAATTAACAATTGTATAAGCCAATATTATGTAGTCTACTTCCCATCACGCTCTTACAAATCCAGTAATAGTTGATTTATTGTATCCAATTCAAAGATCCTTCACAAAATGTTTATTCTTCATAAAGTTTTCAGTTTTTATTATTAAGTGGAGCTTAAATAAACCGTCTTGAAGCAGATATTTTTAAAGGAGACACTTTTATATTTAAACTTTCAGGTCGTAAGCCTTAGTTAGTGTAGTCTCCTCTCACTAAGCTGGATAAATGTTAATTCAGACACGATTAAAATTCCCCTAATAAATTCCTAATTATACAGAAATTGTAAAAAGACTTTGTAATTATTGATAACGAAGCTGTAAAGTATACAAATATGTATGAATGAATAATTTATTATCGTAGCCGATTTACACAATAAAATCTCATTTTATAGAACGATTTTGATGTAATCGGTTGTACTTCAACGACAAAGAGGGGTATAGTCTTCTATAGTTCGCTATATTTATAGGGAATATGGATAGTCTACTATAATGTTTTCTACACTATAATGATTTACGCTTCCATTTTGTAGCTAATGTTTCGACAAGCGATACGACTTTTCTTAAAACTGGTTTAAGAATGAGTTAAAGTCCACTTTGAGTCCAAAGTGTATTATATACTCCCGGGCGTATTAATGGTAAATGATCCTACATCAATTCTTAATCCTACCTATATAGAAAACCCTTACGTATTTTACGTAGGTCATAGTAACCTAACAGACTGGTCGTTTTAAAACTACAGCAAAATGCAAGGTTATATTTTATATATCCTATCCCAGGGTGTATACCAAGTCCCGGGCTTACTCGTGATAAATGTTGCTACATTACGGTTGTGGTTATTATGAAAATTGATCAAACTTCCATATTATATGCACAGTAAATATATACCTACAAAACCGTTAAGATGTCGATGAATATATTCTATGCGAATAAAATCTATATTATCCATGTAAATATCTAATAGTAGTAATATTCAGCAAATGTTTAGCTTCATTCTACTACAAGCAAAATAATAGAGACCGTTATAGTCATACCTTTACAAGGATACAAAGACAGCATTCCATAATATAATGTTAGAAATAAAGTTCAGTTAAAACAAATGTAAAGAGTGTTTTATGTACATACATTGTCTTGGTTACATAGTATTTTTCCTAAGTATTGAATATATCAATGTATTTTTCCAACTTTTCGCAAACAACCAGATCTCTAGGAGTCACTTGTAGGATAAACATTTCTTCAGTAATCACATTCCATGTAAATCATTCAAAGAAGGTTGAAGATCGGCAATCTCTATATCTGAACGAAAAGGTTGCAACCACATATATTTTGTCAGACAAAATATGATAGTGTAAGGTCGTCACCGAGAAAAAAGATCATTTATCGTTCCTTATACTCTGAAAATATCGAAAACATATTAAAGTTTTTGTTTCGCTAGAAGACTCTATGTTTTACTTAATCATGGAAAATCAAGCCATCAATAAGCTGATCGTTTCTGTAATGTTGGAATAGATTTGAAGGAAATATAAGGCATGATTACGGTCCCGACTTTAAGATTTTGTGGGTAATAAGCTCATGATAAATAATGTTTTTGTTATTGCAAAATTATATTTAACTTCTTATTAAGTAAACGTTTTATATTCGGATTGTTTTTAAAGACGGTTATAGGTTTTTTTTAATTGTCCATCCAAGGAAGGTAAAAAGAACATTTAAAAGCATATGAAAAACCTAAGACATATAAATAAAAGTTAGCAACACATCGAATAAATAATAAACATGATTTCCTAGAGGTATATAATATGATGTTAATTAAACATACTCAAAAAGGTTTAGGAGTGAATATCCTTGAGAATTTAGAAATATATAAAAATAATATCAAACGTACACTTATTGAGGAGCAAGTACAAATAAATTCTAAACGTATACCTATTTTTAGCATATTCCATGAAATATTGAGAACAAAATACTAAACTAAATACAGATTATTGAATATTGTTTAATCAAGCAGATAAGATAAGAATAACTCATATTTTAAGCATAGTACGATTATATAAACGTCCCAGATGTGGTAAAAGAGCTATTGAGTTATTTGAAAAAATGTTGATAATGCTGATACTGCCAATCAGCAAAAAGCTAGCCTCGTGCATGATAATTAAAATTAAATAAAATTTATTGTTATTTATATATAGCTTCAAAACATTGTTCTAATTAATTTTTTGAACAATATATTGGAAATATTTTCATAAAAAACAATCAATTGGCTTTACGTTATTAAAATTATAGGTTACCTAGGTTATAGGTTAATTTATAGGTTAACTTTTGATCAATCGCTATTCCGTAAAAGACCCTAACACTGCAAAATTCTTCACGAAGCCAGACATCACACATTGACATATCTGATTTCGTTTATTTGAAACTCAATCATTTGACACCAGAGACAAATTTTAATTACCACTAAATGTTACAAGAAAACATTTTCCCCGTTTTAGTCGGATTTATAATTATCTTTATTAATTAAATTCTTTCGTGTCATTCAGTACTTTATCCGAGATATAATTATTGGCAGAATTCTTTTCCAATCCAATTAAGGAAATGTCCTGAGCAGAAACGGTGCGATTACTTTTATAACAATTTTAAACATTCCTTTATTTGTCAATGAACCTTTTTCAGGGATTCTTTTAAAACGGGTTCTGTCCTGGACGGGTTGCAGGATTCTTTTAAAAGAATTATACAATGGTTATATGAGACACAAAACCAACATTTCATAATAAGGTGGTTACTTTTTTATATTAAAAATTTAGGTTCTAATCTTTGCTTGAATAATATTGTAATCAAACATAATAATTATTTTAATTTAACACACACACAAACCTCACCGTCCTATGTGGCAGGTGGTATAATACTGTTTTGGGAATGTTTACACACACACACACACATACCCACACACACACACACAAACACACTATAATACTCTTAAAAATAAGGTGTACATCTAAATTCATCTATATATTTAATTTTATTTAATAATTATATCGTCCCAATATAAAAGAAAATTTTTGTTTTGTTGGTGCACATTGTGAATTGTAGGTAGTAAGCACTCCTAGCGGGCGAAATTGAAAAATATCGTACGAATTAGTAACTTAAAGTATTTAAGCACATCACGCCATGTGACGCAAGCATGAGGCGATACTTGCGAACCAATCAGAATATTCATATATATAAAAATAAGGGTGGGAGTTTTTTTGAAATTTTCCTTGCAACGTCCCCACTTCACTAATAGTCTTTGAACGAGACGGACGCGATGGCATTTACGGACATAACTTAGAAATTAGTAAGCTTCGAGTATTCAAAATTTAAGATGTCAAGGCCGGTACCAAATTTTATAAACGCTACTAAAGAAGAAGTCAGAAGCGATTATTCATGTGTTTCCAATAAGTAAAAGTTTATATCATTTTTGTTTAATAGCGCTGATTTGTAAGAGCGATGTGTTAAGTGATTAGTGTACAAAAGCGATGTGCAATGTTTAATGAAATGAGTTATAGAGTTTTACAAGTAATGTGTACAGCCAGGTATGTTTTATATAATAATAAAGAAAATGTGTTTTAATGTTAACTAACTTGAGAATTTTAAATGATAAACGAATAACACATGAACGGTAGAAATTGTCTTTTGAATATTTATTTCTAAAATTAAATTGGAAAACTCAAGTTACTACCTTCTCGATATATGTAAATTTGAAAAGTTAACAAGTAATTAAAATATGTATGGAATAGTTAGCAGTAATTAATGGTTAATTACTCGACACATTGGTGTCATTTGTTCTTTTCAAATTTGTCATTTATTAATAAATTGTTTAACTTTGTATATTAACACTTTCAATTCTTATTTCACAAGTAACCTAGTTCTACTTTCAAAGATTAGAAGACCGTCATGGACAGACAGTATCTGCCTGAGCTATGGCGTTAGAACTAGAGCCCTGGTAAGTAAAACTAAATATGTTGGCAATTAACAATTAATAATAACACGTTTCAAATAAAAGTAATACTTACCGAGGTAAAAAGGGCTGGAACGTTACAACACACACACACACACACACACACACACACACACACACACACACACACACACACACACGCACACACGCACACACACACACACACACATACGCACACACACACACACACGCACACACGCGCGCACACACACACACACACACACACACACACACACACACACACAGTCATCACACATACACACTCTCACTCGCTTTCTATCTCTCTCTCTCCCTCTCTCTCCTCATCTCTGTAACAGACGCCATTATTTTTGTATACATTAGTATAGATGATTATATTTTCAATTATTAGTAGTTTACACATTAGTATGCATACGAATTGTGACTATACGTATAAATATTCCATATAAATTTGTGTAAGTTACATATGAAGCCAAAATAAATTTTTACCTATAAATATGTTTCACACATCAAAATTGTTCTTACGCTTTACTCTATGATACATTTAGTAAATGCAGTTGTATAAATTATCACGATATGTATAAATAGTCTATTCAAATATTTATAATTTAAATGATGTTGTTAATAATTTGTTATCTATAAATACTTTTCACGATTATATTGAAATTGTACTTACGTTTATAAGTTACTAAGAAATTAGTAAATACCGTCATATCATCATAAGTATAAATAGACCTTCTAAATTGTAAGTATTTGTCTAAAATCTTCAATATTATACCGTTTACCGAATCTTTAAAAGATGTAAAAGAGTTAAATAAAGTAAGGCACATTATATTGGAGCATATTTGAAACGTATACCCTGACAGGATGCTTTCACCTATATCAGGTTTTCCCTCTATAGTCCCGTCACTCACTCAAACCATGTACTACATTATGTAGATGCATTTTATGTGAATAATATTATATGTGTAGTAATATGTGAATATAATCCATATTTTAACCATATGGTAAAACCTGTCTAAAACTCCCGGAAACCTTTCCCATTAGTTTCTGTTTTATAATATAGGAAAAAGTAAGCTATACAACAAAATTATAGTGTCATGATAATAGTGTTTCTACACACTACAGTACTATATTCTTATTACTGTATAAAGTAAAATATATGCAACTTTTAATCTCTCTCTCTCTCTCACATACACATTCTTGGTCTCTCTCTAACTCTCTCCGCCCGGAAGACATATATATATATTTAAATATCGCAATATGTATTCTTGTGTATTAAAAAAGAACTAGGTCAAAATACAAATACAAGTAATATAATTAAATTTACAATTCAAAGCTTTTCGTTGGCTAACAGTACCAACATCATCAGGAATATTAAACAATTCAATATATATATATATATATATATATATATATATATATATATATATATATATATATATATATGCGTGTGTGTGTGTGTGTGTGTATACAAATATACAAACATGAATTAAAGTAAAATGTGTAAGAAATATAATGCTGAGTAATCGTGAACAGGAATATAGGTCAGTAATCACATTTTGTTTAAATCTCTGAGCCATACTTGTAGGCGATTAAGCATTATCGGAGCCTTCGAAGCGATTAAGCATTATCGAGCAAAAGTCATGTTGTCAGGCTGATATTACACTCCCATTGGACATTGGCTATCGGGCTGACACATATCATTATTCTAGCCTAGGGCATTTGTCCAACAAAAATGCTTCCTGTCGGCTACCCAGCCAAGACAAGTACTAAATTTCCCATTATTTCGCCGTAATATTCCTCTGTTTTCCCGAAATAATACGTACTTTGTTTAGCCCCTCATATTCATTTACCGTTGCTTTCCTTCCCTAGCAAATTGATGCATACAGCTCTTTACGATCACGATTAGAGTAGATAAACTTCATGAGTAACCTTGAAGGCGTGACGCCTTGACATTTGCCTTATTTTTAAAACATCTTTATCCTAAGTTACGTTTGTTATCCTTTTCTATTATTCGTGAACTATAGTTGTTGTAACCTTAAAACTTATCAAGTGGAACGGTTTGAACTACAAGTACGTAGTCATAGGTAGCCTAAGGTTACAAATCTATTGCTAGATACGTTACAGGTTCATAAGTTTAAAAGTCAGATACATACTGAAGACAGATATACAGATTCCTGGCCGTAACTCTAGTCTAACAGAATGCATACATCCTCCTGAAGTCAGTGTGGCCAATATTCGTTTATCATCGAAGGACCGATTTTATTTTAGGTTTCTACAATTCGAAAGATACTTCACTAAATGAGAGTAGCAACCTCGATGGGGTAAAAGTAATTAAATGCACCACTGAACATTTTAATTATATGTTGCTTTATAAGTAGCCTTTACACAGGACAGACACAGAATTTATTTCACCCTACATAGAAATGTAATCTCTTTAATGGGTAATTATAGGGTAACCTACATCTCTGGTGATAGTGAGTTGTATATAAAATTATCTATGCAATCCGCTATAGCTAAATCTCCTGACGACTACAGGGTTTTCATTAGTAATGACGGGGTAACGTGAAATATCACAATATATTGTATAAGTGACTGTAATTCTAAATAGCTCTAATGCCTGTCTGGGAGAGATAGCGAGAAGGGGAATACACGGGATGCGGATTGCTATTTTCATAGCATAGGCATAGGGGAATATTTGGAAATGAAGCCGCAGATACGCTGGCCAGAGAGGGGTCTTCGACTCCCCTGATTGGACCAGAGCCGGTGGTAGGTATTTCCAAATCCATGGTCAAGAATGCAGTGCGAAGGTGAATGGCAGAAAAACAATGTGAGCACTGGATCAGGAATGAAGGGATGGGACACAGTAAGCTAACCCTTAGAAAACCTTCCTTGGGGCTGCAGAAGAGTCTCATCTATCTGCCTAGGCAGGAACTGAGGCCACAGGTCTACTCACGGGACACTGGCAAGGAAACATTTGCAGAAAATGGGTATCTACAAAGATGAACCAGTGTGCAGATTATGAGGGCAAGAACTGGAGACTGCCACACACATCATTTATAGATGTAAAGCACTTGCCGAGAGGCGCTTCAACCTCTTTGGTGATAGTAGAGCTCTGGTGGATGCTGAAGGTAAAACACTAGTCAGGAAACTCCTAAACCTGGTAAGAGGGAAGGGGCTATTTGACTAGATCAGGGAGGTAAGTCAATATACCTTAATGTAGCGGTGTTTCGCTCACAAGATTAAAAAAAAAATAGCTCTGACAGATTGAAGGTATTGGGACATCACTCGCGGAGCCGAATCCCTACCACCGCAACACGTGGCCTCGTTGTGAGCAGTTTTGGTGATATCACGTTACTTTGTGTGTTCTATAATTAATTGTGTGTTCTAAAAAGTGACGAAGCGGATATAATATACCGCTAAATGTCAAGTGCATATTGGCCCTCGTAATACCCAGTATCGCACTGCCGATATTTGTAATGGTGGCACTCGAACACCCCCTCAAGACCAAGGAAGGGAAAATCCATTTTGTGACTCACGACACTGCTCGATCTCGTCTAAGTGCACGGGCACAGGAATAACTTCAGACACTCAAGTAAAACTCATTACCATCTCCATAGAGCTCTGACCAGGCATCTAACGGGATTCACTTGTGTGCGTTTTTTATTTCAAGGTATTTGCAGACGAAAAACAAATCGACAGTTATTAAGCACTCAAACTATTGAAATCATGGCGCCGATCGTTGATGACTTGAGACTACATCACTGGTATTGAAATAGTGGTGACAAGAGCATTGACACTTACCATGACTATATGGGAAAATAGATTAAGGTACTATACTGATGTATATAAAGTTTTAAACTTGTATCTTTTGTTTCTATTCAGTTAAAGCTAAACGTTTTCTTATTTTATAGACGAACATCAGAATGTAAAAACAAATATACAAATGGATAATATTTTCCATATAATTTTCACTATATCTTCAGCTACAATTTTAATAAACAACTTCACGCTTCATCTATTGCGGTGATCAATTCGTAAATAAACTTCATGCGGGGGAATTTAAATTGACGATATGGGCTGATGAGCAGTTATTGTCGTGCTCTTTACATTTTATAGTACATTCGATTATATATTAGTCACAGTTTTGACCCAAGTACAAGCTGTCTTTCATTTATTATGTTTAAGTAGCAACAATTCATGTAAAAATTACGTAAAAACTTTATATAGAAATGACATTTGTTATAAACTATGTTCAACATTATCGTAGATAAAATGTCTCCTTTCCGGGGTGGGGGGATAGTTTGAAAATGTATAAATGTATCATGTTTTATAACGATTTGGATCTGCCAACGCGATAGCAACGGAAGGCGGATTCAAGATTAGTATCATTTTTTATGAGAACAAGAAAATTAACTTCATATACCGGACGGACACCTGCTTTGGATTTTGCAAATCGAGGGTGTGCGTTTGTCACAGATCGTTTATTGAAATTGTTCAGCTGGGGTTTTAACTTCTTTTATATAGATGATAGAAAGTTATAAATGGTAGCAACAAATTTGGTCACATATGTGAAAATCTCCAACTCATTCAGGCAATCTCGTTTTACTCTCCCATCATGATGAAACATAAAATTTAGAAATAACCTATTATAACAGGAATGGTTTTTTGACGTGTATTCTTAAATCCCGATAATCAATTAGAACTAAAGTTTTCACACAATAACATTTACGAACTCTTCTGCTGTATGATATATAATCTAACAATCAGTTGCCTCTTCAATATAAGCTAAACAAAAAAGTAATTTTACACAGAATATTACATAAAGGCGCTCATAAACAAAAACACCCAACCAACAGCATAACACCAATCATAGTAATTCTACTGAAACCAAATAAACACAGCTGACTGCGATTAACTGAAAAATACAAAATTCACAAACACTAAGAAAACACTTAACCCATATTCAAACAAACATACTAATTAACTCATAACTTCAAAACTTCATAACTCATTCCTAATATTCACTAACCACTCGTTCCCTCCCCAAATCGTACAGAAAAGCCAAGAGCTCAGGTAAGAAGAGGTGACAATGGATCACATATACCAAAAGGGGCATTCTCATTAGGCAAAACATATTTTCTATTACAGCACGTTTCACATTTTTATATACGTTAAAATAAAAAGGGATGACTAGTAGCTCAAGTAAATGTTGGAATCAATTATTATTTTTCAACAAGGTTAAACTTTTTTCTATTTCCAATATACACATCGTTTATCCTGGGATTTTCTGTGTGTAAACCTATAAGTTTGAATTAGATTAGTTGTCAGTTATTGAATGATGATTTTTTTTTAAACGTGTTTAAGCGTTTTGCTTCACTGTATTTATAAAATTCAGTCTTTCTAGCGAAGCATTGAATACAACCGTCCAAAAGTTATTCATCGCGGGCGTGCCAGAGATATTTTATAAGTGCAAAGGAATACAAAGAATAATTTCATTATAACTTCATTACATTAATACTGACGAATGGGAACAGTTTTTGAGACGCTACTAGGATGTAACATTTTATGATTTATTTGCCTCTACTGAATCAAAACCATATATTTCAGCGTGCATTAGGATAACGGTGTTTTTACAAACACAAATGAATATATATTATTTCTGAATAGAAAAGTAATATTGTATTGTTATTCGTTATTTCGAATTAGCAAAGAGTAAATGTGTTAAAGATAATTTATGTACTTTTAGAATAAAAAGCATTTTTGATCCACGAATTATGATATTAAAATATTTGATATTTATACAACACATTTCTGAAAATGTTGAACCCAACTATCACATGAAGGAGGTACGTAAACGGAAGTATTCAAAGGCCAGTATTATTCCTCAGGCCATGTTACACTTCGCAAAACCTAACTCTTGACGGCGCCATTAAGATTTGCATGCAATTATCATACTAAGTAGCCTATAACTGTTTCAGCTGAATGTCTTGAAAATCTAGAAACCTAATTACACGGATAATTTATTCAATAAATATATATATATATATATATATATATATATATATATAAAGCTCTATAGTATTTCTCTAAAGTATTGAAAGGCATTTATGTTGTTGAAAATTATACTATTTTTAATGTGTTATTTTTCCAAATAAAATATTGTTAATTTTGTTGAAGATTGAAAATTTAAAACTTTAAAACCAAATTCTATGAAAAAATACAATTTGGTCATTATTGTAACTGTTAAACAAATACTGTTTATATTAAAATATATAAAAACTTTTCAAATAATCTGTTATTATCTGTTGTGGATATGACATTGATACAACTATGCTTGTTTCACATATAAACTCAGTAAACACTTTAAATACGAAGAAAATATACTTTATCTTGTTTCCGATGCCGTTTTAATTAGGCAAGTGTTTAGTTAAATTTATTCTGCTCATCGTGATATTTGCTCTTTTTTATTCTGAAGTAGTAGAACATACTTCATTTAGGTAATGCAATGGTTTTCATTACTTGATGGTTGTTTAAAGAAACAAAATTATTTTATGTAAACTTTTAAATAACTCAGATGTATTCTACGATATTTGGGTAAGAATTACGTTATTGTAAATCAGATGATATTACCAGATTACTTTCTATTACGAGGGTTTCAAGAGAAGGTTATCCTGTTTACATTCATGTTTAGGTCAGGGGTTGAGGACAAGAGTTTGGTTTACTCAATTTCTTTAAATCAATAGTTCACGATTCGTAGTTGTTGGGTTGTAAAAATAAATAAATAACTCACTAACTACCTCATACACAGTTTTGTCTATTGTGATTTAAATTATCAATAGAATTATTTTAAAATAGACGAGTCTATATATATCTCCTGACTTGTAAAAAAGTATTTTTCTTATTCTTAAAACTTTTTAGTTTTAAACGCATTTAAAAGCCAAATATATTTAGAAAAAAAATACAAATAAATAATCCTAAATTAGTGAAAAATGTTAAAACAAAAGGTCTATTGAATAGTTTAGAAAATTTGTTTATAAATAAATATGACGAAAATAACCTATTAAATGGTAATGCCATAAAAAAACAAGTGTTGCATAGGTAATAGTAATGCTCTTAATTTTTTGTTAAGGGAGAACAAAAACAAAGCTCTTTATACTGCGTACTTTTATGATTTGTTTTACTTTGCTGAACTAAATAAATCCTCCATTTCTATTCAGTACATTTTTATTCAAGTAGTATTAATATCTTTAGCCCAAGTAGTATTATTATCTAGTAAATAGGTTCATTTTGTGTTATTATTATATTAATTTTATCAAATAATTGAAATATAATCCTAAATTAGATCTATCGGAATAAACGTAAAAGGCAATGACTATAGTTTAAAAAAAATATATTTTATAAATAGTTAAATGTATCCACAATTTTTTATAACTTGGAAATCTAATAGTTTTTCATAAATAAATACTTTCCTTGTAAGAAAATATGGCTGCAATATTAACTTACTGAGGTTCAGCACTTTTATTGAAATGTTTACGACTTTATTTAGCTTTTATTTTAAACTTTCTAAAATTTATCTTTTCTAATTCAGCAACAATACTGAATACATTTAGGATAATTAAATAGCGTAATCATATGATAGTAATATACATTCTTTCCTAAAGTAAAATGAAAAAAAATATTACATTAAAAAAACTAATTAAAATTTTTTTTGTATTTACAAAAGCTGATCCGAGTATAACCACAACAAGGCATAAAAAAAAACAAAGTGCCACTATAAGGGTAAACCACTGCTAGAAATAGGGTGAAAATAAAAATCACCTACAGGTTTTCTGTACGTAGTCTACTGCACGCTCTGCACACATTTGTCAATACAGTATTGAAGCTTAGATAATTGGTTGTCAGCCAATTTCGCACGCGCTCTTATCATTTTAAATTGTTTTCGAATCGTCCTTTTCTACACACATATTTCCAGTGGGCAAAGAATGCACTCCCAAAACAGAAAATATAGACTGAAAAGAATGTAATCGACGGTTTCCCGGTACATTTGACTTTGTCGAATTAGCGATATGAGGTGTAACGGTTGACATTTCTGATGGACATTGTATAGCTGAGTGTAGATTCGAAAAACTATAAATTCTAACAAAATTTACACTGCTATAACAGTTCGTTAATATGGAAGAAATCAATCATTTAAAATGCTTCAAGTATAAAAACTTTAAGCTAAGGACTTTAACAGGGTTTTAGGTACACAGTTTTCATATTTCTTCTTCACAGTTTGCTCGCAATTTATGAATCTCTCTCTCTCTCTCTCTCTCTCTCTCTCTCTCTATATATATATATATATATATATATATATATATATATATATATATATATAGGCCTATATATATAAAGAAATAAGTTAAAATACAAATACAAGAATTATTATTAAATTTTCAATTCAAAATTATTGTATTTCTATTTTGACTTATTTCTATATTAATACACAAGAATACATATTGCGATATTTATATATATATTATATATATATATATATATATATATATATATATATATATATATATATATATATATATATATATATATACGGAGAGACACACACACACCCTCACACCGAGAAATATGGAGAAACAGACTGACTTAAATTCTCTTTAAAGTATTGTAGCTATGATGGAATCATTAAGCCACAATATTATACAAAATGATAATATTTTGTGTTATATGGTAAAAATAAGGGAATCCGGTAGCTTGCATAAGTTGATGTATAACATCTACTGTCCATTCTCTCTCTCTTTCTATCTCCCTCCTCTCTCTCTCTCTCTCTCTCTCTCTCTCTCTCTCTCTCTCTCTGACCTTTTATGCACACAACACATAAATAAACGCATAGTTTTGATATTTTTACTACCCATTATTACAATTATGCAATTCATTTGTATTACATAATCCTTCCGTTTAGCTGGACTAAATGTTCATTCAACACCGTCTGAATTTGCATATAAAATTTATTAATATTTATTGTATTTACTTTTACTAAAGAGAAAAGACTATACTTAGCCCCCATCTCTTCGGATAACTGGTATTATGAGTAAGGAGACACATTCACAACATGCGTGAATCTCCCACAGTCTAATAATAGAAAAATATACATAGACCTAACCTCGGTGTTCTGGGTGAGGGTAAGTGGTTTGGTTAATCATAAGTAACGAAACTATATAGAATAAGCCAGTATTGTGTCATGGCTCTGAGGATAGTTACTTGGTAACCGAAATGTACATGTGATTAGAATAAAAATATTTATGGTTAGAGATTTTTTGCGCGTTACATATTAATAATAAACTAGAGTAAACAACTTCATATAGTTAATGAACAGTATGGTTTCTCCGTTCAGTATAAGGCTACTCATATAAATAATTTCATAAGTTAAAATTAAAAGTGTAAGATGTTTAATGTGTTCCAGAAATATATTTTTGGAATTGACAATAAACTGAAGTATCCGAGAAGTGATAAAGTTATAAAAGTGATAAATAGTTGGAGTTAGAAATTAAATATCTGCACAGTAAATTAGGTCATATAGAATTGGAACTATACGGTTTGAAGTTAGATAGAGAAAATTATACCGATTAGGATTAATTTGTCAGGAAATTGCACTTAGTTAACGAATACAAACACAACAGCAAGTGACAACTTTATGTTGAAAATCTATTGGTTCTGTTAAAAAGGATTAGATGATAATAAAGTGTTTACTAACAGTGTTCTGAAATTAAATTTGACTAGGAATGAAATTATGATCGACTTTTCTATGATCGACTTTATCTTAATAAGATACTCAAACTTTTAAATTGTTGAGGACACAACGAAAAAAGAATTACAACTTTTACTGATATTTAAATATGCGTATTTACAGATGTTTTTTACTTATTCGTTGATATTTTTAAATAGGAAGACCTAAAATCTGAATTTATTAATAACGTTGTATAATCATTACCTATAACGAAATGCTAGCACTAATATTAAATTTATGTATCACTCATATCGTAAAATATATTTCAAAACTGGAAATATATACAGTCTTCAGTAATATTAATATTAAATATATTTTTTTAACCTACCAAACTTAGTTCTTTCTTAGCTGTAATGAAACATCATGCAATCCTTTATTTTATATGGAACCTTAAGTTTAAAACCTTTTGTGTTGGCGAGTTTATCAAATTATATCATAGAAGAACAATAAAAGAAAATATTTAGGAAAACATCAGTGAAAAAAGTGTCATAAAACAAAATGTTTAACCATTTAAATGTTAGAGTTAGACGAAATATTTAAGAATATTAAATAGAAGATAAAGGTAATGTGAGTAATGAAACTAGTAACAAGAGTAAGGGAAACTAGACCAATGAAAAAAAAAATGGTAGAAGGAAAGAAGAGCGTATTAGGGGAACTAAAACCCAGAAAACCCTAAACGTCCTGGATTTTCATGACAGTAGCCCAATGGAAAAAGGAAGTTTGCTAAAAATATGGTCCAGTTCTGAGAGTTGGTAAAGTTGTGATGGAAGTTGTGCTAAACAACATACCAAACGTTACACAGATGGTCGGAGGTGAGTGTGAGGGATGCATATTTTTCAAATATATAAAGAAGTATTAGTTGTAACCAAAAATATGTAATTTACTAAATTAAACTACTTACAATTTCTTAGAAGATTGTTTCTATAACTTTTAAGTAGGGTCGCTTTTTTACAAGGTAAAAGTGGTACCAACTTATAATAAAATTAGAGGCTTCATTTCACTGCCCCATCCTCCACCTGTCGTCCTATTTTACCTCCCTTAGAAAAAAATAATAATATTTATCAAAGAGTTCACTTCTACTTCTACTCCGTGGCCTAATTATAACTAATTTATGAAATGCCTGGTAAGTGTTTCATTTGTGAAAACATTTACTTAGTAGCGATTGTCTTGTCAGTGATAATGGGATAAAGACGTTGCTAAGTGCTAGTATTTAAAGAATAGATGGTAAAGACGGATATTTTAGAAAGTAAAACAGCTGTGGCTACCAAACATTAAATTAGATATTTTGAGCCACTTATTTGAAATATTACAACGAACAATAATTTTGTACATAGGTATACAATTCCTTTGTCACAAATACAATATAGAAATTACTATAATTTAGTCAGATATTACAGGTAAAATTGTTGAAAATTTAATTACCAGACATTAACTTGACATTAGAAATGACTAGCGACTTGGACACGTAAATATGTAACTAAAAAACTTACTGACAGACGAACAGAAATCAGTGATTATAAAAACCACGTGACTTCGTACAATCACTTGATAGTTTCAGGAAGGTAATAAATGGATTCGTTTAGACCGGTCTTTATGATTACATTTTGTGTCTGAATAAATAATTACAATACTATTATTTTTTTCCTACGTAAGATAAAAGAAGCATTGTATATAATAGTGTTGTATTTTAACTTACTTTTCAATTCAGTTAATTTTGCTACAAGTAAAATCACGTATACAAAACGTTTAAACATGTTTGCACTTCAGTATTTATATCATTGTTCATTATATGATATTATTATTAATAACACCGTTTGTAATAAACGGTTAAACTATTATGTAGTGTTCATACCAAAAAATGTATCCACTGAACTTGACAAAATAAATAAAAATTTCCTTGAACCATCTAAGGCTTTTGTCAAGTTACAAGGCAACAGTGATGAGCAAATGGCAAACACACTCAATATATCAATGCATGATACTCAGCTGTTAGTAAAACAGTAAAACTGTTCTATTGAGCTTACATTCCAGAAAGTTAATAAACTCTAACACAATCCTAGGATATTAAAAAATATTTTATTGCATCATGTTTACAAGATAAATAATAGTAATAGTTTTAAGTCCCGACTGCCACTAACGCACACAACTGAAATTAGGCGGCGGGAAGCAATTACCGACATATAGGCATCAACGACATTTAACTAAGACGCATAGCACCTGATTGTTCGCATTATTTAGTTCCGAGGCTTAACCCAACATTTAGAACTAACGAATATGATGAACATTTAGTGACGACGCAATCCTGAAATTTAGAACTGACTAATAAAACCAACATCAATGCCATCGATGGATAGTTTCGACATGTAGCAGATGATTATTATCAGCATTTATCGTCGAGGCTTAACTCAACATTTAGTAGTAACGAATATGACCAACATTTAGTGACGATGCAAACTCTTAACATTTAGAGCCGACTAATAGAACCGACATCGATGGATAGTTTCTACATGTAGTAGATGATTATTAGCAGCATTTATCGTCGAGGCTTATCCCAACATTTAGCACTTACGAATATGACAAACGTTAGGTGATGACGCATAGGCATGACCTTTAGAGGTGACTAATGAGAGTGGCATTTGACATTCATTTATAATCTCGACATTTAACCTACAACTATTCATAGTATTTATCGTCGAGGTTTAACACCAAAAACTATTGGCGAATATGGTAATAGATGAGTAACAGTCAATATCTTTGAAATTAAATTCATTGCTGGAATAAAAATATATTTAAGGTGAACTGGATCGATTTCTTTAAAAACATTCCTCATATCGATTTATAAGAATCAAAATAAATTTAAAAACAGCCTACTCCACATTTACACTCGCACTGAATCTTAAACTGTTCTTGTTTTTAATTTTAAAGGTAAACTTCCGTCCTTACCATCCCCTCCTCCGAATGATATGTGTTATATGTTTTATATATATGATTGTTATTTGTTTCTGTACAAATCTTATTCTTCTTATACTGATCTGGATCTTTGTTAGGTTAATTGATAGGCATTTGAGGACATTTCTCTGCCTTTCATGAAACATGAAACAATGTTTTTCGTTAACGCGTTTCTGGTCAACGCTTCAAAACTGTACTTTAAGCAGGGCTTTAAACTAAAATTTTTAATTTAAAGAGTACAGTTAAAATTTTTATAGTTTAGTTAATCCGAAACTTGTGAACTAAGATTAGTGTTTTGATGTTGGGAGATGCAAAAGAATGTACTCAAACATGAATCCTAATATGTTTAATATTAAATGAATTGCTCACACAGTTGTAATGTTTTGTAGTATACACAACACAAGTTAGAAACATGACATGGTTTTCCTAACTGCTAAAAATGTTGACTCGAATTAATTTTGTTTTTACACTTGTTAAACATAACCATTGTACTGTTTCAAAGCGAGTGTCGAGGGACTGAGTCTACTTTTCCTGATTAAAACCCAAACCCGCTTTGTATTCGCACTGCCTTCGGAAAATCAATACTATCTCCTCTTTTGCCTGTCTAAAGCAAACATATTTAGTTATACAAATTTTTTTTTATTAAATCACATGCAAATCTAATAGCATATTTTTTTTGATAAATACTTTGAAATCTTATAACCATTAGCCTATTTAACATTAGCTTTTACAATTTGTCTAATTCTTTTACTTAAATTCAGAACCAGTGCTTTATCACACTTATTTGCCACTCTTCATACAATTACTAAACTTACAAATAAATAATACAAATTCTAAAACTATTTCAGTAAAATTAAAATATAATGTGATGCTATGTAAATGTTACTTATTCTATCCTAAAGCATTAGACTTATTTTCTAAGAATTTAAAATATAGTCTGTATCAGTAAAGAAGAACTGAATATCAGGTCACCTATTTTTTTCTTATTTCACTGATTTATTTATGAATTATTGACATTGCGTGGATATATGTAAATATATTTTGTTTCCTATTTCTATGAGTAAATTTTTGATACTAGGCAATGAATGTTTGTTACCTAAAATAAACATGTTTCATGTAAATTTAATGAAATAAAATTAACAAAACAAACATATTTTAAAATAAAATTAAAATAATATAATGATAACTGGATAAAACTTTTTAATAAAATATCTAATTTTGCCAATATCTATATAGTTTTTAAGGATTCGATTTAAAAAAATAATACATTTATCTACTGTTTCAGACCTCTTAGGTAAAGAAGTTTATAATTTACATTTTTTAGTTTACATTTAGGATTTATAGAATGTTCTGTTTATTTAATTTTAGTGAAAAATATAAAGTATAATCCATTTTTTAAAAAACAAAAACAAAATATTTATTTATGAGTGAAGAGATAATGCTTATTAAATAATTTTACGCTGCTAAGTGATATTACAGGGATAATATTTCCTCTTGAAGCTAACATTTACATCTCCAGACAATTTCTAGCTATTTTACAAAAGCGAGTACTTTTTAAAGATTTTAATGATACTTAAATAGCAATATTGAGCAGGAAGAAGAGCTTTCGCTTCTATTACTTCGAGTAAGTTAATACTCACTTCATCGGGTTTTGAGACTAGATCGTGTATTCGTCTCCTATTTGAGACTGGACTCCACTCTTAGTTTGTAAACTAAGACTCTCGGGAAGCCTGTAACCTCTAGAGAGCGCGTCCCCAGGTGGCGGATACGGGAAGCCTTCAGTGGTCTCCACTG
Source organism: Prosapia bicincta (assembly GCA_036971475.1). NCBI lineage: Eukaryota > Metazoa > Arthropoda > Insecta > Hemiptera > Cercopidae > Prosapia > Prosapia bicincta. The sequence goes on along the minus strand of JBAIZL010000004.1, from coordinate 238,285,527 downwards.
GTGGTTGAATGGAAATAAAATACCTTCCGCGGACCAACAGGTAGAAGACCAACCTCCTTGGAGGCTCTGGCAAATTTTAATTTCCATGGACAGTGAAATGAACTTTAGTCACCAAGCTACCGCGTCCGTGGCAGCCAACTCTACGGAACCTGCAGTCCGGAGTTTTTGTCGAGAAATATGCTACGTTGACAGTGAATTTTCTTCAACTAAATATCAATGGCACTCAGAGAAAATGTGCCGAGCTTTCCGATATTCTGCACACAAATAACATCCATGTTGCTTGCTTGCAGGAAACAAAGTTAAACCCCAAATTACACATCAACGTTAAGGGGTATACTACTATTAGGAAAGATGGATTTTCTCGTGCTGGAGGAGGAATTGCTTTCTTGGTAAAAACTCCTGAAATTAAATATACGGAAATCCTCCCAACCTCAGACACTGTTGGTAGCACTGGAGCTCAAGCAATTAACATCCTTCTACCCAAACATACTGTTACGGGGGTGATTGTGTACCATCCTGATAATACACTTATTGATACACATATTCTTCAGGATCTTGCATCTACATCGGCCGAAACCAAAATGATTCAGGGAGACTTCAATGCAAAGACTTCCTGGGGTTGCGAAATTATCTATTCCAAGGGAGACTAAATAGAATACCTTGCAAACGATCTCAACTTGACTATTCTCAACACAGGAGAAAATACTTACGTGTTTAAACAAATGGCACAGGGTCGGCTCTCGACATCACTGCTGTAAGCCATGAGTCTGCAGATAAAGCTTGCTGGAGAGTACTTTATTCCGCTATAAGTCATCACTATCCGGCTCTCACTACCCTCTCGCATGATCAGGAATGCCCTGCGCAAGATAAGCGCTCGTGTGGAACTTTCGCAAAGCGAACTGGGACGGATTTACACAAGAACTAGAGAACCTCTGTTGTGCTTCACCGGAACACAACGATGTTGAAGAACAACTTCATCTTTTCACCTACTACATCCAAAAAGCAGCTAAACACCATATCCCCAGAGGAAAAAGAAGAAACAACTGGATGCCGTTTTGGAAAGATCATAATATCAAAGATCTAATTCAGGAGAGACATTCCATTAGTCAGGCGCTCCAGAGGAACGAAATTGAAGAGCTTAAACGAAAATATATAGAAGTCAGCCACAGAGTGGAAGAAATGATATCGGAGAGCATAAGACAAGTGGGCTGAATTATGTAGCAAATTGGACCCATCAAAGGGGACTTCATAATACTGGAATTTGATAAAGATCCTAAATAATTCTTACATCCCAAAGCCCAAAGAGTCTCAGTCAAATGTAATCTTGATCGACGGAGTAAATGCAAGAGCAAACAAAGAGGTAGCAAATATGCTTCCAAAACAGTTTGAAGTCACAAGCAAACTAATGTTTTCGGTGGAGGACAGATTGCAGTATAAGAAATATAGATCAATCATTGAGAAGAACAAGAGGTTTTGCGCCGAGGATATTTTCACCTCTGATTTTACCCCTGAGGAGCTGGAAGGCGCTATTCAGCGTTTAAATTCAAAAAAGTCTCCAGGACCTGATGTTATCTTTGGTCAAATGATTGTGGACTTTAGTGAAATTGCTAAAAGATACTTACTAAATATTTTTAATACCGCCTGGCGCAGTGGCAAATTGCACAAGATTTGGAGGAGCTCTATCATCGTACCTATTCTCAAGACAGGATGCCACTAACTGCAAAAGCTACAGACCTATTCCTTTGACATGCATACTTTGTAAATTGATGGAGTGTATAATACACAGCCGACTTATGAAATATCTCACGGAGTGCGACATTATTCATTTCTATTAAACAGCCTATCGTGCAAATCACAGTACTGTGGACTAGCTGTTCTACCTGAGTCAAACCATAATCAATGGTTCTCAGGAAAAGCCCCATAAAAAGACTGTTGCAGTATTCTTATACCTATCATCGGTCTTTGACCGAGTTTAGCGTCAAAAATTAGTAGATATTATTCACAGTTCTGGAATAAAAGGCAGAGTGTTGCTTTGGATCAACGATTTTCTTAGGGGCGGGAGGTTTTCTATTATGTTCATGTAGTGCTCTCGAAGTCGCACAGGCTCTGGGCTCGGTGCTTAGTCCTCTTCTTTTTCTCGCTTATATGACCGCCATCCACCCTAATATTCATCCGGACACGAAAATCGCATGATATCGATATATTGCATGCACATGGAGACATTGCAGCATCAGAAGAACCTGTGAATAAATCACTGTATGGCATTGCAGCATGGGCAAAAGATCTCAAATTGACCATTAACGCTGATAAGACAAACTATTGTATCTTTTATACAGACAGACGGAAAAAAAGGAACTTTTGATGCAAATATTAAAATCGAAGACTCCAATATTAATAGAGTGTTGTTCCCTACCTACCTGGGCGTGACCCTTGATCCTGAGCTCCGTTTTTTAAAGCCCGGACGTCCAATAAAGCGCTCAGAAAATTGAACATACTTAGAAAACTCTGTGGAACTACATGGGGATCAAGACCCAATACCATTAAAAGCGTATATTGCTCTGTCTTTAGACCAGTACTTGAATATGCTGTCCCAATCTAGACAACGGCATACACAAATTCGAAAATGAAATTGGATTCAATTCAACATCGAGCATCAAAATGTATTATGAGTACAGTCTCCTCAACCAACAACGAAAAAGCTGAAAGGGAATGGGGTCTTCCTCATCTAGAAAGCAGGCGCAATCTTTCCACCATTAAGTTCACCAACAAACTACGCTGTCACAAGGAAGATCATATCTCCACCAGAGTGTTTATTGAATGGAAAGACACGGAAAGGCTTAAAATATCATCAACGCTTCAACTTGATAGAGCTATTAGAACTAAATAAAATTGAAGCATTCCACGTTGGACTTTCTGCAGGAGCCTCTTTTTCCCAGAGGGCACCATAGGAAATAAAAATAAATTTGAATCTACTACACAAAACCTCGAAGAAGGAAGGGCCACAGATTCTTAGACAAGGAGGTCTTGAAACGATTGAGCGGCTCTCTCAGGGGAACTTAGTAATTGCATATACGGACGGCTCATCTGACAGATCCCTCAACAAGGGAGGTGCTGGTGTTCTTTTCCTTCTTCCAAATGGAGACAAATATATGCATAAAATCAACACAGGGTTGCTCACTTCAAATTTTACCAGTGAACTTCTTGCAATTAAGGAGGCACTGAGCTTGTATCTGTCCAATGGAAGAATTAGTTATTTTTTCTGACTCAAAAGCTGCCTTAGAAGGAATCAAAAATGGAGAAACCAACATCACCTCTGCCATCAACATCCTACTGGAAAATTTGCACTGCAATCGGAAATCCTGATTGGTGCAATGGATACCTACACATGTGAATATCGAGGGAAACGAGTATGCGGATTCGTTGGCCAAAGAAGGCAGAAAATCTGACCAACATTGCCCTACTATAACGCTTGCAGACGCAAATGCGAATGGCCACCCCTTGTTCCACATATCTTGCGACTTGGAATGGTGTCACTGGCTTCGGAACTCCAAGAGGTCCTCTACAGTGTGGATGCCTTGAGGCTGGCGGTCGCAGTTTTGAAGACCCACAATGCTATCTAAAAGACCATGGAGATGAAAAAATTAATAAAGTAAAATAAAAGTTGTTATATTTAAACTCACCTTGTGCAACGCTAATGTTACAATTAAGTTATTAGATTTTCTCTAAACTCTACATCTAATTGCTACTATCCTTAATATTAAAAATATATCTTGGTTATATTAGAACTTTAAAGAGACTCAATAACTACTAAACACTCTGCCTAGGAGACATTAAGTTCATAATCTGATAGATTAATAATTTTCTATATATAAACCAAACAAATGTACATCATTGCATAGGTTTGCATATTGACTATCTGTTTTGTAGGTAGTGTAATGTATACAAATAAAAGTGTAAATAAATTTTAAAAATGGCAGTATATTTTCGAATTAAATTAAAATATGTTTCAAACATCTGAATACAACCTGGTATCGATATTAATTTAAAATGAGCATTTAGGCTACTCATATACATTTTGGTATAATAAGGTTAGCCAGGATTTTTTATTTTAAATCTACCGTTTAACTACCGTAAAACACAGCCGGAATGGCAGATAAGGGAACTCATTGACGCTTATGGCACACGAAAGAATGTGTGAAACGATTTCACGGTTTCTTTTAAACATGAGTTACTTAATAGGAGCAGTATCGTTGTTACTTCTACATTTTTTTATATTGTTTTGGTGTATCTTTACAGTGTGTATAATACTGTAGTGAACATGTACGCTTTATGTATTTTTGTTGAAAGAACAAGATTGAACTGGTTTTAATTATTAAGGTTTAAAAAATCCTGTAAAGATGAAATGTAAAGGCCTACTATATATCTTACATAACAAGAAAACCCATGGCCTGCCTGTTAGTGTAGAAATTCATCTAATATAATTAACTTCTCTGTATTTGTCATTTACAAATATCAATATATAACGTTTACTTTATTTATTTATTATATCGCCATAATTGCCCAAGAAGTTTAGTTCTAAGTTGAACCTTGCTTTACCCACGTATTTTGGTAAGATATTTGCATTATAGGATATTTGTCTTACTAGCTTTAAGAATAGTAATGTAAAGGATATTATAGAAGATTTGATCACTCCAATTTAAAACACCTAATTTAATACTTTGTAATAAAAGGTATAACTGTAATCAAATTCGGTTGGAAAGTTGAGTAATTTTACTTCTTGTTTATTTAAAATGTTGGAGATGTTAAAAGGTGGATCTCAAATTGTTTTTGTTTCCATATTCCTAAGATAATGTATTTTAAAATATCTATACTAAAACGAATCATTTTATTCACCTATTTAGTTTACTTTTTACTTTATTTCTATACCTTTTATACCTACTCTATATCTTATGTTATTCATCTATTTTTAGTTATACACAATCATGTAGCATGTTTACATGTCTCACATTATATGTTGTCTCCACAGTGCATACTTAACAGTAATTTACTTATGTAGCCCTAAAAGAGTTTATTCAACAGGCTATTTAACAGTTTTACAATATCCGGTCGCATCATTATTTATATTTACTATTTAATCGTAGCTAAATAATACCTCGTTACAGAAATAATATCAGACAGAATGCAGCACATACACGGGCAAGTTTATACCTGTACGTCCACTCTTTTACTCTTCTAACTCAAGTTCCTTCACTGTCCAGCAACTGTAATAAAATAATACCTCGTTACAGACATAATATCTTACAGATACAGTCTATGCAAGGACACGATTAGACCTGTCCTTTCCCTCTACCACTCTGCTAATTTAAGATCTTTTATTGATCAGGAGCCGTAATTAAATTAAATCTAGTTACAGACATAATAACTCATAGAATGCAGCCCATACACGGGAACGTTTGGGTTTGTCATTCCCCTGTCCTACTCGTTTAACTCAAATTCCTTTATTGTTCAGCAGCCAGCTGGAGATCCCTAGTTACAGTTTGAGGCATATTTTGGCAATAGTATCTCTCAGATATCACGTTAGTAATTCTCAAATATTCCTAAATATAGTATTTAACTTTTTCCTTTTTTATATCATACAGTAACTATCCCTTACTTTATAACATTATATTTTTGAAGCCTATATATATATATATATATATATATATATATATATATATATATATATATTAAAACTTCATCACATTTTAAATCAGAGGTTTCTCATACCATTATATATTCCCTTTAAAAAATTATGTTTTATATTTTAATTTTTTATATAGATTCATTACATATTAGTCATAACATATTGATCTCAATAAATCTGATGATTAAACAAATTTGCGTACTTCAATTACTAGGCTGTGATTGGTTAAGATCGTCTAGTTCTGCTTAGGTTCAATAGAGGCTATTTCAGAGATTCATGAATAGGACTGTGATACTGATGCGGATCAAGTAATAAAAGAACAAAAGATAACTCGGATATTGACCTAAGTGTTTCAGACAATCATGGTCAGTGTGAGAAAATTTCTCGCGGAATAGAGATTAAGAACATTTATTAATCTGAAATAAAATAATTTATTAGCTCACTAAGTTATATATTGATGGGTTGAAAAAAGAAGGAAAGTTACAATTTCCAAATTTATGGCCTAGCAATGGATTTGGGGTCGAGATATTTCGCCTACAGTTTTTTGGTTTAGCCACCACTTTTGGTTTTAATCCAATTTCTCTCGTTTTACATTTATGAAATATAGACATAAAGAGAAATAATGAAGTATCATTTAGTTACAACTACACAGCAAAAGACGGAACAAAAAGTTCAACTTTATAACACCAACATTCGCTTTGAAACTAAAATTTAATTCTAAAAGAAAACATTGGAGTACGATATAATACGACTGAAAGTGGGGGTTGTGATTAAACTCTGACGCCAAACAAGAGCAGAGCGGGCGAAATTAAGTTTTAAGGGGAAGAATTCTAAGGTATGGAACTTCGGATAAAAGTTTAATAAGGCTGTCTTTGAAGTGGTTTGCAAAAAAAACATAACGTCAAAGTATAATAATATTATAAAAGTAAAAAACATTTGACACAAAATCAAGCGGTTGGCGTTACGGTTATGTACACAGAATACTTTATATTTTAAAGTAAAGTTGGAAAATTTGTAATAATAACAACTTTAGTGGCTCCACAAGATGAAAAACTATTTCTCTTTACATTATTCTATCAAATTATTGTATCTTTACATTACTGTTATAACAACGATCGTTTTCACGAATTAGTCATCTATATAGCATTGTGTTTCCTGTAAAGGTAGGTGTAATGAAGTTATATATGAGAGCAAAATTTGGCACAATAGGTTTGCATCAGTAATATTTATAGCTACTTTAGGGCAAAATCATAATATATTAAGATTTACCATAAAAACATAAATAATATTTCTTGTATATCTGTTTGCCCACGTGATAATGAGTTCATGCACACACAAACCACCAACTCAGCTTTCTATAATCACCTAAAAGAAACAGGACATAAACACACAATCTTTTACTATAACCTATAAATCATACAAATCAACAAATAAAGACCACATCCCTACACACTAGAACAATATGATATTTACGAACACACAAAAAACATAATATACAAACATATTAAACGAACAAATCCAATACAAAGCACACATATTGTTTGATCCTATCGAAAACCTACCTTTAAAACCGTCACCGCTTAACCTAACAACAACTCCAAGCAGAAGATTTAGACACTGATGAAGATCGTCCACGAGTGATCAAAAACATTCTGTCTCAGTACGTTTTTACAAATTTACAAAATATAAAGTTCGGATAGTCATAGACTAATGTAAAAGTCATTAAATAAGTTTTGCTGTTAAAGTTTCTCAAATGACTGCATATGCAATTTAATAATCAAATCTGGCTAATTATTACAGTATACGTTAATTTTATGGTATTTCATACAGAACAACAAACACAGAAGAGAAAAAAACAACTGAAAAGTTATGTATAGGAACTAACCAAACTTTACTTAGGAAAATATTACCCTCATAAAAACTAATCCAGGTATTCATAATGAAAACGAATAAGAAGAATAACCGTAGTTTATTGTCCAACAAAGAGGAAGCGCGGGAATCTATGACGTAACTAGTTTTCCTCATACGATTTGCTCACATCTAATTTAACATGTCTTATGGAGATTTTATTACAAAATATTTTTAACCTCTAAATAGTAATAGTTTATTACCTTATTAATTTGTTTGGTTAATTTTACTCAATTTTCTAAATGAACAAGAATTATTCATTCATTAATTCATTCCTTAAATGGATATGCAATAAGTAGTATATCTTATTATTACATTTTCAATATTATTTTGTCGTTCAAACAATTTGTTCGCAACAAAAATGTTCGCAAACATAAAATGAATTTTCTCGGCTTAGTATATAGACTTGAAAAGCAATCATTTTTAATATTTTAAAAGGTTTATATTTTTATAAATATCTAATATGTTTTAAATATAAAATACAGACCTATGTGATACAAAACCTTTATTATACTTTTGGTACCTGCTTAATACTTGAAAATAAACAATGTGAAACTAATTACTCTTTCAAATCAATTACAATACTGAACATGATAATCAAAGAGAATGTAAACATATAAATGGTTTATGATTTATCGCTTTGTACCCCCTCCCCGTTTTCTGAGGAATCACTAAACATTTTGTCAGTATATTCCACAGTGGTCCTGTAATTTAATCTAAGCTAACTTCAGTTGTGCTTTGAAAATGTGCCCCAAGGTTAAGCTGACTCGCAAAGACGTCCTAACTAAATTAAACAGAAATTATGCATTTACACTCCCGAGAACATTTATATGATTAAAATGTAAAATGAATGCCTGTGGGCTAAACATGCGAAAATAAATTTGTTTTATAATCTCATTACAAATAAATCCCTATACTTTCCTGGTTCATTATTATTACATTATCAGTATTATCCATTATTCATAGTTTTATTAGTTTTTTTCATATTAAATTGACACTCATTACCATTTTACACTTTGAACAAGATTTGGTATTTCTTACAGCAATACATGTCAAAAAAACCGACATGTAGATATTTATTTTATTGTTTTTTTTAAAACCACGAATTTGTTATTTTAAAAATTGCAAACGTAAATATTTTACATTAAAAAGTACAAAATCTCAATATACACTCTAGAAAATGTGTAAACCTAATAATTCGTAAGAGAACAGTTTTATATTATTATATATGTAGCTATATTACAAACCTGGTCTTGCTATAGACAGGTCTGGTTATAAAAGACACGAAATTAAGTTTTTTACCTTTAGCTAAACGCGCAAGTCTGTTTTGCTGGATTAGGAAAAATATATCGTCTGCTGTTAACATTTTTTAATAAGTTATACGTATCTGTTAATTTGATTTTGTTTTAAGTCTGTAGGATCATGCTTGTATAAATCACTGTTTGCATTTTAATTGGGCCAGATTTAACTACTTGGGAAGAAGTGAGTTCCTTCTCTCCCAACTTCTACAGACTCGCCGTGTTTTCTCTCCATTCTTTAGACAATTTCTTGTCGTTAAAACTTTATAAGCGATGTTTCTGAAATACAAAATGACGTTTACTACTTAAGTTGTTATACTTTTAATAATTAATTAAAATTTTTACCCTTGTTGAAAACATTTAACGTAACATATTGTAATTTAAATTGTCAATTATAGATTCGTATATTTTAAAATAATTAGGTCTTAAAGAGCTAAAGAAATCTGGTTTATGCCATTGGAGCTTTGTGTTTCTTCTTCTAATAACCATATTCATTATATTTCAAAACATTTTAGTGTTTAATATACTTATAATGAATTTTATATTGTTATACAAATCCATGATATAAATATTTATATAACCGAGTAAGACACTTTTTTAGGACAAACTTCATTTAAATTCGTTGAATAAAATTTGAGTTTCGTAAAACTGCCAACAAGTGTATAAAGACTCTCAGCAACAACATTATTTTATTATTAAGTAGATTAACTAGATTGTATGTAAATATTTATTATAATATTCTTTATTTTAATGTTGGTCTGCCGATTCCTAGACAGCTTCATTATTTTGTATTAATAGCAATGCGTAGTTGTTTTTATTTGGAATAAATTAAATTTACTTTTTGTTCCTGATTTATATAAAAAATCCTTTGTTCGTTTTTTTCCAATATTTATTATATCTCTCTTGATATATGTTAAACATCATTGCAGTCTGAAGGAAACAAAGTAATATATTTCATAACTTGTCATATTAGAATTTTGTTTTTACATATGGACAAATTATACATACTAATTCAATTGTATTTTTATGTCATTATGTAATTGTTCCGCAATTATTATTCCATTTACATTTTTTTTATGTATGATTTCCTGTAACGTTTTGCGACTTGTTTGAAAATATGTATGATTTTTATTGCTACAACTCTAACACCTAAGTTCATAACTAAGTGTTAGTGAAAAATCATTGTATCTAAAAGCAGAGATAATTTCAACAACTATTCTATTTGTCTGTCTAAGATCACCACAACAAAATAAACATTAATATATTTTTCTTACGTTGGTGTGTATGGCAAAATAAAATATTTGAAATTACGGTTTTTAATTAGCGTTTTCTTAAAACTAATATCTGAATAGTTCTTTAAATATTTTTATGAAGAATTATATTTATTATATGAGACAAGTAATTCAAAACCTTTCTAATTCCAAAGAGAGAGAACTAATTCAAAATTACATAACGAATATTGAAATCTAGTTGATAGAGCAGAGAATAAGTGCTTTGTTTTTAAGAGTAGAACTCAGTAAGTATTGTCACATAAGTACGTTTTCAATCGTTCAGAGAAACAAGGACTAGGAATAAAAATATAGGAGGATTTTGGTTAGTAATCGCATCGTGCATTTGTATATTTTCCTATTATTGAAGACATTGTTTTACAGAATTTATTAAATAAACAGATCATCGAGAAAACGAAAAAAAAGATAATGATTTGGTGTTAAATCTAAGTTACTTAACATATGATCCTAATTCTTTATGAAAAAATAAAAATGAACTAGAAATAGACCATTACCCTTGCTAACATTGACTGTTTTTTAATGATAAAGCATACTGTATCTTTGAATCGAATGTGTAGGAAGAGTATTTATATATTTAAATACTTCTTAACGTGTGTTGACTAAATAAATTCCGTGTTACTAATATTATGTGAAAGAATGAATATTTAGTTACAAGAATCCATCCGTCCCAAAATTGCTCAAACGTGTCTAGTTTAGCGACAGATATGATGTGTGGTTTTACACAAGAGCCGATTGTATCCTGAGAGTGCTTACCGGAATTGAGGCACGTACAACTGGTCCGGTAAGGCGGCAAAGATACTAAGTGTGGTCCGTACAAGAGCCGATTGTAGCCTGAGAGTGCTTACCGGAATTGAGGCACGTACAACTGGTCCGGTAAAGCGGCAAAGATACTATGTGTGGTCCTGACCAAGAGCTCGCTTGTAGAATTTTTTGGTGATTATTTTGATTGTTATTTGAAATTGAAAAGAAACGAATCAGTGACAAACTACAAACAAGTTTTTATTGAAGCTCTGGAAAAGCTTTTAATAAAATTCCAAAATGTTAAGGGCATTTTACGAACGGTATTGGTTTTAAGATTGTTTTAGACATATTAAAGGTGACCGAAATAATAGCAAGAATAGAGCCAATTAGGGACGACCATAAACCGTTTGTTTTGAAAACATAAATTGACTGCCATCCTTAACCTTTAGCATTTACCGAAAATCTGTATCAATGATCGCTGATAAACTTTATTTAGGTAAATAAACGAGACGCGAAGTCCTGGCATATCGGGTTTTTTAAAAATACAATGTACACAATTCTTTCTCAAGTTCCCGGATCTTAAATTAAATATAGTTGAGTGTGTTTACGACTGGAATAATTCAGTTTGATATTCATACAATATTTTTAAACATTGTGATTACAGAGTATATTGTGGTTTTACGTATATGACCTGAACTATAATCGGAAAAATAAAACAAGAACAAAAACAAAAAATCAAGAAAACAGAAAAGAGCACTTTTTTCCTTATTATTCTTGATATACAAGTTGTTAACCAGTTTTTTTAACGGTCTTTTAAATTGTATAGGTCTATATATATATTTATATTCTACTCATAATTCATGAAGTAATCAAAATAAGCCTTATAGTTAATATGAAAACAAATTATATAACTTAGGTTATTAGCTAGACCCACTGAATATTTTAAAATCCCTATTGTTTACGTTTGTTTACCTACCCATTTTTTCATAATTTACAAATTAATCCCTATGTAAAACCTTATTCGAAACATCTCTTGTGACCCTAAACCCTTATCTGTTTTATTCACCATATTTTAATTTAATATTAATCAAACTTACAACCCTTTCTATCTAACCAATATTTTTTCTTTTAAGTTATTTAAATTAATAATGTAACTTTTTTTTTTATCAAAACAACAATTTATTTCAATTAATTCGAATTAATAATGTAACTCTTTTTTATCAACAAAACAATTTATTTTAATTAATTTGAATTAGTAGTGTAACTCTTTTTTATCAAAACAACAATTTATTTTAATTAATTTGAATTAATAATGTAATTCTTTTTTATCAACACAACAATTTATTTTAATTAATACTCTTTAATTTTTATACAATACAGTTGTTATGATTTATTTTCAAATAATGTTTGACCTTCAAGTCATATGAATGAGACATTTACATTTGTGGCAGCCATTTTGTTTCTTTACATCGGCTTTTACATATTAATTTTACCTGACTTATTTAATCTTTTTATCTCAACAACCTACAAATTTTGGCTGCTTAAATAATTTTGACATATTTATTTGAGTTACTTGCAGTAAACTCTGAGCCCTCTCTAAATTCCTAACTTCAAATTTTTATTGCACTTATTTATCAGATAATATAAACTATTGGAGTTACATATGAGGTTGCAGCCATTTTGCGACCACTTCCCACTCTCAAACAAAGCCACCTGTTCTTTCTGTTTAATTTCAAATTTTTGCATCAAAGTTTTTCAATGAATTTTATTTGTTTTACAATTTACCCTTTAACATTTGTCAAACCAAAATTCTTTTTTGTAAGGAGATAACACGGTAAGATCTAACCTTAATTTTTCCCTTTGACATGGCTGGCTTCTCTTGTCTTTTGTTGGCTGGCTTCTCCCTCTCTCTCCCACCGTCCTGGTAGCCTGGCGTGGTGGGATGTCTTCTTCTTTCTCGAACTAAGCGTCCTTCGTGGCCCATACATCTTCGGATTAATTTGACCACCATCTTGAAGTCCATCTTTCCTTTGTTATGCATGTCTGGTCCCGCTCTAACCCCTTGTTCTCGTTATAACTACTTCTATCTCCCTTACTAATTTTTAATTTTAACTCCTTTAACTTTGTATTGCAAATTGGTAATATTTTTATTTTTAAACTTTTTAAATCACTGTTCGAGAGTTGCATTCTTTTCACATATCCTTTTTTTTATTTTATACTGTTGCTCTATGTATTCGTTAAGTTATTTGCTAATATTTACTTTTTGAAATTTCCCCATGAAACACTGTCACTTTTGCTTACCCACGCGGAGTAAGTTTTAAAATCTTCTTATTGCTCGAAACACTTGAAACATTCAACTGACGCGGCACATTTTGATCTTGCTTTGGAGGCCGCTTCGTGTGATTTTCGACCCAAAAGGCTCTATTTAACACCACGTCCCTACATCACAGCGAGTCACTTATGAACTTAGCCCGTCATTCTTACGGTTCGACAATCGGCACTTGAAATTTATATTGTCTTAACCGGAGCTAACTTTAAAGTACGTACGCTTACGCGTCCAACAAACCGCTAGAAACCGTTCCTCTCTCCTTCCTCCGTAGGCTTCCCCTCTAGATCACGGCTTCTCTCCCTGCATTTTACCAATCAGGTGTCCAACACGTGACGTGTTGCTACTTTCCTTGACGCACACGCGTGTTCTTTGTCCTTCTGGCTGGTGGGAAAAATTAATCAATAAAAGGTCGATATTTTAACAGTTCTCTTTTCTGGCCGTTTACCTCTTTACCGGTGCGTTTTCGGGATTTTTGCTACCCTTGATTTTCGATTTCTTTGACTCTCTTGCATCTTTTAAAATCGACTGTACTTCTAGGCTGAGTTGTACCGTTTTCCTCTTTCCAAATAATTTTGTTTATTATTAACGCTAATTCCCTGACCCCTTTGAGATAGCTTTGCTTGTCTGACAGCATTGGATATAAAAAATCACTTTATGTAAACCAATTTCCCCTTGCAATGGCTATTGCGACGGACTTCTGCCCGTCACAGTGTATGTGTTTTAATTTGCAACCGTACCTACAGGTCTATTGATGTTGACGTGATGCATTTTGAAACAGTGAAAATAAGAGTAGATATTATTAAATACTTTTTGCCTTTAGCAGGAATTGAATTCATCATATCTCATCTATCTAACACAAAAACAGTTATATCTATAACAAACGAATATACAAATCTTTAATTCACTGATTTTGTATTTTGTTAAATAACTTTCTTATGATTGTGTTTGTTCATAATTTTTATGTTTTTTATGTTTTATAAACGATTGATTTGGCACTAGTATATCTTTGAGTAACACTCACACTAAAGTTTTTCTTTTTACTTTTGTTTCCTTAGAGTTTACTAATGTGTAAAGTATAATTTAGATGTTTTGGGCGAACTGTCTACCCATGGAAGTTTTAACTTGTTCCGAGAAAAGTTACATTTCCCCTCAACTGAAATTGATATAAGAACGACTGGTTGACTTGTAGATTCTTCTCTTGTTTGTTGAATACTTCGATCAAAATTTGGATTAGATATGAAAGTTTATTCACAAACAGAACTTTCGTCAATATGAAATAGAAGTTTCAAGAGATTTGGTCTATAGTTTGCTTTTAAATAGGGTTTAAAGTGAGCTGATTCCTGCATTTTTATTAAAAAGCTAACAGCAACTCAGTTTTAGAAATAGTTTTTTATTTTAAATGAAAAGGTATACAGTGTTGATAAAATTATGTGAATACATCAAGTTATACTCTCATTTTATGTAGTGTTTATATGTGTTTACAAAAAAATCACATTTTAAAGTAGTTTGTATTACATAATATGTAATTAGAATCCTATTAATATACTTTTATAACAATGCCTTCAATTATTCTACTAACCGACTCAAATTTAGACAATTATAATATAATATAATATACGTATAAACATGATTCAGATGATAACCTAAATTTTGACTGTGAATACTTTATTTTAAAATTGGCCCTTGAGACATTATATCAAAGAATTACAGCAATCTTTCTCTAACTAAAAGCCTTCTAAACGTTCACGAAAAGTTTAAAACATTCTGGGAATCATAGATACTTTAAAGTTTTAGTCAAAACGTTATTAAATTTACTAACGACTTAGTTAACTTTCGTTTAGTGTTAATTAGTTTCGGCGTTTTGATATATAACCATGCTTGCTTTATATTTTGGATTATTGTGAGTTAACCGCTTTTTATTGGGTTGAATATTTGAGTATATTTACCTAATATTAAATATCTTCTCCCTATATTTTTTAACTGCAGCCTGCCGTTATGAATTAGGGCCTGTACCGATGTGTATTATTGACATTTTAAAATTAGATAACTACTTGCAGAAGACTCTAAATAGTTTAGGCAGTTCGCCTAAATTTTATTTACAGTTTTCAATAAATAATACAAATATGAATATCTTAAGAAACGTTATCACATGACTATTTTAGCCGTTAGATTTTTTCCTTGAAGAAAATTCCCTTTCCGCGGGCTTTTTACTTCAACTGATTTGGAATGAGAGGGCTACCAATGTCGTAATTCGTTAACTGTATGAAGCAACTGTGACGTAATGTTTATTTTTAAATAAATAAAACCTCTAAATCACAAATAACATTTATTCAAACCTTATGTACATTTCGATTGCTCAGTAATCATCTTCAGAGGTATATAAAAAATACAACTAACTTTAAACAACATAATACAACAAATATATAAGCATAAACCTGTAACTACTTCGCCACGCCCCTTAAATTTAAAAAACTAGTACGACCAATCACGTTGCAGTAAATTTCCCCTCTACAACTTGGTCCGGTCTTCCAACTCTCGTGGTGAAGAGTTACATTTACAACCATATCAATTTTACTAAAAAACAAACATTTTATTTATTAACAAAGTTATAACTATCTCCTAATTAATGAATATAACTGAAATTTAGGGATAGGCCCTTTATCACAATTTATTAAATTATTTTCGTCATATTTGTGAATGTACAAACTTTCAAAACTATTCAAAAGACCTTATGAATTAACAATTTTCAATAATTTTAGATCATTTAATTCTACAGTGTGTTTAGTGTTTAGAATATGTTCTGCAACACTAGATTTTTCAGGTCTTTGAAATTTTATATGGCTAATATGTTCATTAAATCTGGTTAATATTTTCCTTTTTGTTTGGCCAATATAAATTTTATTACATGAATTACAATTTATTTTATAAATCCCAGATTTATCTATCATCTTTATTTTATCTTTAGGGTTACCTAATACATTTTTAAGCTATTTAAGCTTTTGTAAGCTACTTTTAAATACCTGTTTAAAAACTTTTTCTAGACATTTGTTAAATCCATATCGAATGGTAGGCTAATGAATTGATTTTTAATATTTTCTTTTTGTGTTATTAAGGTAGTAGAATCGTTTCTAAACTTTTTAAATTTTTGTTGTAATTCGTACTTAATTTCTTGGAAACAGCTTATAATATAGGCCTAAGTATCGCTAGAACAATTGCTCAAAGATTGTTTGTAAGATAAGTATCGACAAAATAATTGCTCAAAGATAGCGTGTGAGATAAGTATCGCAGGATTTATTGCGCAATACTAGCTTAGAAGATAAGTCGCGACCGAATAACTGCTCAAAGATAGTTTGTGAGATATGTGCAGACAAATTAATTGCTCAAAGTCAGCTTCTGAAATAAGTATCGTCGGATTAATTGCTCAAAAGTAAATTAGGAGATAAGTATCGTCCGATTAATTGCTCAAAAGTAGCTTAGGAGATGAGTCGCGAAAGAATAATTGCTCAAAGATAGTTTGTGAGATAAGTACAGACAAATAATTTGCTCAAAGTTAGCTTCTTTGATAGGCATCGACAGATTAATAGCTCAAAAGTGTCTTATGAGATAAGTATCGACCAAATAGTTATTCAAACATAGTTTGTAAGATAAGTATCGTCAAATTAATTGCTCAAGAGTAGCTTAGGAGATAAGTATCGACAGAATCATTGCACGAAGATAGCGTGTGAGATAAGTATCGTCAGATTAATTGCTCAAGAGTAGCTTAGGAGATAAGTATCGACAGAATCATTACACAAAGAGAGTTTGTGATATAATTACAGACAAATAATTGCTCAAAGATAGCTTCCGAGATACATATCGACAGATTAATAGCTCAAAAGTGGCTTATGAGATAATTATCGGCAATATAATTGTTCCAAGATAGCATATGAGACGAGTACCGACAAAGTAATTGCTCAAAACAGCTTATGAGGTAGTTAACGACATTTTTAATGCTCAAAGATTTAATAAGATAGATATCGACAAATTAAGTGACACCAAAATCATTGTTCAAAAATAGCTGATAGATGGTCTATTACATAAATATCGACACATTAATTGCTCAGTAACAGATAACGCGTTTAGTATAGGCAGAGAAATTACTCAATCATAACGTCTGAGATGAGAATAAATAGAAAAATTTGCTCAAAGGTAACTCGTTTGGTAGGAATTGACAAATACATTCTATAACCATTAAAAAACTTGTTAAACCTTCATTTGTAGGCCAAAGTATTGAAAATTTGAGATTATTTTCTCGTGAAACCCCCTAAAAAAACTGCGATTTTTCAAACCAAATCGGGTAAATAAAATCTTCACGCTGGTATTACTCATAGTTTGTCAACTTTTTCAGTATATATATATATATATATATATATATATATATATATATATATATATATATATATATATATATAATTCTGGATGTCCCTGTCCATGACGTTACTGAAAAATTCAAATTAGATCTAAATAGCATAACTACATATATGATTAAAATTAATTTTATGAAAATCTTACCGAGGTATAACACTGGTTATGATCATTTAGTACGGTTTAAGTAAGCTTTTCATATTGGCCTATTTATTTTATTCATAGGTTTGTTGAATTCTCGTTTTATTACTTCAAAATAATAAATACATAATATTTAGATCTTTTCAAAATATTCTAATGTGTCAAAGTTGAAAACTAAATATTAGTTGTATTTTGAAAAAAGATATTTAATAATTTCATCTTCATTTGTTTAATTTTAAATTAGTTGTTTTAGAAGGTAAAGTTTATGAAAGGCGACACGTTTATATAATTGAAACATATCTGATTAAACTACCAATTTAGTTTACCTTTCTTCTATTTAATTATAATCAAATTCTTCTAATTTAGGTCTCTATCTTACAAATTTTTAATTTGGTTCCTTAACTAAGAGTAGCCATTAAAGAGGTTTATGGTCGGAATAAATAATAAATTACCTACCGAATAAATATGGTCTAAAATGCTTTTTCGCCCATACAATCGCAAGCAATTCCTTTTCGATTGCCGAATAATTTATTTCGTTGTTATTTAGCGTCATACTAGCATAGGCTATGGGATGATCGTGTCCATTTTTCATTTGCCTCAGGATAGCTCCAACTGGAAAATTACTCGTAACTGTAGTCAAAATAAATTGTTTTTCGAAATCTGGGTATTGCAACAATGGTTCATTAGATAAAATGTTTTTGCATGTCTAAAAACAGTTTATATAGCTGATATAATCAATATTATTTTTGAATCCTTCTTGAGGCAATTAGTTATGAGGTTAGTTATTTTTGAAAAATCTTTTATACATTTTCTGTAATAGCCAAGTAATTCTTAAAATCCTTTAATCTGCTTGGCAGTTTATGGAATGGGGTAATTTTTAATAATTTGAATTTTGTCAGGATTTGGTCTAACTTTATTTGGCGTTACTATATGTCCTAGGTAAGCTACTTCCTTTCTTAAGAATTCCGTCTTATCTAGTTGTACCTTGAAGTCAGCGTTTCGTAATCTATCAAATTTTTTTGGTACTATCCAACCGGTGAATTCCATGTCGAACATGAGGGTAGAGTTATTTTTGGACAGAATGACCGATTCAAATAAATTTGGTATTAGTACTAAATGAAAGTAAGCCTAGAATAGTTAAATAGATCAATCAACGAATATTCGAATTATTTCATAGTATTATAATAAAAATGTTAAATATAGGGAAAATCAAAGTAAACTAAAGCAATTAGAACTAAATAGACAAACTGGGAATGTTAGAATAAATTATAAACCAACACAACATTAATTAGGCTAACGGCTAATAGACCGATTTAAATCAAACAGTAAAAGTGAGGCCTATGGGACCCTGCCAAAATGTAAATTATTAATTTTGACCAAATATAATCAAGGATAGTGAATATAAGTATAAAAATGTGCGGAAAGTAAATTAGGCCTAGCTAGGGAGTGTTGTATTTTTGTAAAGATGCAAATTTTAATTTAAAAATAATAGCCTAAAAATTGAGGTTATCCAAGAATGGAGCTATGTTACTTTCAGTAATTAACCGCATGGGGAGATTGTTTATACGATCTTGCCACATTGCAGCGACAGAGCTACCGTCGAAGCTTGAGTTAGCAAGAAGAAACAGCAACTTAATTAAATTAGAAGAAGTAAAGACAAACAAATTATTAAATGGAAGTTAAAATTTAAATAACACATTGAAGTGAAGAAAAGGCTTTCACAAAAGTTGAAACTAATTAAAATTCAAAATTACGAAATAAACAAAGTCAGTTACCATAGCAACGGCTTTCTCATAGGTTAAAAATGTAAGATGGGCATCGTAAAGGCGAAAGTTTGAAGAAATTGGTGAGACGAAGCCAAAAAAGTAACGTTTAGGCAGAACAGTTTGAGCGCTCGTCGAGTGTGGTCGTATTGATACACGCAGAACCATTAACAACACAATATGTGGTAAGAAGACCGTATAAAGTGCTACGATATGACCCGGGGAGTGTACAATTATACGAGCTGAGGCTCATATATGTTTCTACCAAAATCGCGACCAAGAAAATTAAAAAAGAAGCCGAACTTGACAAAATTCACCGACGCAATGCAACGAAGCCTAAAGCCAAATCCCATGGAAGCTGTGAAGAGGCCCAAAGACAACCCAACCATAGAAGATACCTAACGTTTTGCAGTATAAGGTCATATAAACAATTTAATTTTTTTTTAGATAAAATTTTATTTCAAAATATATTATCTTAAAATCATAATTACTTAAAATTGAATAACCTAAGGGACTGAAAACTCTCTTATGTTGCCTAAATTATTTAATAAATATTCTAAATTGAGTTTCCACCGTTAAACCGTTTGCCTGAAGTGGGAATAAACGTATTGAGTTTAAATGATTATATCAAATCTGGCTTAATTCTTGAAAAACGGATGGAAATCCGTTATTATCCTAGTATAAAAGTATCAGAAGGAAATTTTTGTAAAATGCCTAGCCTATTATAACTAGCTAGGTTAACCTATAAATAGGTAATTGTTAACCAGAGTCTGATATTGAATTAAAAGGAGTTTTTATTATAAGGCATAGCCTAGAGTAACTGGAAATTAACCTTAAATTGTTTGAATGTGAACAAGACTCTAAAATATGTAAAATTTAATTAGGATAAACAAAATTATGTGCAAAATTAATTATAATAATTGAATTTAAATAGATGATAGTAGACATATTAAGCCATTTTGGATTTTGATAATAATATTACAAACGGATATAGTATATTTATGTATATATATATATATATATATATATATATATATATATATATATATATATATATATATATGTGTGTGTGTGTGTGTGTGTGTGTGTGGGTGTGGGTGTGTTAATATAAATATTAATAAACATGTAAACATAATAAAGGGGACATATTCTGTACTAATACCATGAAACAAGATAGTCATGGTAATTCATAAGTAAAGTTAGGTAAAATTAAAAACGCTAAATCATGTTAATTAAAATAAATTAAATAATAAGTAATTCTAAATCCAAAAAGATAATACAAAAAATTATAGTTTCCAATTAGCTGTGTTTTCATTTAAAATAAAATATGTTCACTAGGTATCCATGTATAGTCTTTAAGTCACAAGTGTCTCTCAAAGATTTCACTACCCCGAAAGGAGCTTAAAGAGGCTTATGGGAGGCTAATTGGTTTTCATAAAAAACTCAGGAGTGGGTTCTCCTGAGAGGTTTATTCCTTCAGATACAGGTCTCGAACCAAGGTTCGTCGTCAAGGGATAAAACATTACTCTCTTAAGGACAAGGTTTTTTTAGAGGAAGACAGGTGAAGAGTAAGAGAAAAGGCTAGTCGGAGGGAAGGTAAGTTACGTGAGATCTGGTATAATGATACTCTTTCTTTATAGTGGTCGTAGCCAATATTTTATATTATTTCAAAAATAATAAAAATAAAAATCAATAATATATTGAAAGTATAACACTTTTTTCATAATATTTTTATTCTGCTTACAGTAAAATCCAAAATACTTTGTTTCTTTGTTACAGTGGGAACACAACGCGTATTGATACTAAACAGTTAGCACTTTCACTTTGAGTTCTTCTTTTCTTCTGATAGATAATAACTCCACAAGTTTTGTCGATATCTTTACAGATATGCACTCGGAAATGATATCGTGGTTGCAGTATCTCGGTTAGAGATTAATATCGAAAAAATTATATCTACTAATTATTCCGAGATGTCATACCGAACACGCCTGTTAGGTGTTTTATTAGGCTCGAAAGATTTATAAAAATAAAATTATTTAAAAAAAACTTTCGAGCCTAACAAAACATCTAAATAATATATATATAAATATAAAATATGTTTTCTTGTTTAATAATCTAAAACAACATAGGTTATTTAAATACAAGAATATTTAATAATTTATATTCCAACCTTTTCGTTGATAAACAGTACCAACATCATCAGGTATGAATAATACAATAATGCAAGATAGAATCCATATGTTAAAATAGAAAAAGAGTTGTTGCTAAATTTATACAAATTCCCAAGTTTATTTTGTTGCTCTAACATTGTGGACTTTTAATATACTATCAAATTTAAAAATTTAGTAATCAAATGTATTTGTATTTGTTATTTTATTAATTTGTTATTATTACTGTATTTATATATTTGGAATACTTCATATACATTCTTTCCTAATAGTTTATTTATTTCTTTTATAGGTTTCATATTTTCAATATTTGGAAATTGTTGCTTATTATTACAATAATTTGCAAAATTTGATTTATATACTTCTGGATTATATTAGCATTCATATGTCCATTATATCTTTCTTTTAATTTTTTCTTGGTTGACGTATAAAAGTTGTATTACAGTTTTCGCATTGTAATTTGTAAACACCACCTTTTTCATGAATATTATTTGTTTTATTATTGGTATTTATTATGTTTATGATTGTTTTATTAGTTTTTTATGCAATTTTGATATCTGTATTTTTAAATGATTTGGTGATATTTTTTTATTTTATGGCCAATAAATAAAAATGAAAAATAGCTTTAGAAGTTAAGCCACACTAGTAAACCAGTTATTGGTGTTCTTTAGAACAGCGTGGCGCCACTAAGAGTATCATTGAGAACGTAAAGTCCCCGTGTCACTATCCTCTGTTGTAAATGAATGATTTTGATATATATATATATATATATATATATATATATATATATATATATATATATAAATATCGCAATATGTATTCTTGTGTATTAATAAGGAACTAAGTCAAAATACAAATACAAGAATTATAATTGAATTTACCATTCATATATATATATATATATATATATATATATATATATATATATTTGTAATCTCCAAAAAGGGAAACTTACAGTACAAATTGTAATACATAGATTAGAGTAATGATAAACAACTACAGGTTTTACAAATACCTCCCAGTATGTAGCATTTAGTTATCGTAAGCAACACCAGGAAACTTTCCTGTAAATCGATGAAATTCACATACAAGTATCTATAGTGTTGATGTTTTGGGTATTTATTTGATGAAACATTCATGAGATCCCTCATGTACCTAGTTTCAAATTTCAACAGGGTAATAGAAGTGGTTAGAATAATTACGTATATTAGCAATGATCGCGGCGCAGACATAATTACCATTACCCGCTTCAGTGGCATAATTAGTCGTTAGATCGCGCATACAGTATGGCTGTTTAATGATTTCATCTGCTCTTCCTAAAGCATTCGATATAATCCATCACTCTGCTAATAGATTTACTGATTGGGCCTATTGGTAAACATCAATCCCTAGACTTCTTGGCGAGGATCGGGAGCACCTGATTTTTAACAGTCTTTCATTAGATGTTTCAATCCTCTTATATTGGTAATCTTTGAAGAAACTCAAGACCGTGTAATTCAAATAGATTTCAGGTCCCTATCAGGTTATTACTATATACATCAACGTCCAAATTTACCATTTGGCATACGAACCTAATGCATTAATAATGCATAGATTTATGTTTCCTAGTATGTTTTCAAACAATGAGTAGGTTATATATACTTTATATATATATATATATATATATATATATTCACATATTTCTTTGTATACCTTACCTCTTGTAATAACTATTTTCCAACGAATGGTTATACATAACGTTAAATTATTTTATATTTACAAAGTACATTTAGGCTGTGTCTTTAGTTATTTCACTTTCCGTTCATATAAGAGCAGCGTCATTCAACTTCCTGAAACTGTCGGAAGTAAGTTATATATCCCAATAGGCTTTTGCAATCTTTAATCAGAGATCACCCTAACAGAAAATTTGTCGAGCAGAATGTAAACAAAGTCGTAACGAAGGAGTCAAAGAAACGTTCGTCTTGAGGCAGAATAAATTAAGGAGGTTTTCAAAACTGTATATCAATGATTCCTATATAACGAAAACATGCGTCTTTTAACAACCAGTTCAAAAATCATCAAGAGTTCATTAGTTCATAAGTTCATTAGCTTAGAAACGGGCACTGTGAGGTAATGATTTGCAATTAAACTGGGTGTAACGATGAAATCCAATATTTACTGCTTTACGAAAACTCTAATAAATACAAAAGGGAGAACGGTATGTAAAAGTAACACATTTTATTAGTTAGGTAGATTTATTATTATTTTAAAACAATAACAATAAAATTTGTCATTATCTCAATGGTTATCAAATTTCGTTAATGTAACAATATTGGTAAACACCCCAGTAACATAAAAATGGTAAACAAACTAATAACAATTGTTGCCTAAGATTGAACCCTGAGGTACATTTCAATGACCATGCCATCATCATCAGAGAGTTTTGACACAAAATTGCATTCTAGATCGCAATAATTTACAAACTAGATGTACACCTCTCTACGGTCAATATATATATATATATATATATATATATATATATATATATATATATATATATAGGCGTTAGGTAAGATCCGACGCCTAGACAATTTAGACCAAGAAATGAAAGGCTGCTATTTTAATTCATATATGCCAACTCAGAAAAAGGTTTGATTTTGTTTCGAAAAAGATAAATGTAAACATAGCTTATAAGAGTCAAAACAAACTTCAGCATTTATTAAGTAACCCTAAAAAAAAACTACAATGCTGAGAAACTTAGGAATCTATAAGATAATTTGTAGTACATGTAATAAGATGAATGTAGGCCAAACAAAAAAGAAAAATTGTAAATCAATTAAGAGAACATATTGGGGATAATCAGTTTCATTATCCAGAAAAATGAACTTAGCATAACTTGTCTTTCATAAAAGTATGTATTATATCATAATGATAAATTAGCTAAAAGTATTAACTTCAAACTATTATTAATCACTTAAGCAATAGTTTATGACTATCCGAACTTTGAATTTAGTAAATTTGTTAAAACTTACTGAGACAGATGGTTTTTGATCGTTATGTGCCGATCTTCATCAGTGTCTTCTGCTTGGAGATGTTGGGTCAAGCGGTGACGGTTTTAAAGGTAGGTTTTCGATAGTATCTGTCTGTAAGTTTCATATTGTTCTAGTGTGTTGAGATGTGGTCCTTTCCTCCTAGGACCTAAAAGGACCACATCTCGACACACTAGGACAATATGAAATTTACGGGCACACAAAAACACAAAGTACAAACATATTAAACGAGCAAACACAATGCAAATCACACATACTCTTTGATACTATCGAAAACCTACCTTTAAACCCGTCACCACTTGACCCAACATCTCCAAGCAGAAGACACTGATGAAGATCGGCACATATCGATCGATAACGTTCTGTCTCAGTAAGTCTTAACAAATTTACTAAACTCAAAGTTCGGATAGTCATAAACTATTGTTTAAGTGATTAATAAGATTCACCGAACGTAATGGACGATAAAAGTCAAGAATTCAAAATATTGCTCGATAGTTATGAAAGTATTCTTATAGTAACATCAAAAATTATATTATAGGTTATATTAAGAAGATTATTATTATATTATTATTAAATATAAATAAAGGGCCCACTCTTCCTCACCTCCATATTGTTTTCTCTAATAGTTTATTTTAGTCCATATGCTTTATTAGTTTTATACTTTATGTTATTATTTGTTACTAACTTTACTTTATATTACATATTACCTATTATAATACTATAACCATGTCTATATAATAATATTATTATATAATATTATATTAATATGTCTTTGTAAACAGGCTCTTTGATGATGATGACAAACCGAATTTTAACTTTGATGATGACGACTGTCATCGAAACCGAGTTTTACCTCTTTTAGTTAAATTAATAATTCACAACTAAGTTGAATCTAAATAAAGGTATATAATAATTAAAAGTCTTGAATATTTACAGTGGTGAGATTACTTTATTTATGCCCAATTTTTAATAGGAATGATCAGTTTAAATATATTTCCAGTATACTTAAGAATTTTATGAATGACCACCTAAAGTTACACTACAGTATGAGCCACGTATGAAACCAGTATACGAAGAATTTCAAAAATGTAATTTTATCCTTTGTAATAGATTTTAAACTCCCATTGTAGCTACATACAAATTCGTATTCACGCACCTAATGGACATTGATTTGCAAACACATGCACTGATAATAAATCTGTTAAAGGAATACTTCAGTGCTGAGTTATTCTTTGACTTAAAGCTAACTGTATCAAAAGATTTAATTTTTTATCTAGTTATATTTTATTATTTATGTTGGTAATGAGCCATTTATTTTCAATAATTTAATTATTTCGTAATATATTTAATCCCCAGCTTTTAATATGTATCCTTGATTAACCTTACGTGAATTAATTATGATACACCTAATTTCTTAGCGAAATTGAATTTAATTTTTAAATATTTTGCAACAACCGTATAATAGTATTCGTTTACAATAAGAGTGAATTACTTGTTTATTTTGAAATGAAAAGGTTTGATTACTTTAAAATACAATTTCGTTTTATTAATTCCCGTTAGTGAATAAATCCATAGTATCTTACAAGTATCTTAAATTCATCGTTAGTGGGCCCTTTTTAATATTAATTTTAAAATATTTATTTCCAATAATATTCAATATAGTTTCCTCATTGTGTTAATATTTTTTCATAGTTATATTTTCTGTATTTTAAAAAACTAGAAAAATTTATAAAGATTAATAGGGCTTAAATATACACCACAAGCTCTGAAGCACCATTGGCAGGAAGTGGTCTATTGAGCATGCAAAAAGTATATGATGTATATTTGTTCCATTGCGGAACGGAAACTAATGGATTTGATTTGTTTGTTCTGCAGAAGTCTTTCGCTCATGGGTTTGAGAGTCTAAGGGGGAGATGGAAGTTAATATATCATGTAGTTTACTAGCGGGACAAATTGTACTGCAAGTTTCCACAACACACTTGTTCTCACTGGCAAACTCATAGTTCTCACTGTTTAAAATTTTGTTTATCGTAAACCTCTCAAAATGAATGGTTTAAAACGGGGGAAAATATAAACATTTGCTTTTTCCTGCTTTTCTTTTGTATGTGAGATTATAAGTTTAAATGTTTACAATTTTATTGTAAAGGGATAAGGCAATTGCTTACATTAAATGTTATCGATAAAAATTGAAATAAAAATAATAACTTCGTATGATCCCAAAATAATATGTAACCAGATATTTAAAAAAACATGTAACATATTATCAATTTTGTATAGCCTATATGTAATCTTAGAGTATCAAAATTAGAACACCTTTAAATTATAACAATCATTTCCTTTCGCCTCACGTGAAATTTCTTTCCCGTAACCTATTTCACAGTAATGAATTATTCATTATTTAAATTAGTTCTTTAATGTAATTATATTGAAATAAATATATTTACAAACGGAATTTAAAAACATAGGTTTTTATTTATATACTCGTATTGTGAATTATGTAATACATTATAAGAAACTCACCCTTAAAAGATTATGAAGGGACATGTATAAGAAAGAAATATCAATAAGGGCGATCACAAATATATTGTGGGATGCATACATAGATACATCTACGTATATATGTGTGTATAAATATATATATATATATATTTATTTAATTATATTTATATAATGTGTGTGTGTAAAGATGTATACACCAATATATGTAAACAGAAAATGTTTCAATATGAGTAATCAAGACGTCCATAAAGTAAATATGTAGATAACGGTATAAATAAATAACATATCATTCTATTGTAAAACAATTGTGGATCTTGTGTTTAAAAAGAGTTAGGTAGGCAGCACTTGCTTATTAATGATTAACACCTGTATTGAGGAATTATTATGTTCATTGAGATTATTTTTACGCATTACACTGTTGGGAATGGTGTAATTTTCTTTTATTTGTATTGATTTACAGATCATGATACAGGTAAGCAGCTTACATACATGATTATGCTTGTTATATTTACATTCTCCAGTATGTAAACCTTGTTTATATCATTCGATTTATATATATTATAGTGGTTAACATTTTCATAAGCCAGTAGCGTAGACGGTTTCCTTTATTTTTACAAAAATTTACAAACCATTGTCGTTGTAATAGTGATACTCATTTGGGGATCATGGAATATCCAATGTATTTTACCTAGGACCTTACTGCTTTTTTTATTATGATTGTAGGCAAGGCTGAAAAAGAGTTCTTCAGTCTAAACCAACTAATATAACTTATGAATGATGAAGAATTTGTGTATTCTCTTGATGATGACAGTTAAATACATATTGTTCTTTTGCCACCAGATTATGTTGATAATCTTTCAGATTTATAAAAATATTTTAGATGACACTAAACCCCTCCTTTTTCTACAAACGTTTGTGGTTTGCTACTAAGCGCAACATGTCTTGATGTAATTTATCCGTGAGAAATCTATCAGCTTTGCCATTACACAGTGATTATTATGCTGTGGAGAAACGGGCTACTGTTTGCAAGCCGAACCCTTTGAGAGGAAAAAAACAATCTCTGTAGGCTCTTCTCATAAAAATATAGAATATATTCCCAGAGTACATCCATCCATAATTTTACGATTGTATATTTTATTAATTAACTGTGTCGGATATTTTTCATAGTAACCATACTATAAGAAGTAACAATAAGACTTCTGTGCCTCACAACAATATCAGCAATTGCCATCATTACACAAAAAACATTAATAAAATTAGAAATGTTTCAACAATTGATTACTATTTTGTGTTATGGTGTGTTTATAACGTAGATTAGCCGCTGATTGCATTGGTAACCGCTAAATGATAGGTTTATTACTTGGTGTAATATAGTTTAACAATAAACTGTTTTTTTTTTCAAATGTTAACATGAACAACTAGAAAATCCTTCCGCAACCTGTTTTAAGAAATGTCTTGTCGCAGGTAAATGTATATTTTACATTAAATTATTGGCAAAAAAAGATGATACTTATAACGTAAAAAAATAAAAATATGCAAATTCCTTATAAATATAGTGGAACTATATTCCTCTTTGTCTGAAGCCCAACTGATTTGAAGAAATTCCTTCGTTAAAATGATATTTTAGTCTGTAAATCGGGAACGATAATAATATATCCATTTATACATATTTGTATACGCTAAAGGTTCGTTAATAGGCCCAAAGTATTTTTACATTATCTGTTAAATTTTAAAATACCTACTTGAAATCAGTTTAATTAAATTCTATTTCTTATAAAAATTGAAAACTTTATGACGAATAAAAAAGTTGTATAGGATATTTTAATTGGATGTAATAAAACAACTATTGTTGCATTTCACAGAGTATGAAGTGAAGTATATGAGATTGGGTTATACAATTGTCCAATCAGCATCCATGTAGTGCTAATATAATAATAATTGGGGTGGATTCTGTTTCAGGTGCATTTTCGAGTTCAATTATCTTTATCGATCTGCTTTGCTGCAGGTACATGGTAATACAATTTTAAATTGTATATATATAAGGAACCAAGTCAAAATACAAATACAATAATTATAATTCTTGTATTTGTATTTTGACTTGGTTCTTTATTAATACACAAGAATACATATTGCGATATATATATATATATATATATATATATATATATATATATATATATATATGAGGTTAAATTAATAGCTGTTTAAAGGTATTGACATTTACAAAACTTATTTAGTGCCGTATAGTTCTGTAACAACACCAGGACTTTATCAGAAGGGGACGAACGTTTGGAGTTTCAAGGGAGTATGGAGTTGTTTAGGGAGGGCTCTTTTACGGTACAAGTTGTAAGCGATAGTTTTTATTGATGTAGTTTTATCTATGAAGCGTAGTTAAGGAGAATATAAATTAAAGTTAGCGTAGTAAGATACTTTTATTAACATACTATAAAATATGCTGCGAGGCATAAACTACGTTTTGTTTTTAAAAGAAAGAGGTCTAGGAATAAGTTAAGAATTGATAGGTAAATGCTGTAGTTAGGTGTTTAAAGTTAAATCCCAAAAGCAGAATTTAAGGAAGCCCAAACACACGAGTACAACCAACGTTTTTAGATTATGTTTTCCTCCAAACTCAAAGATATATTAGTTACTCAGACAGCTAATTATTAATTTATAATAATTCTTTTCATAACTTTTAATAAAAGTTTCTTATATTACACCCCTATACAGAAACGATGTTATAAAAATCCGACCTATGATATTTATTAGTAAATGCCTATGTATTTTACTAAGTTGTAATAAGAGAACATAGACCTGAAGAATTCAACATTGTATTAGAACTTTCATTATTTAATAAATTAACCTACAGCACTGACACTTCCCGTGAGCCTCTGCTGGTCACTCAACGTGAATTGAAAATACCTTGTGCGAGATTTAGGCCTTTAAAAAAAATTAGCTGAGCCTTGGTTCTAGGATGAAATGCTGAAATCAGCTTGAACAATTCTTTTTAGACCTCATATGTGATAAAAAGTTCAATTTTGTTCTTTACTGTTATATACCAAGTAAAATCTCAAATCATCTTCACATTTCAAAATATTGCTCTATTTTACGTTTCCAATGTCGAATCTTCTACATCACCCATAAAATACATACATTGACATATTTGTAACGACAAATAAATCAATTACAAAACTACAAACAAAACTGCATGAACAAAGAGGGTTGACAATGGCTATGTATATTATAATTAATGCACACTGTACAGTTTACATTTTAAATTGATTCTCAGTATATGCCCTTCCGTTTATTTTGACTGTAATAATTATTTAAAGACATTTGTCAGAGAAAACTATAGGCCACATTTTAATTTAAATATTTATTAGCCAATACTCTCAGAAGTAAATAATTAAACCATTTGTTGCAAAATATATGAATAGATAAAATAACATGTGAAAAATACCTAAGCAACTAGAAACGAAAAACAATTTCTTCTCAAAAATTGTCCCATTGATTGTAATATTTTAAAATTCTATTTATCGTAAACATGAGAAAATTATTGGTAAAAAACAGTGAAAAATTAGCATTTTTATTGCTTTTCTCTTGCACGTGAGATTATGAGTTTTAAATGTTTACATTTTTATTGTGAAAGGATAAGGCAATTGATATCTTCATAAATCAAAGTAAAAATAATAACTTCGTAAGACACCAAAATATTAGATACTTTAAAAAACATGAAACATATCAATTTTGTATATATGTAATCTTAGTGTATCAAAATTAGAACAGCTAAACATTATAACAATAATTAACTTTCATCTTACATGGAATTTCTCCCGTAAAATAATTAACCTAATTAATAGTAATCAATTATCCATTATTTAAATTATCTTGTTTTCTGATTGCGTAAACAAAAAAAATTGTTCTTTAATGAAATTAGCTTAGAAATAAATCTATATACATAGTGCATGGAAATATATAGGTTGAATGTTATATTGTGTATTATGTAATACATTGAGAAAAGTTCACCTTTAAAATATTATTATGAGACATGTATAAGAAAGAAATATCCATAAGGGCAATCATAAATATATTCTGGGTTACATACATAGATACTTCTACTCACATATTAAGTATATATATATATATATATATATATATATATATATATATATATATATATATATATATATACTGTGTGTGTGTGTAAAGATGTGTATACGAGTACATCAATTCATGTAAATAGAAAATGCTTCAATATCAATAATCGAGACGTACATAAAGTAAATATGTAGATAACGGTAACAGTAATTAACAAATCATATTATTGACCTCGATTGATGATTGTGTGTTTAAACATAGTTATTGTTGGCAGCACTTGCTTGTTAATGCTTAACACCTGTATTAAGGCATCCTTATGTTCATTGAGGTTATTTTTATCCATAACAGTGTTAGCAATGATGTAATTTAGTGGTATTGGTATTGCGTTACACAACTTGATACAGGTAAGCAGCTTATATAAATGATTATGTGTTTTCTTTATACATTTTCCAGATACTACTTTTTTATTCTGAGTGTAGCCAAGGCTGAACAGGAGTTATTGAGTCTAAACCAACTAATATAACTTATGAATGATGAAGAATTTGTGTATTCTCTTGATGATGACGGCGAAACACATATTGCTCTATTGCCACCCAATAATGTTGATAATCTTTCAGATTGATAAACATATTTCAGATTATACTATATCCCTTCGTGTTCCACAAATCTTTTTGGTTTGTTACTACGCCCACCATGTCTTGAAGTAATTTGTACGTGGGAAATCTATCAGATTTGCCATTAAACAGTGATTATTATGCTGTGGAGAAACGGGCTACTGTTTTCAAACCGAACTCTATGAGAGGAAAAAAGTACTGATATCGAATGCTAAAACAATGTCTGTAGGCTCTACCGATATTATGTCCAAAGTTTCTGTTCCTAAAGAAAATCAAACCTAAAATATGGCACTTTCCTATATTCACATAACGGTGGTCAATGCTCACATTTTTTCTTGCACATCAGACTTCACATCATTTTTCTTGTCAATGGCAAACTTCAGGAGAACAATTGCTAGTACTTATCTATCACTGATGTCTTTATCCAACTCAAAAAACATTAGCAGACACGTTTTAACGGAACCGTGTAACAAAAAAGTGTTGGAAAATGTAAGATTCGATCCTGCAGGTCATTACACTTAAACAACAAACAATGGAAAGCTTTGAAAATGTTCAGTATGCAAGACAAGGATAAGGCAGAAATGTGGAAAGTGTAATGATGGTCTCCATCTTGAATGTTTTCAGGTTTGGTATAATAGAATTTAAAGACTCTTTGAACTAACACCAACCTTATCCTAAGAATATATAGTGTTTTGTTTATCACTTTAAGTTTTTTCACTCGTATATGCCATGATCCCCATTTAAAACTTTTTTTTAAACAAGCTTTAGATAGCTAATTTTGAAAAAACTATTTCGAAAAAATTATCTTGGTGATTCTTAAATGTATTAGTATCTGAAGAAATTGGTACTTTAAAATTTGGCAGGTATTGGGAACCGTCTTCAAAAAGAGGCTCTGTAGACATTCCATAATTGTTTTAATGTTTGTTCTGTGATAATGTTTGAAGTATTTAACCGGTCGAAGTGATTGTGCTTGAAAATGAAAATGGCAAGCCTCCCGGTGGTCCCACTATAGTTGCATGCCGGTGTGAAGAAGCTTTCTTTCAGCAACATGTACTACAGTGCTGAGCAATTAGAAAATAGTTAATAACTCATACAAACTGATGACAACTCGTAAGTCAGATACAATCTCGGGAGAGTTTGTTTCAGACAGAATCTAACTTACAGGAAACTACACAGATACAATAAATGTTCTAAATAGCCACAGCATAAAATAAATATTTCAATATAAAAACAAATAACACTTTTGGAGCCTAACAATTACTTTCGTTAATTGTATCACATTTCTATAGAAACTAATTAGTTCATTTTGGTATTTATGAAATTTCCAACAGTTTACATGCTTTCATTTTTAATAGGAGT
Organism: Prosapia bicincta; assembly: GCA_036971475.1. Classification (NCBI taxonomy): domain Eukaryota; kingdom Metazoa; phylum Arthropoda; class Insecta; order Hemiptera; family Cercopidae; genus Prosapia; species Prosapia bicincta. Next base: position 238,252,207 of record JBAIZL010000004.1, on the reverse strand, counting down.
TGATTTTGTTAGTTAACATGGGTTTTTCAGGTAAGCTATATGTACATGAAAAGGCTTAATAAAATAATGACACATTAAATACACATTTTTAATCAAAACCAATACAGATAGGTTGGATGCGTACACTTGTATCGTGCATGATTACAATGTAACGTATGCAAAATACAATTTACTTGCCTACAAACATACTCTATCATTAGTTTCAATAATAAGGCTCTTTTCCAGTAAACTAGTAACTAAATGGTAAATTCAACCATTTTTCTACTTATATTTATAATAGCTATAATAAAGAAGAAGTGAAAAGCTAATTAAAAAAAAAATTAAGTAATTTCAATGAATCTGCATTATCTCCCATTATTGCATTATTATTTCATTCTGTAAAAATGGTGGAACAAAATATATATGAAAACAATATATATTACCTCTTATTTTTATTTATAAAATAATTTGTAAAATACGTAAAACCACAAAATTTTCCCCCGATACTCTTACAAACGAAATGAAAATGCCTAAGTAATATGATCACAACTAACTAATATCTAACCATATTGTTGAATAACCATATTGTTGTAGGTATATCGTTGAATCTACATATTTTAATACATTGCTCGTCTATTGAGAAAAACAAGACGCTCTTATTATTGTTTAAAATTAAATTAAATGTATTTACATTATTAATATATCGTTAATAAGTATTAAAAATTCTCACTTTTCTACTTAAGACTGGCCCTGATTTTAAATTATTTAATAAAATACAGTCAATATTAAGTATGATTACACCTAAATCGTTATCATATATACAACTTACAATATTCTTCAGTTTAACTATAGGTTAAAATAGATTTTTAAAGCATAAAATAGTAAAATTCTGTAAGGAATGAGGGTATGTAGGAGTGTGTTTACATGACTATGAGTATGTTTGTGTGTATCTATGTGTTTGTGTGTATGTATTTGTAAATAAACTTTGTTGATTCAATTTATAAATAACAATTTATAATTGATAATAATTTCTGTTTTCCTGATTTAGCCTCTCAGACCAAATACGATTGCACTGGAAAGATACCCTCAACTTCATCCGACAGTCGGTCCATGTTATCCCCTTTTCTAGGGCCTTAGGAAAACCATTCCCCCACGTGCAAGTTTTATTTTTAGTTTTTCGAGGTATAATATTGCACAATTCAGTTATACATTTAGATTACAAACATAAAACCTTCCAAAGACTAAATGATAAATGCATAGCTCTCTTTATGGAAAGTTTTTAAGATTAGTAAACTATAAGATTTGTTCCTTTCTGACAAGTTGCTACAGAAAATAACAATTTTCGATGAAGAGTAGGGAAAATTTGCATTTATCATTTCGTCTTTGGAATGTTTCACGTTTCTAGTAAATCTGAAAGTAAAATTAGCACGTGCTATTTTACCCATCAAATATAATTAAAAATAGAAAGATATTCATGGGGGAAGGGTTTTCCTAAGGCCCTAGCCAGGAAAGGGGATAACATGTACTGTATGTCGTATGCCTTTGTGGATATCTTTCCCATGCTATCGTATTTGGTCTGAGAGGCTAAAGCAGTACAACAGAAACTACTATGGAATTATACATTGAATCAACAAAGTTTTTTTACAAATACACAAACACAAAAAACACACATAAACATACACTTCGAAAACAAGGGTATATAACACACCCATACATACCTTCATATACATTCGCACGTTTCACTTTACATATTATTATATTTCTATTTTAAGCTACAATTAATGAATAATGTATGCTGTGAATAATTTCACGATTTAGACCTAATAATGCTTCTTGTTGACTCTATTTGATAAAAATCATAATTTGGAATAGTTTTAAGTACAAAAAAAAAGAAATTATTTTATTACATCCTCCAAGTCTTCTGTATCGGTTAGTTTTTAAATATTTGTGTACTATTTTATTATTGTCCTAACCCTTTCATGTACGTATTTATTTTACCGAAAAAACCTTCAAATAAAAAAAATGTTTTCTGGAAAAATTCACCAAAATGTTAACTGTACTCAGTTACACATATAAAAACGAGAACTAATTAGTTGCTATAAAAATGATAGAAGAATATAGTAATAAATTATTTTCTTAAAACCCTAATTTTATTTTTAAAAAAATTAACCAATAGCTTCCTAACAAACAGGAGTTTAAAATATAAACCCTATAGTGAGTAGACACTCCATAAGCACCCGCTAAATAATAATATATTAACCACTGTAAATTTATAAATTAAAAAATAGTACTATTGCAAACAAATACAAATTAATTTAAAAGATTATAAATTATTAACCTAATAGACAAACGTAACCCAAAGACAATCCAACACTTTCCCTCAATGCAGTAAATCTAAATATACAACAGTTTGGAATACTACTTGTGAATGGAAATCCCTCATACCTGGGCAGCAACAGGAAGCCCATAGGATCAGATGATGCTCGAAAATGAGGACCTCTTATTCAAGTTCTCGAAAGTTGAATCTCAAATATATATATATATATATATATATATATATATATATATATATATATATATATATATCACATTGGTGGCCCAGGTGTGAGGGATTTCCATTCACAAGTAGCATACCAATACTGTTCTATATTCAGTTTCACTGCGTTGTGGGTAAGTTTGGGACTGTCTTCGGGTTACGTTTGTCTAGTTAATAATTTATAGTCTTTTAAATTTTATTTGTATTTGTTTGTATTTGTATTATTTTTGTATTTATAAATTGCAGATGCTCCCAGATTGTCATTTCGAGGCATTTTCTTAGTGTTTACATTAGATGAATGTTGCCTAAAATGATATTAATTATATATTTTTTTAAAAAAAATTTCTTAATTGTTTTAGTGGTATTTTTAGCATTCTGTATATTAGTGAGTTGTAGGCAGGTATTTTATTTTTTGGGGGATTATGAGAGTAGTTTTGTTAAATGATTGAGATATGTTTAGGTGTCAAAAAATTTAGAGTTCAATCTAATTTATATTCCTAGTAAATGATAGATCTAAATAATGTATGGTATTGCTTATTTCTTCTTTCGTGGTCAACTTTGTGATAGTTTGGTTGTTAAATGCTCTTAAGATGATACAGTTATTCATTGATTATTTCTGTGATTCTGTATGTGTGTGTGTGTGTTGCAAAAGGCTAAAATATCATATTTTTCCTTCGCAAGTAACATTTTCCATTTCAATCAATTAAAATTGTTGTATAGTCAGAATAGTGAAGCTAAAACAAAATAGAAATGCCTCAGGCAAAAAGTAACTTGAATTTAAGGAGTTTTAGGTATAAAAACAAAGCGCGGTTTTGATACATATTTAAAAGTGAGGTAAAGGGTTAAAATGTACCTCGACCTTCGAGACGTTAAAAGACCATCGACGTTCGAGAGGACGCAGAACAGAAAAAGAAGATGAAAGTCACGAGACCAAAAACACAAAAATATGCCTACAGAAAAAGTGGCAGGATAATGAAGTAATTTGTGCTAAGAGCGAACAATAGTATGTATGGGGTAGAGTACAAAAGAAATGACGAAATACCTAGCATTCAGAAGTCGTTATTTTGGAGACTGGGTGAAACAAACGGTGGGCTAGACAATGCGTGGGAAGACAAACTAATTTTTGGTTAGCGTGGTGTCGAACGGCAAACTCTAAGATTGTGTGGGAGCGCTCCGCTTTGCTAACGCTTAAAGGCAGTTTAAAACCTTAATGTACAAATAAAAATGCAGGGCTAAGAGCAGGAGTGTAATCGCTGAAAAATAGTGTGGTGTGTTTTAAAACCCATTTTTGGAGGTAACTCTCCAAAAGTGGTATTTTTCGTTTAATGTCGTAACGTCCTAGAGATAATTTGTTGCAGAAAAGTATATAGAATAAAATTAGAGTCTGTGCGGAAGTAGAAAAAGATAGTGGCTAAAGTTGAAGTGTTTAAACAATTTAGAGTTAAAATTATCTAATTCACTTTTAAAATATAAATTGGAACAGTATAAAGTAAATCAAAGGGTAGATCAAAACCGAAGGTGAAATGTTTTTTGGAAAATTTAGAGACAGTGTTAAAGGAGTGGTTTGGGACTAGATCTAGAAGTTTAAAGAAAACAAATATAGAAGTATAATTTCTCGCGATAACGCATAACGCTTTGTTTCGTTCAGAAGGCACCAAAGGAGCAGGGGTGACACAAATTTTGGACGAATCCAATATCCAAGATAGCCAGCCACAAAAGAGGAGGTGATGACATCACGGCAACATGGGAACAAGGAAGAAGACGCCCACTTTAGACGGGCCCCACACCAAAGTTGGCCAGCCACAAAAGGGGGAGAGATGTCATCTTGCCAACGCCGAGCCACCAAAAAATGAACTCGGGAAAGTTCACATTTTAGCTTCTTTCTCTCTCAGTTAAATTATATGTGTATGTTGAATTTTTTGGGAACGTTGAAATTTTAAAGTTTAACTTAAAATCATTTTTTTAAAAGATGATAATGCGTTTTGAGTAGGGGTTTGGTTTCAAGAAAATATTAGAGGGAATAGGGTTAGTTTGTGGTAGCTACCTCTAACTAAAATGGAGAAACTCCCACTTTACAGGTTGAACAGATACAAATAAAAATGTTTGGAAATGAATTTTTGAAAGTTAAAAATATAAAAAAAGACAGTTTTGAATATAAAATAAACAATTAAAAATTAAAATTTTAAAGGTTGAAAATGCAAATGAATAATTATATGAACATTTTTTTCTTTAATTTTAGGTCAAATAAATTCGATTTATTTATCAATTTTCTGAAGCCTTGATGCATGGCTGTTTTGTAAAGTAGCTTGTTGACCCGGAAAACAAGTTTTGTATAGAGCTTGAACCGGAAAAACCGATATACTCGTATGAGAAAAAATTATTAGTTTTAAAATTATTTAAGAATTTTAAAAAGGTTTTAAACAGAGAAGAAGCGTATTAATATGACACTGAATTTTTCATTACAATAATTCCAAAGTGAATTATGTTGAGTTTTGACAAAACGTTTTAAAGGTAAAAAGTGAAATTTTGAAAAACAGATATGTGGAGACTTTGAAATAATTTTAAGTCATAAAAAGACGATGAGATATTTTAGTTGTTCTCATGTGGGTTTAAATTAGGATGTTCTAGAGTTTTAAGAAATATATAAAATATTTACAAATTTTTGTTGGAACGAATTTGTCTTTTTAAATGTCTGATTTTTATTTTATTTAACATATCAAAGTTAAATATAAAGAGGTACAATGAAAGGTTTGTTTAAAAAAGTTAAAATTGAAATGACGTCTTGAAAACAAATTAAAACCTTGTACAGTAAAGTAAAGTAGCATTTTGGCAGATTAAATTTGCAGATAAAGTTTTAAGTTGAAGAAGAAATTGAATAATACGTTTTCACTTTTAAGTATTAATAGAGAGAGTATTATTTTTAGTTTGAAATTAAAATTAAATTTAAAGACGTTTTTGAAAAAGGGTTTAGGTAAGAAAAGGTCTCATAAAAGTTTATTTGTTTACAAAAGAAGCTTTTAATTTAATAGTGAAAGATAAAAGAATGAGGTTTGTTTCTAGTGTATGTTTTTTTGTATTATTGTGTAAGTAAACCAAAGTAAAATATTAAAAGATGTCATGGTAGAATGTAAGGATTGTTTAAGTAAAATTGAAATGAAGTCTTGAAAAACAAATTAAAATCTTGTAAAGAAAACTAAAGTAGAAATTTTGCAAACTTAATTTAGAAGTTTTGAATGGAAAAAAATTAATAATATATTTTCAATTGTTAAATATTAACAAAGAAAGTATTAATTTTTATTCTGAAATAAAACTTAATTTATAGTAATTTGTGTAAAAAAATGAAGATGAGAAAATGTGATATACAAATTTATGTGTTTACAAAAGAAGCTAGAAACTTTATAATAAAAGTTTAAAGATTCGTCAAGAAATTAAGAAAAATTTAATATATAAAATAACTACAATCTGTGCTGTAATAGAAATTGAATTAAAATAAAATATAACCTAGGTTTATACTAACTTTCAAACAAAAAAGTGATTATATTTATTTAAACAAGTTTCTTACAACATCCGAAACCAGATGGTCAGTTAGACATAATGCCTTCAAATGTCTCGGTTCCCCGAGAACCGATACCTAAGGGGTTAATTCTCAGCGAGTTAGGTTTTAAATAAAGTCCAGTGACTGGTTCTCTGGGAAAATTTTGGCGAGCGTTGCACATGGTTTTTACCGTAGGCCGGACCGGCTAGTTTCAAAATTTTTACTTAGCAGTTGGCGATGTAGCAGCGGCGGCGTTGGGCAAAGCAGTTGCGGGCGTTAAATCGTTCGGCTGGACCGTTGCAGTGTGTGTGTGTGTGTGTTGTGTTTCAACTAACACCTCCTTTACTCTGCTCTACCTTCGCTTCATATTTTGTCAGAGTGAAGAAATTGGTTATATCTTTGAATCTAATGAATCAAAATTTTCAATTAGAATTTTCTGAAAAGTTTATTACATTTCAACTACTATATTTGACTTTTAAAAATGACTTGCCAAAGTTCTCACTTCCTGCCTTCTCCGGATCGTGGCCTTTAGATCTGGTCTTCTTTCTTCTCCATGGATCCCTTGGAATTTTCGGACAGCGAAACCATTGTAAGTCGTGCGATTTGAGTTACAATGGAAGAACCGATTGCCGAATCACGATTTATAACTTGCGTTATAAATTTTACGATAGCAACGTTCTTGTATACACCATGTGGCCCGTTGACTGTTTTTTCTAGCTGAAAACCGACTTAGTTCCCTTCGGCACTTGTCAAATTTTTGTTTTTTTAGACGCCATAAAAAGCCATGCCCTAACGTTTATATTGGCTACGTTGTAACTTCCTCCTCCATCCGCTTGGACATACGACTCTATCGCTTTGTTTTCTTGTGGAAGTCTGTCTCTCGGTTGCATGAATCATATTGTCTGAAAGCCCCTTATCGTTATATTAATTTACAAATGTCCATTCTATTTAATTTAGTTCGAATTTTTGTCTTAATGAGGTTGTATGGTTTATTATTGTACTATTGATTGTTTTTACTCTTTACTCTTTATTTAAAAGTGTCAATGGTAATTGTATGTGGTCTGGTTCACTAGCTAGCATTGTTTATTTATTTTCTTGCACTTAAATGTTGGCACTACACTCCCGGTTCGTCACTTTATTTGTTATTTACAATTTTTTATTATTGACTATAAAATATTGGCTTTTTATATGCCTACTCTGTAAACATATGATTTGCTGTAATTTTCTTTAATATAACAATTTTAAAATTTTCTAGTTACAATTTAATTTTTTGAATTCTAATTTATAAAAATGTTAATTTCTATAGATTGCAAGGGCAAACTGTCCGTTGCAGTGTGTGTGTGTGCGCGCGCGCGCGCGTGTGTGTGTCTGAATATTAGTTGGGTATCTCTCCAGTTAAAACAAATTTGTAATCAATATATTACAAAAATAACATGTAACATTATTATTACTTAATAAATATGCAAAATGGCAAGTTCAAGCCGAGTAGTTGTTTTTCACCTTCAGAGTTTACTGAATATGTATCTTTGTCACTCAAGGATTTTGTAAGGGGCTGTTGATAAGCAGTTTTCATTTCATTCCACTATGGTTGATTCAAAAAGACTTTGTTCTACTTGCAAAATGAAATATCAGGAATATTTTACTCTCTTGTTTATTATTTTTTTAGACGGACAATTAAAAATTTGTTTTGAGTAAATGTTTATAAACTTATAAACGTAAGGTTTATAAATGTTTTTATAATAAATTTTATTTATTATAACACTTTATTAATTTATAAGTATTGTAATCTGATTTTATCAACAAAATACAAGTTAGGATATAGTAAAAATAATCGCATTGACCTGGATAATAAGAAGATACTTCTTTGGGATTCTTTTAGACCTCATCAAGGTTTACTTTCAGTGACTTATATCCTTCTCATAGGGCACGTTTGCTGACTAGTGAAAACACTGGTTGCTTAGCACCAGTAACTACAGTAGTGACGTTAATAAACAACGATTCTGTTTGCTTCCCCAACATTTTATTGGCTATTACGACTGTTGAAATGCCGCATCGGCTAGATTAAACCTCTTGCTATATCTCCTCACTTATGCCCTATATTCTGTATTAGGGCATTCTATGCCTACTTGTTTATCTCATGTTAGGGATTTCCTAAACCTACGTTTATATCCAGTGTCAGGAGTCTCTTATACGTATGTTTTTAACGTTTATTAGGGGATTCCTAAACCTATTTTTATATCCAGTGTTAGGGGGTCTCATAACTATATTTGTAAACTCTGTTAGTGGATTCCTAATCTTACATTTATATTTAGTGTTAGGGATTCTTATACCTATCCTTGTACCCTTTTTTAGGGAATTCCTAAATCTACATTCATATCCAGTGTTACAAGCTCTTATACCTATCTTTTAACCCTTTGTTAAGGGATTCCTAAACCTATCTCCATATCCATTGTTAAGGGTTCTTATATCTATCTTTGTAACCTCTGCTAGGGGCATCTTAATCTTAACATTATATCCAGTGTTAAGGATTCATATACCTATCTTTTTTAACCTCTGTTAGGGGAATCTTAATTTTAACATTAAATCCAGTGTTAAGGATTCTTATACCTAACTTTAAAACCTCTGTTAGGGGAATCTCAATCTTAACATTATATCAAGTGTTAAGGATTCTTATACCTATCTTTGTAACCTCTGCTAGGGGAATCTTAATCTTAACATTATATCCAGAGTTAAAGGTTCTTATACCTATCTTTGTAACCTCTGCTAGGGGAATCTTAATCTTAACATTATATCCAGAGTTAAAGGTTCTTATACCTATCTTTGTAACCTCTGCTAGGGGAATCTTAATCTTAACATTATATCCAGAGTTAAAGGTTCTTATACCTGTCTTTGTAACCTCTGCTAGGGGAATCTTAATCTTAACATTATATCCAGTGTTAAAGGTTCTTATACCTATCTTTGTAACCTCTGCTAGGGGAATCTTAATCTTAACATTATATCCAGAGTTAACGGTTCTTATACCTATCTTTGTAACCTCTGCTAGGGGAATCTTAATTTAACATTATATCCAGTGTTAAAGGTTCTTATACCTATCTTTGTAACCTCTGCTAGGGGAATCTTAATCTTAACATTATATCCAGTGTTAAAGGTTCTTATACCTATCTTTGTAACCTCTGCTAGGGGAATCTTAATCTTAACATTATATCCAGTGTTAAAGGTTCTTATACCTATCTTTGTAACCTCTGCTAGGGGAATCTTAAACTTAACATTATATCCAGAGTTAAAGGTTCTTATACCGATCTTTGTAACCTTTGCTAGGGGAATCTTAATCTTAACATTATATCCAGAGTTAAAGGCTCTTATACCTATCTTTGTAACCTCTGCTAGGGAAATCTTAATCTTAACATTATATCCAGAGTTAAAGGTTCTTATACCTATCATTGTAACCTTTGCTAGGGGAATCTTAATCTTAACATTATATCCAGAGTTAAAGGTTCTTATACCTATCTTTGTAACCTCTGCTAGGGGAATCTTAATCTTAACATTATATCCAGTGTTAAAGGTTCTTATACCTATCTTTGTAACCTCTGCTAGGGGAATCTTAATCTTAACATTATATCCAGTGTTAAAGGTTCTTATACCTATCTTTGTAACCTCTGCTAGGGGAATCTTAATCTTAACATTATATCCAGTGTTAAAGGTTCTTATACCTATCTTTGTAACCTCTGCTAGGGGAATCTTAATCTTAACATTATATCCAGTGTTAAAGGTTCTTATACCTATCTTTGTAACCTCTGCTAGGGGATTCTTAATCTTAACATTTTATCCAGAGTTAAAGGTTCTTATACCTATCTTTGTAACCTCTGCTAGGGGAATCTTAATCTTAACATTATATCCCGAGTTAAAGGTTCTTATACCTATCTTTGTAACATCTGCTAGGGGAATCCTAATCTTAACTTTATATCCAGTGTTAAAGGTTCTTATACCTATCTTTGTAACCTCTGCTAGGGGAATCTTAATCTTAACATTATATCCAGTGTTAAGGATTCTTATACCTATCTTTTTTAACCTCTGCCAGGGGAATCTTAATCTTAACATTATATCCAGTGTTAAGGATTCTTATACCTATTATTTTTTACCTCTGTTAAGCGAATCTTAATCTTAACATTATATCCAGTGTTAAAGGTTCTTATACCTATCCTTATACCTGTAACTCTTGTTAGGGAATTCCTAGGTCTACTTTTATATCCAGTGATAGGAGGTCTTGTACCTATCTTTCAACCTTTGTTAGTAGATTCCTAATTTTACCTTTATATCCAGTGTTAAGGGTCTTTATACATATCATTGTAACCTCAGTAAGGGGATTCCTAAGCCTATCTTTATATCCAATGTTAGGGGTTGTTATATCTATATTTGTAACCTCTGTTAAGGGATCCCTAATCTTAGCTTTATAGCTAGTGTTAGGTGTTCTTATACATATCATTGTAACCCCAGTTAGTGAATACCTAAACCTAGTTTTATATCTAATGGTAAGGGCCTCTTACACCTACCATTAAATCCCGTATTAGATAACCTACCTTTATTTATAATATTTTATATCAGTGATGAGGTATATCTATTTTACAGGCTTAACTAGTTTTACCCGTACAGCATATTGAAATTTTTCAGAAAATTAACAGATATTTCTAATTTTCTAAAATTGTATTTGTTTTGTACCGTTTTTTTTTCAGAGCTACACCTGTTCAAGGCGTATTGGATTATAGTTTGTAATACAATAATTCCTAATGAGAGAATATATATACTCGTAATTATATTTAGTGGCAATCCATATTTATACTTTACACCTTCAGTTGTAATGATTTACGAAATGGTTTATACTATTAAACTGAAAAACATGTAAAGCCTGATTGAGATTTAGTAAATATTTACTAATTATATTATTAAAGTAGCAATTCTAGTTATTAAGCCATATGTTCAATGTATTTATTGTTTTAAAATGAGAACCAAAACACTTAAAGAACTGATTGACTTAGAATAGAAGGTTCAAAATAAAAGGTGAAATAATGTTGAAAGGGTTTTAAAAATGTAGAAGGTAAATGGATTTAAAACTGTAAATTAGTCTTTTTTTAAAACCCCAGAAGCACTTCACAAAAGAATTTGAAAATTCACTAAAACGTAAAACAGGGTCTAATTAAAAACACGTAAAGAAAGAGCAGGACTTGTTAAGAGAAGTCAGAAATTAAAATGTAATTTTCTACCACTATCATCGGTACAATTGAGCTAATTTGCAAATATAACTACTATTTGCAGTTAGTCTGTGTGTAACAAGCTTTTCAGAATCAGTTAATAATATAATTTTATAATTAGGTTCAATTTTTATTTTTGTAATACATTACATCCTTCAAATGTCTACTTCAGAGGGACAGATGTCGTCTAAAGATCAATTTAACTCTCCTAATTGGAGTTAAAATTAATTAAGGCAAAGCAAATAACTGCGCCTAACTAAATTTACTCGCATCTCATTGAATAACGGTTTAATATTAGATTGTAGAAGCATAAAGTTTTCAAAAACTGTGTTGAACAGGAATTAGGTTTAGATATGGAAATTAGATTGAAAGGACATCAATCTTTATGTATAATATACAGTGTTGTGTTCGACAGACTAACTGATTATTGCACAGGGGGAAATTATGAAAATAGAAATTTGAAAGTTTTAGAACCTATCCGTTCCATTAAGCAGAGACTCTTTGTAAAGGGAATTACAAAAGCTATTGTTTTATCCGATATAAAAGGCAAATATTAAGATAAAATATTTATATTTATCTCTGCTACTAGTATATATACCTATTATATATACGTTGTATTACACACACACACACACACACACACACACATATATATATATATATATATATAAATAATGTAGGTACATAATAAAAAAAAAACTTTCACAAAAAACATGATGAAACATTTAAAGATTTAAGTTTGAAGGTAATTTTTAACTGATAAGTGAAACATCTGTTATTGAGAAAGATGGGCTTGCATTTTTTCGCTAGCATAATTATTTGAGGTTGTATTTAAGTAAGTCTACAACCCAAGTTATAGTCACATCACGTTTGTTCCTATATTTTGTTTTTTATGCAACAAGTGCTGAAAATGCTTTTCACAAGTAGGTGCTTGAAAAGACAAGTATGCGATATTCTGGGATACAATTTTAAGTGTTTTAGCAAAGATGAAGATTTGTTCATTTTGCCAAAATCATATCTGTTAGCGGATTCGTTTTTTATTTCCAAACCTTCATTTTGAAGTATTTCTAGCAGGGAATCAATTTTGGTATTTAATACGTCTGCTGTAAATTTACACAATCGGAGTACATTCAAACAATCTGTAAATATTCTCATCTCAAGTGTCGTGGAAACATTTCCTGTAGTCTTCAGTCAAGTTTACTAAATAGTTTGATATTAGGTTTTTGAAATAGGTACAAAAATCTCTTTAAAATTTGTTTCTTCTGCGATTATATCATTACCCCGGTGACGGTTGAATAACTGCAAGAATTTTCTGACTATTGTCTTCTCCAATGTGGATATTTCCCAATATACATATTGATAAATAACTATGTTTGAATCTCACCCTTGCAAATTAAGGCTGTTCAACGAGAAGAAAGAGTCTGAAAAATATTCCGACATTACTTGAACATTTGGTTTTTTAGATCAGGAATAGCTCATATTACTTCTGATATTCCAGTAATCTCTTCATCACGGAGTTCAAATAATCTTTCCATCATGTTGCCTTTCGGGAAGCAGAGTATTTTTGTGTTAAATAACAGTGTATTGTGAACGCTTCCTAAATCTTGATATTTAATATCAGAGCAAAATTCATACTAGTCATCTTCAAGAGCGACCTACTCGCTCTTCTACTGTTGTTGGGTTCACCTCGTCAATGCTGGATGAGATTCTAGCGAAACGTCGGAACTGCGAATTTATGGACTGCAAAATGAACGGATGTACTCCAGATAGTAACAATTCATCATATTTTTCCATCCGTGAAAAAATACGTATCAGCATATATATATATATATATATATATATATATATATATATATATATACATATACATATATATATATATATATATATTTATATATATATATATAAAGAACAAAAAACTAAATACAAATACAGGAATTATAATTGAATTTACAATTCAAATGATATCTTATTGAAATGGGAAGAAAAATACAATAAAATTACGTTCATGATAAATAAAATTGGAAGTATAAAAATAAATAATATATCAAAAAAACTAAATAATTTGTAACTTGAAAAACAAATGAAAATAATACCTGAACTTAAATATCATAGCTTTCACCCTAATGTTGTTAATTTATCTAATACTAAATTTAATAATTACGAAATAAAACTACTTGGAAATAATAAAATCAATATAAAAAAAAACATAAATAAAGATATTGATAATATAATAATAGATACAGAAATAGGATCAACTTTCTAGATATAACAAATATAAGACATATTAATGATTTTGAATATAACATATATCGTAAACCGACACAAACTAACCAAATAATACCTAATAAATCTAACCATCCGTATAATTAAAAAATGGCTGCATTATACAATTTATTATATAGATTACATAAAATGCCTATGAATAATGAAAACAAGATAAGAGAGAAAAACATTATCTATCAAATTACAATTGAGAATGGCTATAAAAAGAAAACTGTTGATAAACCTAATTATAATATTTTAAAGAAACAAAATTATAATCTAATTTACAAAAATAATGATGACAATATCATATGGACTTCATTTACATTTTTTTGTAATGAAGTAAAAAATATCACAAAATTGTTTAAAGGTAGCAACATAAAATTCGCTTATAATACTAATAATAAATTATTAAATATAATGAATAATAATAATAATATTATTATTAATATGCATAAAAAAACGGTGTATATAAATTAGAATGTGATCATTGTAATAAAGTTTCTATAGGGCAAACTAAGAAAAAAGTTAAAGATAGATATAAAGATTTGCAATATCAGTCGTATCAAAATTTTGAAAGTACCTTATAGTTCTATGACTACATCTGTACTGTTCATATAATCTTATTATGCCTATAATATTTGTTATTCTTATCTGATCTGCTTGGTTAAACAATCATCAATATTCTGTATTTATTTTATTCTCTTGTTCTAAAGATTTAATTGAATACGTTATAAAGAGTATAATGTTGAAACTTTATTTGTACTTGATCCTCAATGAGTGATTTAAAATTTTTTTTACATATTTCTAAATTCTTAATGGTATTCATTCTAAAACCGTTTTGAGCATGTTGAGTAACTTCATATTATGTATCTCTGGGAAATCATGTTTATTATCCATACAATGTATTGCTAAATTTGATTTATACATATTAGGTGTTTCATATGGATTTAAATGTTCTTTATACTTTCTTTTATTTTCTTTTTAGTTTGTCTAACATAGTTTTTTTGACACATTGTACATTTTATACTATAAATACTGCTACATCCAACTTATTTAATTTGAAGTCTGTATTTATTATATTATTTATTTTATAGTTTGTATAAACAACTAGTACAATACAATTATTAGCGACTTTAAATACGTTTATAATCGGTTATAATTCGTAACCGGAGAATATGAATTTAGACCGAATGGTTTCTTTAATATTACTTGTACAGTTATTTTTGTTAACAGTATTTTCAAACTTTTTAATTATATTATTATCTAATTTAATAATTGTGTCTTGCATTTGGTTGCTATTTGGTATAAAACATTTAATTCTTCTAACTTATTTATATCCATTAACGGAATTTTATTCCTTCACAAATAATGAATAAAATTAATGAATAGAAATATATAAAATAATGTTAAATGTTTACTTAATAAGGAGCAAGTACAAATAAATCTAAACATAATACTACTCTTAGCGTATTCAATGAAATCTTAAGAACAAAAGACTAAAATAAATACAGATTAATGATGCAGATAAGATAAGAATAAGTAATATTTTAATTCCGGATGTAGTCATAGAACTATAAGGTACTTTGAAAATGTTGATAATTCTGATACAGCTAATAATTGAAAAGCTTCATTACATGGGGGAAACTAAAATAAAAATCCTTTTGATGAAAGTGTCATATACTTGTGTATATATAAAAGAAGGAGGATAAATTCATCCAAGTATATATATATATATATATATATATATATATATATATATATATATATATATATATATATATATATATATATATATCATCATGGAAAATATGATGAAATAACATTTCGTTTAAACAAGATTACTTTTTATTATATATTTATTTTGATTGAAATCGAAAAAAATGTTTTAATAAACCTAAAAATTCGTTTCATAAATGTCAAAAATTCAGATTACCGCTGATATTCTGCAAAGATGAATTGACATTATTTATTGCCCAGGAGCAGACAAAGGTTAGGAAGGGATATATAAAACCACACGTAAGCCTATAAAACTTTCAATTGCAGCTGGGTCCCGTCTCACAAAATTTACACACATTTATTGCGCAGGTCAACAAACTAATAAGTTGGTAAACTTGCATAAACCGTCTCCATCTTTGCCTTTCGAGAAAATATTATTTGAAAATAAACGAAAAATTGTTTAATAATTAAACTAACGTTTAAAATAACATTCTAAATTTTTCTGTTATTAGTATTTGCCGAATTGAAAGTTTTAGTAAATAATAATAACTCTTTACAAATCTTTTCTTTAACATCCTATATTAACATTTATATTTTTACACGGTATTTCTTGTTTCCATTTCTAGGTTCACTTATTAAGTTTACTCTACTTTGTGGTGTATTATTAACGTATAGTAAACGCTTTACAACTGATACATTGCACCGAAAGTACAACAAATCAATTCAAGCAACATAATTCGCTATTCTACGAAATATAGAAACAAAGTATTTAAAAAATGGTTATTAAGAAATATGTTTACCAAACCTCTTGTTTAAAGGTTAAATGTCTTAAAGAAGTAAATTATAATACATCAATGTATGTTTCAATAATGACTGAATTGAAAACACTCTTCGTGAAATAAAATTTAATTAACTTGTTTAATGCATTTGGAATCGAAAATTATGATTATCCAGATGTTGCCTATTTATGACAGAAAATCACAAAATTTAATCTGGGTAGTTGGTTAAATGAAATTAAATAACTTTAAGAAATAATGGTCCAATAATATTCGACCTTCCCTTCTTATATAAATATTCTTACGATACTCTCATGAGTTAACATTCTCGCTTTGTATTTAATTGTACAGAATTCGGGATCACTTGAGTAACACATTTATCTCTGTATTATGTTACACGTATTGGGACACATTAGAGTAAAAAGAACTCAATTTGTTTCAATAAAACGAAACCTATATTTTACCGGAAAATGTGTGCTAAAAACAGTTTTATCAAAGGAATAAGAGTTGTTAAAATTTTTGCTTCAAGAAAAATTTGGGAATCTGTTTTAAAAGAAGATAAGGAAAGGAAACACCTATCATTAAGGAAGGAAGAAAATCTTTCTCACACCGAAAGAGTCAGGTGAATGATTTCTGGATTGATTTCCTACTAATGATGCCAGAAAAGAAGTATTTTCACATTAGTTATTGCAGTGGTTTTCTATGACTAATTAACATTACAATACTTTATTATGTTTGTGTAAATTTCAAAATGTGCAAGATACAAACGACATTAAAGAAACTAAAGAAGTGGAAAATAAGTTGAAGATGTTGCAAAAAAAAACTTTTTTTCATAAACAACTGAGAATAAATAAATTATAATGTGGAACAATGCAGAATAATTTTCGTATCAGTAAGTTAGCTTAAGGTAATAAACGGGAAGATATTTTAATATGATACGAATGCAAGCATTTCATATGTTATATTGAGATAAATAAATAGGTTTTCGCAAGGAAATGTTTTTTCGTTAAAGAAATAATGAGCCCTCTTGAAATTTTAAGAAACATTTTTTAATTCTAGGTACTTTTTATAATACTACCCTACAAATTGATTATCCGTTTTCTAACCATTTATTTTCGTTTTAAAGTTTTTTAATATTTTTTAAAATGTAAGCTTTGAAACTGCAGTTCTGAAAGAGAACATGTTTTTATTGGTTTTGTAATATTTTTAGTTTGTTGATGGAGACAAAGCTTAAAATGTTATTAGTAAATGGTTATGCAGAAAAAGTATTTGATAACAAAAATACCTGATTTAACATATTGTATACTGTTAACACCCTAACGACATTAGTTTTTTTTACAGTAATATGTTGTTATTAATGTTTTTATAATTTTTACATTTTTATCTTTGAATTTTTTAATAAAGAAAATAGATTCTAAGTTTATGTAGGTTTCTTACATTTAGGTGGAAATACTTCTGTAATCCTGCAGTCAATATTTATCCAAAAAATGGTCAAGTTATTTTTATTAGATTTTGTACTGCAACGTTATGCAGTAACCTTATGCGTAATAAGTAGTAATTTATTTGGAGTAACATACTAATTAAATATACTGTTAACGGATACATGGGAAAATTCCATCATTAAAAAATACTTAGGTATTTTACTAGTTGGCTTTAGTAAATGCAAATAAAATAACAAGCTTTAGAAGCAATAATATATGATAATAGATTTTCAAGGTTATATACATCTGGAGTAATGTGGTACCCTTAGAGAAAGAAACATGCGCAACCCTTAGAAATAGCTATAAACCAGCTGGTGATAAGCGTCTACGTTTTAAAAGTTAGACGCATATATACAAACAAAGTTCAATGGAAGTAATTCACACCATATAAAAAATTATGGATCTTCTATATCGTACGGAACGACTTTCATTTCAATCAAAATATCAAATTTTTTATCAAGCCGTTTCTTTGAAATATTATTAGGTAATATATCTATTAATTCTTTTCAGAGAAAATATTTTTTTACCCTGCAAAAAGAAACGTTTTCAATTTTTTCTTATCTGGTAGTATATTTATTTAATTTACAAAACATAAAATAATATGAAATTGTATATAATAAAATATATAAATACACATTTTTCCTTTGCTAAACTTTGAAATAAATAACATATTTCCGACAAAGAACTTGACATGTACATTAGGAAATAATTATTCTTTTCTAACCAACAAAATAATTATTGTCTGTAAAAACTATTTATTGTATATCAATATTTATTTCTTTTTTCTATTATAATACGTCAATAGTGTGTGTGTACCAGTTCTGTACTATCGTCATAGTAATGGAGATTATTTATGACGTAATTTTAATTACGTCAATGCAGTCAGTTATGCAACAATAGGAAGCATATTTAATAATATACAAACAAAGTTCAATGGAAGTAATTCACACCATATAAAAAATTATGGATCTTCTATATCGTACGGAACGACTTTCATTTCAATCAAATTTTTTATCAAGCCGTTTCTTTGAAATATTATTAGGTAATATATCTATTAATTCTTTTAAGAGAAAATACTTTTTTACCCTGCAAAAAGAAACGTTTTCAATTTTTCCTTATCTGGTAGTATATTTATTTAATTTACAAAACATAAAATAATATGAAATTGTATATAATAAAATATATAAATACACATTTTTTCTTTGCTAAACTTTGAAATAAATAACATATTTCCGACAAAGAACTTGACATGTACATTAGGAAATAATTATTCTTTTCTAACCAACAAAATAATTATTATCTGTAAAAACTATTTATTGTACATCAATATTTATTTCTTTTTTCTATTATAATACGTCAATAGTGTGTGTGTACCAGTTCTGTACTATCGTCATAGTAATGGAGATTATTTATGACGTAATTTTAATTACGTCAATGCAGTCAGTTATGCAACAATAGGAAGCATATTTAATAATATACAAACAAAGTTCAATGGAAGTAATTCACACCATATAAAAAATTATGGATCTTCTATATCGTACGGAACGACTTTCATTTCAATCAAAATATCAAATTTTTTATCAAGCCGTTTCTTTGAAATATTATTAGGTAATATATCTATTAATTCTTTTCAGAGAAAATATTTTTTTACCCTGCAAAAAGAAACGTTTTCAATTTTTTCTTATCTGGTAGTATATTTATTTAATTTACAAAACATAAAATAATATGAAATTGTATATAATAAAATATATAAATACACATTTTTCCTTTGCTAAACTTTGAAATAAATGACTTATTTCCGACAAAGAACTTGACATGTACATTAGGAAATAATTATTCTTTTCTAACCAACAAAATAATTATTGTCTGTAAAAACTATTTATTGTATATCAATATTTATTTCTTTTTTCTATTATAATACGTCAATAGTGTGTGTGTACCAGTTCTGTACTATCGTCATAGTAATGGAGATTATTTATGACGTAATTTTAATTACGTCAATGCAGTCAGTTATGCAACAATAGGAAGCATATTTAATAATATACAAACAAAGTTCAATGGAAGTAATTCACACCATATAAAAAATTATGGACCTTCTATATCGTACGGAACGACTTTCATTTCAATCAAATTTTTTATCAAGCCGTTTCTTTGAAATATTATTAGGTAATATATCTATTAATTCTTTTAAGAGAAAATATTTTTTTACCCTGCAAAAAGAAACGTTTTCAATTTTTCCTTATCTGGTAGTATATTTATTTAATTTACAAAACATAAAATAATATGAAATTGTATATAATAAAATATATAAATACACATTTTTCCTTTGCTAAACTTTGAAATAAATAACATATTTCCGACAAAGAACTTGACATGTACATTAGGAAATAATTATTCTTTTCTAACCAACAAAATAATTATTATCTGTAAAAACTATTTATTGTACATCAATATTTATTTCTTTTTTCTATTATAATACGTCAATAGTGTGTGTGTACCAGTTCTGTACTATCGTCATAGTAATGGAGATTATTTATGACGTAATTTTAATTACGTCAATGCAGTCAGTTATGCAACAATAGGAAGCATATTTAATAATATACAAACAAAGTTCAATGGAAGTAATTCACACTATATAAAAAATTATGGATCTTCTATATCGTACGGAACGACTTTCATTTCAATCAAATTTTTTATCAAGCCGTTTCTTTGAAATATTATTAGGTAATATATCTATTAATTCTTTTAAGAGAAATAATTTTTTTACCCTGCAAAAAGAAACGTTTTCAATTTTTTCTTATCTGGTAGTATATTTATTTAATTTACAAAACATAAAATAATATGAAATTGTATATAATAAAATATATAAATACACATTTTTCCTTTGCTAAACTTTGAAATAAATAACTTATTTCCGACAAAGAACTTGACTTGTACATTAGGAAATAATTATTCTTTTCTAACCAACAAAATAATTATTATCTGTAAAAACTATTTATTGTATATCAATATTTATTTCTTTTTTCTACTTTAATACGTCAATAGTGTGTGTGTACCAGTTCTGTACTATCGTAATAGTAATGGAGATTATTAATGACGTAATTTTAATTACGTCAATGCAGTCAGTTATTCAACAATAGGAAGCATATTTAATAATATACAAACAAAGTTCAATGGAAGTAATTCACACCATATAAAAAATTATGGATCTTCTATATCGTACGGAACGACTTTCATTTCAATCAAATTTTTTATCAAGCCGTTTCTTTGAAATATTATTAGGTAATATATCTATTAATTCTTTTAAGAGAAAATATTTTTTTACCCTGCAAAAGGAAACGTTTTCAATTTTTTCTTATCTGGTAGTATATTTATTTAATTTACAAAACATAAAATAATATGAAATTGTATATAATAAAATATATAAATACACATTTTTCCTTTGCTAAACTTTGAAATAAATAACTTATTTCCGACAAAGAACTTGACATGTACATTAGGAAATAATTATTCTTTTCTAACCAACAAAATAATTATTATCTGCAAAAACTATTTATTGTATATCAATATTTATTTCTTTTTTCTATTATAATACGTCAATAGTGTGTGTGTACCAGTTCTGTACTATCGTCATAGTAATGGAGATTATTTATGACGTAATTTTAATTACGTCAATGCAGTCAGTTATGCAACAATAGGAAGCATATTTAATATCTGTATATATATCACTATAGTTATTTATGTTGTCTTTCACAGTGCGAACATAAATACAGATATGGTTATCAAGGTCTATTTATTATTAGGTCCGCGATTTAAAAAAAAATACCACAGGTAAAATTCTTACAGTTATTGTTATATGATTCAGAAACAAAATATGCTTACATATGCAAACATATAACACTGGCTTAAAATAAAGTTTGATTGTTTATTTACTAATGAAATATTACCTAAACGTACTAAGATTTAGTAACAATAGTAGCGTCATAGAAATAAATATTTGAGTTTTTTATTTTTTGAGTGTTATTTGAAACTGTTATCCGAAGTTTGGCTTTTGTATTAACCAGCTAACATAAACCTTTAGAGCTGTAAGCTAAATATAAGTTACCGTACATCCTTGCAAAATAAATTGTCAGTATTGGAAAAACTAAAATGTTTCTGTACAGTTTTCAATATGTGTATGCCCGCTATAAACCAGATAACCTTAAAGAAAAATTTAAACTGTCAAAAAATAATTAAAAATAATTAATATTGAATATATTACAGAAACGTTAATGAGGCAATACTACCTGAAGTGTAGGCGTCATAATAAATGGACTATTTTTATAATATTAAATCCAAATAATTAATAATGGTCCTATTTGAATTTTCTCACTGCCTAATAATTACAAATTGTCTACATTATTACATTTCGAAATCCTTTAACCAAAAAGACATAGAATATTTTAAAAATAATGAAACACTTCTTTCGTAAAAATATATTAGACTCACAGGCTACACTTAGCCTATGTGATATTTTAGGTGTTATTTGGCTAGAGTGTAAGGGACGAAGATGCCATGGTAAAGGATATTGATAAAGAGTTTAAAAGTAAGTGAGCTGCTACCACAGCAATAGAAAACACATGATCCATTCAGTTTACTGTAAAAACATAAAATTCTATTCTGGAACAACTTTTGTATTTATGTATATACAAAAGTATATACTATACTTTTGAAATGTTTTGTATTTAACAGAAATAATTTCTCCCAGTTTTATATTAGAATGAAATTAAAAACCTCTCTTTATTTAACTTCTTTCATATCAAGTAGACAGATTTTAGATTTTGTATTCAGAAAAATAAAAGAAATTTCACATCGTTTTGGAGGAAAGAGACGAGTGTTATTTTCAATAATACAGCATTGCAAACATGGAAACGTGCTAAAACGAGCTGCTTTACCTGGACAGAGGGATGTCGATATATCAATTCAGATCCCATCAAAGCTTGACATTTCAAACGAACTAATCAACTGTGTCTTTGTGATGGCACAGGCAGCCGTAAATTACTTCTGCTGAAATAATATTGTGATGTGTATTTTAGTGAAACTTAAGTTTAATTAACTTTTCTTTCTTGGTACCATGGGGATTTGAGTTTATGTAATAATACAAGAGCTTTGCAAAATGTACACTAGAATCGGCTTACAACTAAACTATACTCATTATTGTGAGTAACGTCGTCTCACAATTAGAAGACGAAAGAATTTAAAATATTGATGCATTTATTTACTTCAAATTTCAATCATAAATGTTCGTGGAAAAAATTGCCTTTCTCAAAGTTATGTAAGAGTAAATTACATTGCATTACATCTTTTTAAAAATTGCTTGCTTAATTTATTGATAATTCTGGGGAGGATATGTACAAAAAATGGTCGCGAATGTTAATGTATTTGTCGTGTGAGTTTCCTTGTACGTAGTGAGTTTCTAAAAGGTAATAAGTTTGACTGGACTGAGTTCTTACGTGGACGAGTTAAAATATGCAAAACTATTAGATTTGAAAAATTCTAGATTATAATATTTTTCTTTAGTTTATCCAAGATTTTTTCTTGGAAATTTAGGTTTTTTTGTGAAACACTGAATGCATGTCTGGGTACTTTGGCTTTTCTACCTTCATAGTACTACATCTAGCTACATTTGCAAAACTATCGATTATAGGTATAATGTTTGTTGTAAGCGGTTGAAATATATATAATTAAGAAGTTAACTTTCAGTACAGTATATCAAACCTAAAAAATATAAATCAGTGCTCAAAAGTCTAAAAGAATTCTTTCTTAGGAGACATAGTTTTCATTTTATAGGATAATTGGATAGTTTGATAATTGCACGAGAAAATACAGTATAAATACAGAAGCATAAAATGAATTTCATTGCTAATAACACTATATTGTATAAATAACACATTTAATCTCAAAATGTCCGTCTTAAACAACAATTGTAAAACTTATTCATTTTAATATGTATTTCAACTACAAATAAAGATATACTCCTTACAAGGAAAAATGTTTTTTTTTTAATAATTCAACGAAAAACAATTTTATTCAAATATGTAGATTATAAACTCAAAATGTATGCAGTTCATACAATTAGTGTATGTTTTAGATGACAATTTTTACTGTTCTAGAGTGAAAATAAATGCATTGATTGCATAGGCCGTGCTGACGTCATTGTAACGCCATATTAATTTAATGATTTAAAGTGTCTCTTCCTAGGAACTGCGTCGAAGATAAATCGATGGAACATACTTTCAAGTTGCTTTTTGTGAGAAATCCAACCTTCATTTGACGGAATCTTAGCCCAGATTTAAAGTTCGCCACAACCAACGAAACTTGAAAAAGTATGTATAAAAATTTGATCCGCTTTTTTTAACACCTGCTGTACATTTACGTATAAATATTTTTCCTAATATTTGTTATCACCTAATAATATGACACATTATGTTCAATAATTGAGAATATTATTTTCAATAATTAAATAGTTTCTAGAGGATATAAGATATATTAAAAATGTATTTTTAAAAGTTTGCAAAAGATTTGTTTCAGTTTACTAGGCTGATATCACGCGCTTATCATGAGTGGTGCAAATTAATAATTAAGACTATAGGAGAAGAATTGAATTTGTATCTATATCCTAACAACTTTTTAAAATATTGTCATTTTTTATCAACATAGTATACTACTTTCTATTTATATAGTATATTTTATCTAACGTTAATCTGATTTTAAATATGATTTCACCTCAGACAGAGTATGCTTTAATAATTTTAATGTTGCAGAATATTGTTTTAAGCTTCCCACTGAACAATCGTGTTTGTTTAGAACAAAGCAGATTTCCCATTCCATATTACTAATCATATGTTTACCATAACTACTATGTCCGGTCGTACATTAGGATTCATTATTTGTCTGAACAAATAGTTGTGAAGAAAGATAGGTTACATTAAAGTTCTCGCTATAGCATACACACACACACACACACACACACACACACACACACACACACACACACACACACACACACACACACACACACACACACACTGAAACGGTCTGAACCGTTTCAATTACGAAATTAATAATTTACTATTTTTTAAATAACAATTTTAATATTTAAATAATAAGGTTTTAATTTATGGTATAATAAATATAGTAAAGAGTCAAGAAGTCAGTAAAATGTTGAATAAATATTATTAAGACAAATTAAAAATTATAATAGGATGAAACTGTAATAACTAACAAAATCTGACAAACGAGAGTGGAGTGCCGAAAAATGGTAACTTGAGAACTAGGCCATGTAGAACTATCATCGACATTTTGAAATGACCAGAAAAATACATAATAAACAGTGATGAAAACAGAATTTAAAAAACTCAAATAATAAAGTTACAGCCATTTTAAAAATAGTAGACATATTTCAGTGTTCTAAAACAGATAACAAAATTATGCAGGTTAAAACTAATACGTTGTCCAACCCACCCGTACAAGAAACAAGCACGGAGATAGCGACGAGCTAAGAGCAGAGGGGAAGGGTTACACAGCCGGAATAAATACACGAACTGAAGGACCTGTAAGGCAGTCTGTAAAAAAAATTAATACGAAGTGCTAACGTTCGTTATCAGCGCCTAGGACAACCACCATAAGTCCAGATGGGACCAATATAGCCACGTTCCTGCCGTCTACTTCCATCCATGGACGAAGGCTCTAGACTCAGCCTCCAGGACGCGGAAATGGAGAAAGACTTCCATCGACTGACCAGGGATGGCAGCTTCCGATCTCCAGGGACCAGGGAATCCAGACGAGAGGACTCTAGGACCGGCCGGGAAATCCTTGGCAAGTCATTTTCTCTATTATATACAAATTAACGTCAAATTTAGTCAGTTAAATTTAATAAATTCAAATTACCAATTAAACTTAAACAATGACTTCATTCCATGTTGAAAAATTAAATAAATCTTGAAAGTAATAAAATTAATTAGTATAACAAAAAATTTTAAATAACGAATATTAAATATTAAATTTACAAAGTGGTTTTCGCCATAAGCCAATCATTTTCAAGGAGACCAGATCTATTGAATCATATAAATTTTAAAATTATTTATAATAAAATGTGAATTTACCAATTCAATCTTGAAATAAGAAGATACAATTTTTCATTATGTTAAGTTTGCAAATAATTTTGTTTAAAAATGTGTAAATGTAATTAATGAATTGTATATGAAATGTAGGGTTTAAATACGTAGGATTATAAAAACTTAAAGTATTTGAATTTATCCTGTGTCGTACAACCAATAAAAACTTTTAGTTTCTTCCAACTGTTAAATAATGATTATAAAATCAAAGTACAGTTTTAGTTTAATTTCATTATTTAATAAATGTATAAAATTCAGAACCTAATGTTTCTTCAAACGAGTTCTCTCCTGAGAACAATTTTATTGAGCTATTCTAAAAATTAGTTTTTTTGTATTCAAGCCCAGAGACGATGTCTACTGGCAGATCATGTTTAAAGAACACAGGAGCCTTTTAAAATAGGTATCTTAAACATGATCATATTTTCCACGTCCCCTTGCTGTGCCTGCAGATCTCATGAAGTGGTAAGATTCTTTGAAAATTTTGTGTTTTCATATAAATGTTGTTTCTTTCCAGCTGACTATTTTCTGACACGTGTGACTAAATACAGACCCAACAAACCTGCCAACCATATTAGGGGAGGTCATACAAACGTTAAGGTAGAAGTCAGCGGGAATAGGCTTGCAATTGGGCGTGGTACATTACGCGGGAACAGGCTTGCAATTGGGCGTGGTACATTACGCGGGAACACAAGACAATATTTAGGGATCTTAACACGGTACACAAAACGGCGTGAGCCGCAGATATATAAATATATAATAATTATATTCTGCAACAAAAACACCGAAAACACAACCACACCGAAGCGGAGCGTGGGGGGGACGTTGCAACACACACACACACACACACACACACACACACAGACACACACACACACACACACACACACACACATAGATATATATACTTAATACACTACCTAATTCTAATCTAACAATATTATTTAAATTAAACATCTCTAACATACAGGTTGGCAAGGTTAGTTCATGACTACTTTTTTTATATTTACTGATTTGATTCTAACAAACATATCAGGAAATTAAATTTGTTCATACCATTGCAATCACTAATTCATACTTGACTTACTTGTTAATATTTATACATTACTCGGCTTCATGATTTTAACATAATTAAATTTGGAAAAATATAAAAGGTACGAAACAAAGCCGTTTATTAATATTTACACAAATATTGTTACTTCACTATTAAATTTTAAAATGTAGTTCATTAAAACCTATAATAAAGCAATCTAATACAAATAAATATTACCGATTTTACCCCATGGTAATTTTCATCCATCACGAATGAAGAAAGACTGACCAGAAGCACAGGATCACCACACTTGAGTTAACAACGCCTCCCCCTCTACACATTCAAGAAAGTTGGATTTTTATAGGTTATCAATTATTTAGCAATGCTCCCTCCCAAATGCAGTAAAAAAAATGCAGCCTGATTTTACGCTAGCTAAACTAAAACAAATACCTATATAGCATGCTGAACTATTCCCGTGTTACAATATTCATTTAACACAGAAATGAATAAGTTTACCTGCATAAGATAAACATGCTTCGTAAGTGCTATACAAAACTAAGCCTATCAATGTATAATCCAAGTTAGGTTATTTTGTA
The DNA here is from genome assembly GCA_036971475.1 of Prosapia bicincta. Classification (NCBI taxonomy): domain Eukaryota; kingdom Metazoa; phylum Arthropoda; class Insecta; order Hemiptera; family Cercopidae; genus Prosapia; species Prosapia bicincta. Next base: position 238,224,888 of record JBAIZL010000004.1, on the reverse strand, counting down.
AACAAGCCCGCTGGTATAAAATCGTTCCAAAACGAATGGCAGAATCTTCCACGGTGTTTGACTAGCGCGATCACTCGACATAAAATTTAGCGCTTAAAACGTTTCTCTTTGTTACCAGCATATAAAAGCTCCAGTTAAAAAAGTTTCTAATTTTAATTGTACGCTACCACGGATTCCACGCGGGTATAACTCATGTAAAGCAACCAAGTTTTGTATTTATAATAATAGACAAGAAATATTATTTCAAATATAAGTAAATCCTACTTTGATCAACAAAAAAAAATTTCTTTACTTACTCCTTAATAAATATTAACAATTATTTGTAATATATATATATTATAACATAAACGTATGGAACATTGAGTATGATTTTAGTTAGTATCCAAAATAATAATAATCTTTGGAAATATTAAGAAAAGAATTGCCAAGAATAGTTACTAACGTTCCAACAAATAACAATTGTTTTGTTTCAGGGGTAGCCATAAACTGTGCTGTAGAAAACCTAATGAATAAAGAATCCCAAGTGACTAAAATAACCTAGGAAAAACACTGTACCGTTAGGAAGGGTATTTGTAAAAGCTGAATGGAAATCACTGATTTAAATGAAACATATAAGGGGAGATTATGCTGGTTCTTAAAAACTTAAATCATCGGGGAATGGGTAAGTTATAGAGGAGCTTCAGAAGAGAGCATGCGTATTAGGGGGGGGGGGGCAAAAATGTAAGCAATGTTCAATACGGGGTAAATTTATTAGAAGAGTTAAGGAAATTGTTAGTTTTTTTATGTGTAAATTTTAAAAGTGCGACTAGAATGATTTAGGCAGATAGTAAAGAAATTAGGGAAGGAAGTTATTTATGCTTAAAGTGCAGTGAAGCAGTTAACGCTACGGCCGATTCCAGGAACTCAATGTAAGTACACTCTTTCTTACATTCAATTTAGCCAACAGAAATTTATAATTTAGTAAATTCAGAAAAAATTTATATTCATTATTATTATAAAAACTAATTTCATCTTTTTTCACCACTTTCTAATTTATATAAGATCCGGTAAAAAAGACCCCAGAAAAAAATAAATTAACACTGTAATTATTAAACTTTTTTGTATTAAAAACCTAGTCCACATTTTTTAGTAATTGTAGTAATAGTTAGGCTATTATCTTTGACAATGCATCGTATTATTGTAATCTTCGTATATTGTGAAATAAATAGATGTTAAATGAATAATTGTAAGCGATGTTAACATTATATGTTTGTTAATAATTTAGAAACCTGAGGTATGAATATAGAAAGGTAAAGTAACTTACTTATTTTAAATAAGTTAGGTTATATATATATATATATATATATATATATATATATATATATATATATATATATATATATGCTGATACGTATTCCTTCACGGATGGAAAAATATGATGAATAGTTAATATCTGGAGTACATCCGTTCATTCTGCAGTCCATAAATTCGCAGTTCCGACGTTTCGCTTGAATCTCATCCAGCATTGACGAGGTAAACCCAACAGCAGTAGAAGAGCGAGTGAAGAGCGCATATAACTCGGCTCCTATATATAGAGGAAAGAAGCCACGCCCATTGACGTCAATATACACACTGACGTCAATCTACACACACCTGATCCAAACAATTACTCACATTCCTTTGCCTTTGTTCACCTTTCTGCCGATAAAATCTATCGATGACACACTTCCAAACTGCGGGCAAATTTAAAATATCATCCCGTTTGTTAAGACTCCCTTGCTTCTCTATTTCGATAGCCTCACGAATAATTCTAGTCCTGTAGTTTTCCACTTGAGCAATCTGTCGGCAGGATTGGAAATCAATGGTATGCCCTGTATCGCAGTAGTGTCTGTACAGAGCCGACGTTTTCTGCTTGTTTTTTTTTTGTATATATATATATAAGTTATGTGGACAATTTATGTGAACCTTTCATAATAAAATGCGTGCTAGGAAGTTTCCTGCTTACGCAGCTTTTGTATTATACAGGTGGTGAGAACAGAGCCCCGGCAGTGTGTAAGTCGCCTCTGTATCTCACAGACGTTTTCCGCTCCAGCTGAATGTACATCAGTTGTATTTGAATTTATGTTTTCATTAAGCTAAATTATTGTAACCATTTCAAAATTAAATGTTTCTTAATTACAAAGGTTTGTAAAAATAAAATCATTTTTAAAAATCTTTCAAGCTTAATATAACACGTAACTGGCGCAGTCGGTAGGACATCTCGGGAGAATTATTGAACATAATTTTTATCGATTTTTATCGAGTTTAACCGAGATACTGCAAAAAAAACTCGATTCATTACAGAGCGCATATCTGTAACGACATCAAGAAAACTTTAGTAGAGTGGAATATCTACAACAACTTAGTAGAGCGCATATCTATTAAGAGCACGAGTGAATATAGTGTAAGTGAAAAGTGAAATAGTAGTTTAAATGAGCAAAGTATTTTGGATCCACTTGTCCCTCCTGTTCGTCATTGGCACAGCCACCGACTCAGCAGAGATCAGAGAAATCAATAACAACCTCGGAATAATCCCAATAGACCTTGGGCCGGCCAAATTAGAATCTTCCTACCATACCTTTGTCCAATATTTTAATGTAAGAAACTTAGTTGCTCATTTAAATAACATTGATGCTTATTATTATGATGTATTGCAAAATTTTGAAACTAGTTGCTACAATTGTAACGGTAGCTTATTAAACAATGAATATGTAACTGATAACAGTAATAGAATAAGAGATATTGTTAATTATTTTAAATATGTTAATCACAGTAAAAATAAAATAGAAGAAAAATTAGAAATTATACTCTTAAGAGAGAATGGTAACAAAAGAATAAAAAGAGGTCTTATTGATGGACTAGGATCCGTTATCAAATCTTTAACAGGCAATTTAGATGGATATGATAAAAAAATATGACAAAATGATTAAAGATATTGAAAATGAGCAAATTAAAATTAATTATCAAATTGAATCTCAATACTCCTTTAGAAATAATATTTTGAAAGAATTAAATAACACTTTTATTGTAATTGATGAAAATTTCGTAGAATTAAAAAATAAGTTAAGTATTGTGAATCGTAATGTAAATGACTTTGTTGAACTACAAAAATTTAGAAGTATTCTAAACCAATTGAACATTTTATATGACATAATGTTACAGGTAATCACAGATTTAGAAAATTCTCTTACATTTTGTAAACTAGGTGTTGTACACTCTAGTGTTATCTCAACCCAAGAATTATTTGAAGAATTAAACAAAATTTATAAATATTATAATGAGAGGTTACCTTTAGAACCTAAAATAGAAAATATGTGGGAATTAGAGAGCCTGATTAAAGTTAATTGTAAACTAGATTCCAAAAGGATAGTATACTTTATAAACTTACCCATCGTAGAAAAAACTCAATTTAAATTGTATAAATTACATTCTATACCCACAAAATATGAAACAGATTTTGTAACAATTATACCAAAAGTAAGGTACATATTAGTGTCTAACTCTGTAATATTACGTTTGACAATGAATGTAACTGTAAATCCGATTCCATATACTTTTGCTCATTCGACATTCTAACACACCATAAATTAGACTGTGAAGTGCCCATTATCAGGAACAACGATGCTAGCAACTGTGAATATACTGCGTTGGAAGCTTCAAACAACTTAATTAACTGGATCCCAGAAATCAACCTCTACCTGGCGACCTTCCCCAACAAGCAGACTCTGGAAATTACCAATCGCAAGGCAACTACCACCGTCACCCTTCAATGCATATATTTGATAAAAACTAACAATGATTCAGTCCTTTTCAACAACATGAAACTTATCCCCACATCAACAACCTCTGGAGGTCACCCTATTTTCATGGACACGTCCAAATTACAATTTCCAATGAATAAGATGCCAGAATTCTCAGTAGATGTTAAACGACTGGAATTGGACAACATAAATACGGAAACCATCTCAAGAATCGACCCAAGTATGGAGATAACATACCACATCAGTATCTGGACTATCGCCCTTTACGGAGGCCTATTCAGCAGCCTTATATACCTCGCTCTCATCAGAGTGATGAAGAGGACTTCAACAGATGCCGAAACTTCGCCTACCCGCGAAGTTTTATTTAGGGATGGAGGAGTTATGTGAACAATTTATGTGAACCTTTCATAATAAAATGCCTGCTAGGAAGTGTCCTGCTTACGCAGCTTTTGTATTATATAGGTGGTGAGAGCAGAGCCCCGGCAGTGTGTAAGTCGTCTCTGTATCGCACAGACGTTTTCCGCTCCAGCAGAATGTACATCAGTAGTATTTGAATTTATGTTTTTATTAAGCTAAATTATTGTAACCATTTCAAAATTAAATGTTTCTTAACTAACAAAGGTTTGTAAAAATAAAATCATTTTTAAAAACCTTTCAAGCTTAATATAACACGTAACTTTTATATATATATATATATATATATATATATATATATATATATATATATATATATATATATGTTATATGTATGTATATATGTTTGTATATATATATATATATATATATATATATATATATATATATATATATTTTAAAACAACATAGGTTATTCAAATACAATAATATTTATTATTTTATATCCAAACCTTTTCATTCCATGAAAATTTTCATTCCTGATGTTGTTGGTACTGTTCGCCAACGAAAAGCTTTGGATATAAAATAATAAATATTCTTGTATTTGAATAACCTATGTTGTTTTAAATTATTAAACAAGAAAACGTATTATATATATATATATATATATATATATATATATACATATATCACCTACTCTGCCATGCATTTAAGCAAGAATCTCAGTTGGTATATCTGCTAGGCAACTTTTAATAGCTATTAATTTCTTGTTTTCATTTACAAGAGTAAGTCAGTGTTATAACGACATCACTTTTTTTTTAATAAGAATAAATTATTTGATATATTTCGTATTCCTAAAAACAATTACAAACATAAAATAGTTCTTTGGAATAGCAAATATATAAACATTGTATCACTGCACCACACTAAAAAATCAGAAGTTACAGCAATGAAAACAATTACAAACATAAAATAGTTCTTTGGAATAGCAAATATATAAACATTGTATCTTTGCACCACACTAAAAAATCAGAAGTTATAGCAATAAAAACAATTACAAACATAAAATAGTTCTTTGGAATAGCAAATATATAAACATTGTATCTTTGCACCACACTAAAAAATCAGAAGATATAGCAATAAAGACAATTACAAACATAAAATAGTTCTTTGGAATAGCAAATATATAAACATTGTAACATTGCACCACACTAAAAAATCAGAAGATATAGCAATAAAGACAATTACAAACATAAAATAGTTCTTTGGAATAGCAAATATATAAACATTGTAACATTGCACCACACTATAAAAGCAGAAGATATAGCAATAAAGACAATTACCAACATAAAATAATTCTTTGGAATGGCAAATATATAAACATTGTATCACTGCACCACACTAAAAAATCAGAAGATATAGCAATAAAAACAATTACAAACATAAAATAGTTCTTTGGAATAGCAAATATATAAACATTGTATCACTGCACCACACTAAAAAATCAGAAGTTATAGCAATGAAAACAATTACAAACATAAAATAGTTCTTTGGAATAGCAAATATATAAACATTGTATCTTTGCACCACACTAAAAAATCAGAAGATATAGCAATAAAGACAATTACAAACATAAAATAGTTCTTTGGAATAGCAAATATATAAACATTGTATCACTGCACCACACTAAAAAATCAGAAGTTATAGCAATGAAAACAATTACAAACATAAAATAGTTCTTTGGAATAGCAAATATATAAACATTGTATCTTTGCACCACACTAAAAAATCAGAAGTTATTGCAATAAAAACAATTACAAACATAAAATAGTTCTTTGGAATAGCAAATATATAAACATTGTATCTTTGCACCACACTAAAAAATCAGAAGATATAGCAATAAAAACAATTACAAACATAAAATAGTTCTTTGGAATAGCAAATATATAAACATTGTATCTTTCCACCACACTAAAAAATCAGAAGTTATAGCAATAAAAACAATTACAAACATAAAATAGTTCTTTGGAATAGCAAATATATAAACATTGTATCATTGCACCACACTAAAAAATCAGAAGATATAGCAATAAAGACAATTACAAACATAAAATAGTTCTTTGGAATAGCAAATATATAAACATTGTAACATTGCACCACACTAAACAATCAGAAGATATAGCAATAAAGACAATTACAAACATAAAATAGTTCTTTGGAATAGCAAATATATAAACATTGTAACATTGCACCACACTATAAAAGCAGAAGATATAGCAATAAAGACAATTACAAACATAAAATAGTTCTTTGGAATAGCAAATATATAAACATTGTAACATTGCACCACACTATAAAAGCAGAAGATATGGCAATAAAAACATATATTAAAAGATTTTATACACTTTTTAAATATACATTTTAAATTTTAAAAACAAGGTAGATTGTGTACGACGAATAGGTATTGACGTCGGTCCAAATTAATATTTTAGTAGCGTTAATTCTTTAACTAATTTAATGAGGTAGAGTTAACTTAGTAGTGACACTTATGACATAACTTGTTTTATAAGGAAAAATAGGTATATACCAATACTGTAATATATCAGCTTTTGACCAACTTCGATTTATTTTGTTATGGTATACATTTAGTTTTATGTGTAATAAATTATTTTTTTTCGTTTGGGTATTACAGTCTGGTTTTCATTGGATTTATAAAAAGAAGCTTTTATTTATATCCAAACATATTGGCCAACGTATGATGTGTTTGCTATGAGTGATTTCCGTTTTGTAAATACCGATCATCTGTTTATAATTACAGCCGGCTTGATTCACTTTGCACTTCAAAATGCAAATGATGTAGCACATAGCTGCGGATTCACCCTTTGTTGCATTTCCCATTGATTACAAGCACAATTATTGATCGTCGTATTGTGTTATATAGACATGTAATTTTTTAAAAAAGATAATAATGTAAATAATAATTTATAAATAAATTTGTTAACAAATTTTTAGTCGCAGCCTCCTTTATCAACGACCATGTCTCACTTTGAAAACACTAGTTGTTACTATGACCAATATGAAACATATTTCCCGTAACATACTTTCTATATTGCCTTAGAGTCAGTTCACTAGTTTTCATCATCTCTACGTACTTCTCATACACTAATGTAATTATTTCTTTAACTATATATTGAGTTTTCAAAGCCAGCTGCGAGAATACTTCTCTTTTGGTTCTTATGCCTTACTTTTTATGAATCATCTTTCTACCAATCAGTTGTTCGAAAATATATTAATGCTAACTCATTTATAGGAATTTGTTTATAGTAATATAATTTAAAACTTGTAATCTAAATGTGAGAAATCATACCACTTTATTATGTAATATAGATAAAAATAATTTGTAACACACACAAGCAGGTTTAGTCCATCCGAAAAACCGTGTCAGTTTTCCATGAAACATATGAAGCGAGTTGTAATTGATAAATCTCTCTTTAAAATCCCTCTCGTAAAAAAAAAGACTGATGATCCTTCTTCGAAAACGAAAACATAAAATATTGTAGCTCTAAAGCAGCTCTCTCTCTCTCTCTCTCTCTCTCTCTCTCTCTCTCTCTCTATCTATCTATCTATCTATCTATCTATCTATCTATCTATCTATCTATCTATCTATCTATCTATCTATCTATCTATATCGCCATCCCTATTACATATAGCGAAAAATATAACATGATAACATGTCTAATATGCCCTTCAAATCTGGTTGAAATTTTTGTTTTGTTTGAGCAACATAAATTTGTTCACATGAATATCAGTTTATACTATAAATCCATAGCTTATCTAACATTTGTGTTTTGTCTTTTAGGTTACCTAATATTCCTTAGGCTATTTAAAAACTTATATGTTGCTTTTAAGATTACTTCTTTAAAGATATTTTCCAAACCTTTTTGTGTTAAATTTGTATCAAATAGTAGGATAATAAATTTATTATTGACAGTTCCTTTTCTGGTAATAAGTGGTGAAATGTTTCAACTTATTCAAAATCAGTTTTATAACTATATGTTTGATCCCTTTAGAGCTCAATCTTATAACTTTGGCTATTTCTTTCTTTCGCGTAAAGTTCTATGTCAAATCTTATTTTATTACACCGTCAAATTACACTCTTAGTGTAGAACCTCTCACATCCGGAACGTCCGATATCCGGATGTAATATGAAAATAAAGTAAACGTCTCAACTCAGCCAGTTGTAATCGGGTCTCCGTATCGTTCAGTTTACCTTTGCCCTACACAGTGGTTTATTACTCAACTTAGTCAGTTTTTTTAAGTGTCTATATCGTTGAGTTTGCATATGTTATACAGATATTTGTGTAATTAGATAACTAAATTATTCATTTTACTTAGAACTCCTTATCTACAATATACAATATGACGGAAAAGGAGAACAACTGTTTTCTATTGAAAATAAAATTAGTGGAATAAAACAAATAGGTGCAGGAGAGGCATTTATAAAAAGAGAAGATGGTTGTAGGAGCGAAAACGTGGAAAATCTCAAACGCCTAAATCGCCGTAAGTTACTAACAGCTATAATCTTGGCCAAAACTATTGGAACATAAAACAAACAATGAAGGGATTGAAAACCTATTTCAAACGGTGAATCTTGTTCATGATACAAATGAGGAAATCGTCGACCTTCTCCAAAACATTTCTGGTTGTATGGATATGAACAATGATGACGTGATTGTACATACAGTTCTATATTGCTATTAAAATATAATTGCAATATTTTTTAAGTGTAACTTAATTACAGAAAGTTAAATAAGAAAAACTGATGGAAAGCCGACCAAGAAAAATTACTCTTTGTTCAACACATGGAGAAGTTATAGTTTTAGTGTTGAAAAAATGTAAACACAGTAGTTTTAGTTTTAGGTAATTTGTTTTTGAAGATATATTACTTTAAAATGTACGAATAAAAAACGAATGTAAGAATGAACAAAGACTTTATTGGTTAACGTATGAGTAGGACACGCGCATCAAAAAAACTATGAGTAGCAAACATTCATGTTTTACGTCAGAAAACGAAACTTTAAATTGAAATATAACATTTTTTTAATTGGTTCTACATCTATTTTATATTGATTCTGCATCTATTTTATATTTTTTAAATAAGAGCTTTATATTTTTCGGTAAAGATTGACAATCTTTCTACATTTTTGTTCAAGTCTAATTTTGAACGTAAAACTACAGTGTTACGGAAACATTTGAAATAAAATCTTGAGAGTAGTGAATTTCACCCTAAATAATCTGTGATCTTCGATAAAAATTTAACTTACTTTTACAAATATGCATTTAAATCTCAAGGAAGTAAGCTTTGAATAGATTTCATTATCTTAAACTTTATTTTATTACTTTAAAATCTTCATTATACAAATACTGTGTACCTATGCAGAGGAAGAAATAGGTCGAATAACGGTAATTGAGTTGCAACTTTCAAAGAGTGGAAGGGAACATTGGATTGTCAGCAAAAGGGCGTTTCGATTTCATTTTATCCTTATCCTATTCTGTTAGTTTAAGTGAGAAACTCAAGTGGTCGATCGACAACCGCAATGTCTTTCTCTGGAGTCGCATTGGGACTTCTACATTACATCACCAATAGATAAGGTTTACGCCTTCGCTTCTATTTCCTTTTCGTTTCTACAACCAAAGGCTTTCACAAAACCTCTACTGATCAATATGGCTTATTTTTTATTAATCTTCCAAAAGAAATAGGTTGTCACAAGATATTGTGGGAGTAATGTAATCAATCGATTGACTCTTTAAGAAGTGTAATTAGATATAATGTGACATTTCAAATAATTAAGTTTATTAACCAACAAATCTACGTTGTTATGGTACTTCATTATTTAGTACATTTCATAATTATAATCATTAGATTAGATGTTTCAAAGCTTTTCATAATCGTTATATGTTTTACAATTTCGTTTACCTACATAAATATCCCTCGAGAATCGGTTACGAATTACAATAAAGAAAGGTATTGTATCTCTTTTTTTCAAATAGCATATAGTTTTTTTTCTAATAGATTTTCGATAAAATTTCAAGAATATATAAATATTACTAAAACAATTTTTACATAATACATCTTTCTAAAATTTTTTAATTTCAAACATCGCAGGGAATTCAATAAATAGGCAAATCTGTTTTTTTACAACTAATTACAGTTTGACTACTTAAAAACAAATGTTATTTTGATGGAGAAGTCTTTTCTTATACAATTGACACACTGATGCTTTTGATTGACAGATGCAATTGACAAACAAATAATAGTACAACACCATATACTGTATAAAGGGAGAAAGTGGAAAACTGCTTGGATATTCCCTTTATATTTTGCTACACAATAATATGATAATGTCGTATGTAGAACCCTATGTACTTATTTATATTAATGGTAATTATTAATTAAAAAGTATCTAAGGGAAAATTTTTTCTTGACCTCAGTAGGAGTTATCATTATTCTGTTATACTTACTTACGTACTTACTTTATTTTTAATACTTGTTTATTACGTAACTTAAAAAAAATATAAACATAATAAAAATAGAAATGTCATTTTAAATAAAGATGCCATTATTTTGGCCAAAGAAAAGAACAACGTCCTTTAATATTTATGAGTGTTTGTTTTCAGATCCGGTATGAAAGCATCGTTAAATCGCTTTTCTTGTTTCTGGCACGTAATAAATAAATGGCAAAGGGGATCGTTTAAGTGAGCATTGTGAAAGAAACGTATTTTACCTGATTGCACACTCTTCCTGAAAAATATATTGTAACACATTTTAGATGGTGTTACATATTAAAAATAAGATTCAGAAAACAAACGCGAATTAATTACAAAATGTAACAATAAATAAATAAGAATATACATAAAAATTAGAATTTGTAAATTTTAATCAATGGGGGATACTGATGTTTAGCTAGAAATTCAGGAACTATAATATATGCGCAGAAAGGTGTGCGTAAATTAAGATGCGTGGGTAACGCTCGCAACTCCGTCTCTTTTCGATTTTAACCATGTAGCACGTATATTAAGACCGAAGAGCGAGGGGGAATTTAATTTGAAGACATGTAACAGTTATTATATAAATTTTTGTTGTTGTTTAGTAGAAGAAATGCTGCGTTACGGTACAAGGCCGGTAGCAGATTTAAAATTACGAGCGAGCTGATACGATATGCAGAATCAGGGAATCAAACAAAGCACGGAATGGCTTCGCCAGTTTGTACGAAACAGCTAAGTTGTAAAATTTAAGAACTTTAGTGAACAATTTGCATGTAAAACCTTGAAAAATAATCATTCGAAATATAAAGACAAACTTTAAAGGTTCAGTTGCTATTTTTCTCTTTCTATAAATAGAGTAATTATAAATTCTTTGCATCATGTAGTAGATTTTTATAAGTTGAAATCATAAATTTACATGTAAAATTGAATACTCAAGCTAAAAAGGGTCATTATCTTAGCCATAGATATGTTGTGTTTAAATCCCTAAATTAAAATTAATCTGTTCCAAGCGTAGTATTTCTTTTGCATGATTTATTTGTAATATAATGCACATTTTCTTCTAATAAAGTAAAGCTTGATTTGTTTAAATTAATATTTGTGTCTTGATTTACTTAACGAACACATAATTCTTGTATTTCAATTAGACTTGACTTTGCAGGTAAATCATCTCATTATGTAGCAATTTCTGCAATATTTTACATCAGCCTTAATTCCTCAGGAATTAAAGTTTAAAATAAAATCAGTTACACACACACAAACACACACACACACACATATATATATATATATATATATATATATATATATATATATATATATATATATATACAGTCACAGTTACCTATAGGGGTACTACTGTATGTTTCTTGATTTTTAGTTTGTGCTATTGCCTAATTTTACAGTAATGAGAAGTATATTTGGATATGATATGTGCTATAGACAGCTAATTTATAATTAACATTTAACGTATATTGTACTTTCCTCATCAAACATTTTTTATTTTGCACAAAATAAATTGTTAAATTTATTATTTCGCGAAATTAAAGCCTACAGTTTTAATTCTTTAGTATGAAATAAATTTAAAATCTATTGATAGGTATTTGAATCTTTAAATTTTACTAAGAAAATAGATCAAATAATATATTTTCGTAAGTAGAAATATTTAGGACAAATATAGAAATATAGTGTAAAATATTGTAATATGAATTTGATCTAACGTCGTTAGAATTAAATTAAATCGATAATTCACTTGAATTTGGTAAAATAATTGATTTTGTAAATACACGCAGGAAACATCAATACGTTGGTAATAATAAAAATAACAATTTAATATTATTAAAGTACGGTAGCAAACAATAATTCAGCTGTCATGCTAAAATCACAGATTTCTCCCATTTCTTTTAATCGTTTCCAGAAATAATATAGTAAACTCTCAATAATCCGGCTGATATGGGGCTGAGTTGCTGCCGGATTACTGAAAACGCGAGATTACTGGAGGGTTCATTAATAAACGGATCGTATATTGATCAATATTTATATGTATTAAAAAAAAAATATGGATAACATAGGAAAATAGTCCTGTACTGTATCTGAAATGATAAAAGCGGAATGAATGGACTGGCCTGTACCTTACAATAAAACGTTACCTTATCCTTAACGGTAAAAAAATAATATGTTTTCCTTTACACTACACTAGATTACTCACTTTGCACTGCCGTAACAGTCACTGTGCATAGCTGTTGCAACAACATACGGTACGAAATCGTTAGTATATCACGAGCTATACAAGTAGAACCGAGCAGCGTAATGGTCACTGACATCGACATGCAGTGAAAAATATACATGTTGTGTTTACCTATTGATTAATTTTAGATCTTCCGTTCTTGAAGATACCGCCGCATTACTGGAGGAGCTGGATAAACAAATGGCTTTATTTTAGAGAGTTTACAGTAAACTGAATTTTCCTTATATTTATGACCAATTTATAGAGTTTTAAACCATCATTCGGTCTGTTGTGGTTTGTGGTGAATATCCACCTCGACGTCAGGAATTAGTTGTTTTAAGTTTTAATAAATATACGGTATTAAACAAAAATAAGCAGTCGTGAGACAGAAAGGAATAACTATTACGTTTTTTATGGTGCCATCAGTGTTTAATTTAGCTAAGTGCAGTGGGATGGTTTGTACCAGTGAGTAGAATGCTTTAAATCCAGTAAAGCTTCTTACAAATCTTAAAATTACCGTCAACGTAATAGTTTCATTAATCCTTCTGAGGATAATATACTGAATAAAAAATGGTAGTTAGTGGGACTGGCTTATAGAAGTGAAAACCCTATGTAAAGAAGTTACTTAAAGAGATTAAATTATAATATATTTAATGAAGTTAGTAATACCATAATGTATTTTATAGAAAACCTCTATTAGATGTACACAAATATACATTGAATAGAAATTTTATTTAAAGACTTCATCTGAAGCTGTTTCTGAAAAATTGGCAAAAGTGTCTAAGAAAGTTTTCATTTTAAAAGTTAAACAAATATATTTAACTCCAGATTATCAATAAATTGAAAGATAGACAGAATTACTTTTCAAAATATTAATAAAGAAATACATAAATGTATGTATGTATATATTAACTTATACATAATGAAATACTCAATAATAACATTTAAACTTAAAACGCAAATTAAATAAACAGATATATTCTACTGCTTAATATACCTGTTGTTCTATAAAATGACCTTTAACTAAAGCTGTTTTATACAAACTTTAGCTGTTCCTAATTGGCATAATTTCCCTATAAAAATCTATTTGTTAAAGCGTTTCCTGAGCGTTACGAAAAGTCAATAGTTTTTTTCAATGCAAAACATTATACTGCCTAATTTTTCAGAAATCAGCATTTCAAAAAATGAAGGGATATGAAACTATTTTTTTACTAACTATTACAAATTTGATGTTTAAAAAATTTTTTTAAAGGAATTTTTAATTTATTATTAACTGAATGCAATTTTAATCAAAATTATTGTCTAAAATAAATATTCAAAGTACAACTTTTGAGCAGATTTTTTCTTACAATAACTTACGTCAGATCCATTTATTCCCTCATCCTTACAGTTGCAGCTCCTACACCTACAGGAAGCGTAATGGATTTGTCTGCTCAAGAAATATGTCGACGTTTTGTATTTTAAATAAGAGAATATTTTCTAGGATAGAGTTTTCAATGCTCTATAGAAGTAGAAGACATTACTAGTTTATGGTAGTTTATCTCTTTAATAATGTATCAGTGTATAGGTCAAGCTATCTTACATAGTGTTAATTAGGAATATTTTCTTCTACTCTACCAAATAATAGAGGACCTGTATTAATCTTCATACTGGCATTTTAATATTGAAACTCTAAATCTGACTAATAATTGCTTATAACTCGCTCGCTCAGTATGAATGTCTATCTGTCTCTATGTATCTCTGTCTGTCTCTTTCTCACTCTCTCTCTCTCTCTCTCTCTGTCTCTCTCCAAATATATATATATATATATATATATATATATATATATATATATATATATATATATATATAAGCTTTTAGGTTTCTTTATTCATGCACTCGCTAGCACGTATACATGCATCTCCCTCGCTTTCTCCCACACAAACACACATGAAATGATGTGTTGGACACTTCAAAAAGAAATAAAACTGTAAAGTTTCAGCGCAACAAACTCGTTCACTAATTACTCTGACAGGCACTTCTAGAAGAATATTTCATCATGAACGATTTTATTATTATATATAACCACCATTTTAATTGAAGGCCTAGTTTTTCTCGTTATTGATTGGATTTTATATTTAGTAGCTTTTAAACCGCCATCCGATTTATGTGTATTTAGGGTGAATCAAAGTGTAAACGACGTCTGCGAGAGAAACCGCTACAGACATTTAGGAAACAATTATAATAGAAAGAAAGATATTTAGCTAGTCGAGATGAACCCAGCAATATGTCAAACGTGAACAAGTATTCCACTAAACTAAATTTCTCTTACTATATTATTGTACAGGTGAAATGTATTTATTTTTTTATTTATGAAAGCAAGATGACTAATGTTCATCTGCTATTCAAATAAATTAATGATTGTGTTTGATTTTGCTACAAATAAAATTGTAATTTTATAATATAAATATCAAAATAATAATACTATCTAATATCAGGAGATTCACTCTCGTTTTGATTTCACTTTCTTTTGAAAATTATTGTTTACCCCATTACTCCATATAATAAAATAGTACTTTATATATTTTACAAACATATCAACACATGCAATTTTTAAATAATCTTTCATGTGCAATATATATATATATATATATATATATATATATATATATATATATATATATACACACACGTTAAAGAGTTTATTCAAGAATATATACCATTTGCCACTTACTATTAACAGCACTTCTCCTTCGTTTCGTGTGTACATTCTCATATTGTCACTTATCCTGGAATATTTTATAAAGTCATATGAGAACCATCATTACAGTATCTCTATTGTTGTCTACTATTCAAATGTTTTTAAAGGTTTTCCCTTTGTTCATATTAGTTCTCTGAAGCGTTATATTAACAATGTGCTATTTATTTCTGTAACTATTTGAATAGGATCTCCTCAAATATTAGATTATTTTACAATTAAGTACATATTACCTTGATTATAAATTATATACTTTAATACAATATTTCTTTCAATTGAACAAACTTTATTGATTGAAGTTTATTTTTAACACTAGGATTAACTATATCGTAGTGGTATTATTTTGATATTATGAGTGTTCGACTTCTATTTTGGTTATATTCAAATAATACAAACATGGTGACTTAATATAAATTTGTTCTTCCAACTATAAATAAATTTTACCTTTAAACATTAAAGTGTTCCAATTCTATGTATTTTGCAATCGGAATTTGTCAGTTAACGAAAATGCTGCATTTTACGAAAATACTGCTTTCCTCAAAACTTTCTAATATCTATATATAATACACACACACACACACACACATATATACATATATATATATATATATATATATATGTATACATATATATATATATATATATATATATATATATATATATATATATTAATAAAATATAGGTTATTAAAATACAAGAATATCTATTAATTTATATTCAAAGCTTTTTGTTGGTAAATAGTACCAACATCATCAGGAATGAAAAATACTATAATGCAAGCTATAGGCCTAAAACATATGTTAAGATAGAATAGTTGCTAAATTTATACAAATTGCCAAGTTTATTTTGTTGCTGTAACATTATAGACACTGAATATAGTATCAAATTTAGAATGTATTTGTATTTGTTCTTTTATTAATTTGTTATTATTATTGTATTTATATACTTGGAATGCTTCATATATATATATATATATATATATATATATATATATATATATATATATTTATATATATATATATTTATATATATATATATATATATATATATATATATATATATATATATTCATTCTTAATCCTTTAATAATTTCTTTTATAAGTTTCTTATTTTCAATACTTGGAAATTGGTGCTTATTATTGATAAAATGATTTGCAAAATTTGATTTATATATATATATAAACGCTCAGATTAGACTATAATGTAAATATTATAGTGAAATATTGGCATATTTATGATCCTATGAAGATGATTTGTAGTTTTCTTAAAAGCAAGGAATTAAACAATTAAAGAAATAATAAAGTTTTATATTGTAAAGTATAATTATATCTTATGTTACGTAGTAGTCTAGACGATATTAGTTTCAGTATAAAATAAATTCTTATAATTGTCTATATTTTATATTAAATTTATGTTATCTACATTACAAAATATAATAATTATACATATAAATGTTTAATGCCTGTTTAGTCTGTTGTATGTTTATACGATTTAGGGATTTAAATTTTACATCTTAACAATAATGAGTATATATAGATTGAAAATTCTGAAGGCTCTTGTGGCATGTTGCTACATAGCATTACCTATACAGTAATGTGCATTCCACCTGCAGTACGAAAACTATTTTAATTGCAGTGGCTGGCTTTATATGAGACATTAATTACGTCAGCAATGGTTGCGGAATTTTTGGCAATAGTAATGGCATTAAAATCTTTGTGTAACCTCATACACAAAACAAAATCCCTAAGTAAAACTTATATTAGTGATACAATAACATATATTTCGGACAAAATTACATTTTGTACAAAATATAAATTTATAAATGTAGACTCTTTGAGTATAAAACTCAATAACAACGTAGCATATACGTCATAAAAGTTTGTCGAAATTATTTTTCCCCATCTACATTTACAACTAAATGCCATAGAAAGAAAACAAATCTTAGTAATTACAGAATACAACTTTTACGAATTGGGATACAAATTAATAATATATATACTCTTGAATAAAATTAAAAAATTGTAAACGACCTAAATTAATTTTTAACAATGTAAATCAACTTAAAATTGAAATAAGTCAACTGAAACTTTGGATATACAAAGCATACCTACTTTAAAGTTTCATTACTGCCGGTAAAGATGAAGTGGTGCGGTCATGTCCTTAAGCAGTACTTTGCTGTGGAAAATTAAATTGTTTCTTATGTAAGCCAAGTACAGACGTGCATGGTTTATAATGTCAAAACAATTTTAGATAGGAAAAAAGACTTTTGAATATGTTTTATATTGAATATTTTAATAAAGTTATAATAAATATGACTTATCATTGCATAATCAACAATATTTTAGTGCGTGATTAATTAGTTAATAGCCCAATACATTATAGACAGTGTGTAATAATTAGTTTTAAATAGATTCAGAATGAACCCATATCTCAGATTTTGTTATTATTTACTTTTTACTAACTTACGTTTTTTTATAAAAAAAAGGATGTGAAAAATTAGAAGATATTTAACATTAGTGAAGGTTTTCCGATAAAATACCACTGATATCTGCATGGAGTCAGGATAATTTAAAAAAATACTAATTGTTTCAGTAATTTACATGTATTATCATTTCTTATATTTCAGCTAAGCATCAACGATTACCAGGAGCCTAATATTCTTTCGCTTATTCTTTGTCAGGTAAAAGACACTTTAAAGTATTTATTCGATACAATATTTGAAAACGAAATCAAAAGAAAAATACCAAAGGCTCTAATTACTCGTAAACAATTAATGAGATATGTAAGATTGATTTGTGATGTAAGAAGTAATAAGTATATGTTAACCTCATTTAAATGAAAGTTTTGTCCTCTTCAAATAAGTTAATCTTGGTGTAAGTACTGAAAAACTATTATCAGGTCTTTTATTAATGTTTTTTTAAATATTAAAGAAATTAATGTAGTGAATAATATCATATTTAGGATCACGCCCCTTTTGTGTAGTTGAATAAAGAAACATTACAAACAGATGGTAAAGTTTCTGCGGCGCGGTAGGTGCCATTAAATTTTTTAATAGAAAAAGTCGCCTCCAGTTGGTAGTTAAAATGAAATTTGATGAAGACCAAAATAGAAGCTTTTACTGCTACACCCCTGCAGGGGCACCCTTTGCAATAAAACAAAGGGCAATCGAAGACGTTTAACGGGAAATACCACGGTCACTGAGAAGAAAGCATAGTTTCTATACTTTTGTAAAATTGCTCCATAAATCAATTTAAACTCCAAACGCAACTAAATATAGTTTTATTAGAATAAATAATAGGGATTTCCGTGCAATTTATTTATGAATTAAATATTATAAATAATTGATTGCAAATGATTTTGCAAAATATAACTTGTAAAAAACACGGAAAATATTTTAGTTGTAGTTAGCCGTAATACATGTTAATAGGTACATATATTGCATACATCTCGGGATAGGTCACTTACGAAAAGTTTAGTTCTAATATATTTAGAGATATTATGTCTTTAGAAGTATTTACTTCTCTGACCTAAAATTTGTATTAACGTTTGTTCTACGAGGAAAACAATTACTTTAAAAGGTTATATGAAAAATACTAAGACTTTATTGAGCCACTAGCCTAGCCTTGGTTTGAAAAAAAGTAAATTAATAAATGTCGAGTAAGACACATTAGCCAGTTAGAAATAGAATGACGTCACTCTAACTTTAAAACTAGCAGGTCAAGATGAAAGGTTATGAACTGATTACTATGGTTTAATAAAGGATGTTTTTTTCGTAAATTTTATAATGAACTTTCTTTTAAATGAAAATAATTGAAAACTTTATACTCATACGGAAATATTTTTGTTAAAGGAAAATGAATAACTTGTTACATATAAGAGAAAATATGTTAGCATTGAAATTTTATTCAATAAATTAAATAAATAATTTTAAACTATAATGTATAAATTTTGCTGAAAACTCAAATTTGCCTAATAAGAATATAACATTTAAATCATTAAATTAGCCAAATTAAATATTATGTACAGCTTTTGTCACACAATTACTTGGTTAAAGTTACCCTCCCAATAATGAAAATAGTATTTTAAAGATAAATTTAAATAAAAGGAGACAAGTGTAAAAACTGAAGCACCAAACGGGACAGAATCATTTTAAACAGTTCTTATATTATGATCCTCATAATAAATTACCTGTGATGTTACATGTTATAAACAAACTACATGTATGTCACATTATGAGAAAACGTAAACATTATAAATAAGAGAAAGAAAACAAGCTTACACATTTTCTGTGTAATAGTTTAGTGTATTACTGCCAAAGTTTTTAAGACTGTGTTGGGATTTATTTAAACTTTATGCATCAATTCTATATTCCATTTGTAGTTTAGTAGATATTTTTGTCTAATTCATATTCATTTAAAACTATATACATACATACACACACACACACACACACACACACACATATATATATATATATATATATCGCAATATGTTTTCTTGTGTATTAATAAAGAACGAAAGTCAAAATACAAATACAAGAATTATATTTGAATTTACAATTCAAAGCTTTTCGTTGGCTAACAGTACCAACATCATCAGGAATCAATTTTGTTTTTAGTTCTTTTTATATATATATATATATCAATGTTTTTAGTGACGTAACAACAGTGCCCACAACAATTCCAGAGTCTTCTTCTTCGGTTTGGTTGTAAGTTTAGTGAATAAAAACTCTGATCAAAGAAAAACCCACATTTAAACTTATGATAACTTTGCCAAGACTCCAAAGAATAAGACTCAATATCACTATATGTGGAGGGATATAAACGTTAATCCTTGAACTAGCGTCACTTTAGGAAATCCAACTAGGCAGCCCCTTGTTCCAGTGGAGGTTACATTTTGAGATTGATCGTTCCAACATTCTAAACACAAGGCTATTAAATATCAAGGGTATTTACTAAATATTCTGGGATAAACTGTTTAATATCATCGTTCGATGTAATTCAAACGAATTTGCCTATAATTTTATTAATATTATATGTGTCTTGTTTGTGTGTGTGTGTGTGTGTTTTGCTGCGGCCAAACCTATTTGCACCCTCTCAGGGTGAGATTCCCCGATATTCGCGCTCCTCACCTTACCAACAGATTGACCACATTTACTCGTTTTCCACGTTTGCTGTACCTGGTAATGGTGGACAAATTAGGGCCAAAATGCGTCAGTTCAGTTGCGGAAAAATATGACCCCACCCGACTCACCATATTCTGGTACCTGTGTTGTGTTGAATGTTGTGTTGGTACGATCTGCTAGTGGATAAATCCCTGGACTTCGTTTAAAAAAAAACAACTAAAACGCGTTTAATTTTACTCTTGTTGTTGATTTGAAAAATTTCAGATATTTTATGAATATATTTACCACATGATATTTATAATAATTTTAATCATTTTTGTTTTTACTTGTTTTAATATAATGAAAATTAAAGTATACATTATTATTAGCTTTTTCCTTAATATATCACAACTATTATTTAAATCCCGTATCCTGGACAGCACGGAGTGCCCTCTGTGCTCCTTCACCATGAAATACAATTGAATAGTTTAAAGTGTTCAAAAATGTTCATATAATATTTTCCCTAATTTATCAGTTACCAGATAATACTATTATTTACCTGTCTCTAACTTTTGTAGTCATTATGAGAATTTTTTAGTGTTGAAATTACACGCTTAAATTAACATATTTAATTAAACATTAAACACCAATTATTCATACTTATTTATTTTATATTATATCTATATAATTATTTGTAGAAGTAACATGTAAGATTACTTCCTAGTGTCTTTGTGTTTAGTTTATATTTGTCCTCTAAAACATTAATCTGCAGGCTTTTAGAAACAATTTTACTGGATTTAAATCAATACAGTTGTTTGATGCTATATCTTTAATTTTATGATATGTGGACATTAAATAAGTTATATTAACTAATTTACTATCCTTCATTATTTATTTTCATTATGATTTTCTTATTCTTTTACCTATATTGACTTTAAATAACAAATTTTTATTTAATAAATTTGTTATTAGTTTTAGTTAATTAATTTTATTTTACTATATTATGTTTTTATTGGCTTTCTAAAATTTGCTCAATCTTTGGTGGTCCTTTACTTTTATTTTCTGATATCATTTAAAACTTTAAAAAAAACAATATTTTTAAAAGATTTTGCCTAAGTACAAAATCTTCAACTTTGAGATGGTTTTGGCCGTCTCAGTGTGTGTGCCTGTGTTATCGGTTCTACAGCCACATTCCTATAACCTTATTGATATCGAATATAGCCTACATAAAACCACTTAGGGGTTTATATTGCCATATAATTTTCAAAAACTTTAAAAAGAGGTATCGAACATGGGGAGATGCGCAAAAATTTTATTGAAACAGAATTGCTGGAGAACAAGTATACACAAATATATATACATGTAACTAATACTTATTGATGTGTGTTATCCAATTATTCGCTAAGTTCGAAAACTCAAATCACCTGGTTATAGAGAATGTTTTTAAATTCAAATGAAATTGCACAAGATAAACATGTTATAATCACGACTGCCATGGATACTGTTTGTTGTCCCGGGTTACCGAGGAGACATACCCTTAATATTGATTATATCTCACTTCAACTTTAATCAACTGAAACAAGAATCTTATTTGGTACATTTGCGACTCGATTTTCGGGAACTAATTATTACGTACTCTCATTTTGAAGATTTTTTAGATTTTTGAGACTTTTACTAGTAGCAGCTGTTTGGGAAATCCATTGTTAATTGGTATAAGGGTACTGTTCTAATTTTGTTTCACTGCACTATGGGTTAGTTCTGGTTTTCTGGTTCTGGTTACGGCAGGTGAAAATTTTCCGCCCCTTCTGGAGCTCCAAACGTAGCTCACTAAAACAAGCACGCAATGTAGCAAGGAAGAAAGCAGAAAGATGTGGATCTAGGACGTTTCGCCGCAGCCGGTTCGCCGCGAGAAACTTACTTTTTAATTGAAGAGACCACTACTCTAATAATCCTCACACATACAGGAAGGTTTGATAGTTATAATTAATACATATCAATCCGTGATTGATATTGAATTTTCATTTCTAATAATTTTCTATGTCAAAAGAAAAAGCTTTCCTTCACACATTTTCCGAGGCTTAGCACTGGCAGCAATTTTCTGGTGTGTTTAAAAGTTTTTTTGTTTTTTAAATATTTTGGTTTTTATTATTTTTTAGTTTTTTAATTTTTTTTTTCATTTTTTTGTTTTTTAATATTTATTTTGTTTTTTAATATATCATTCATTCCATATTTTTTGATAATAATATCTTGTTTCATATGATCTCAAAATTGTGACCTAATCCACGAAGAAACTCCACCATATATCTATTGTTTTATGTTTCAACAATCCGTCGAATTCTCTCATCTGCATCCCTATACTTTTTTAATTTTTGCGGTGGATTTCTTCCTGCGACAAGATGTTCGTGGTAGAGATCTCTTCCATGTTGCACTTTTCGCAGACTTTCGATAAATTTCCAAATCGTGGGGCTTGTCATCCCAAGTTCTACTTGTAATCGTCTATGAGCCGCTTCAGCGTAATTATTAGCCCTGCCTTCACCTTGAAGTGTTGTCTCGTAAACGTTCCACATTCCACGGGGAAAAGTGGGTTGGCGACGTCCATTTCCAAGGCGATTCCTTCTCCCAATATAGTTATCTTCGAACCAATCAAGAATCGGTTGTAGTTCTACTGGCATTGTATTTCCTAGTTCCTCAAGAGCTTGCTCCAAGTCGTCCAAAGGAACAAAAGCCAAACACGTAATCATTCGTGCTTGAAGCGCAAAGTAGCGTCGTTATTGTAGGTATTTAAAAGTCCTGCAGATGATAAAAGTTGTTTAAGGTTCTGAGCTAAATGGAAAAAACAGCCACGAATGCGTGTATTAGGAATGTTTTCGGATAAACTTTGAAATGCTGCCAACTCAAAATCACAACTTACGTTGCGTGGTTGTAGATCAGGCATCAGTATTCGAAATTGTTGGAAAAGTCTATCATATGTTGTTTTCCTCTTATTGGGAAGAAGGGCGTAAACAATAGGAAGAACACCACCATGTTTCAATCCGGAAATAGTGTATAGCTGGGGAAACAGATTAGGAGAGATTTTGAAAGTACCGTCCAGAAACAATGCGCTACAGGCTGTAAACGGGGCCAAGTTACTTTGTCGTCCAAAAATTAAAATCCTGTCTTCATTTGGTCCGCTATCATGTAAAAGGAAATTTTCGAACTCGCCTTCTCTGATGCTGTACCTCCTGTATTCTTCTGGAATTTCTAAGGTTTCCAATGCCATAGGACTCGGCGGAGCCGATTTCATCATTTCTTGTTACTCTTATTACTTTTCGCAAAGCTGAAGTAGTAGGAAGAGCTCTTTGGCATGCTTCACTGATATTCTGGATACAGTTATTTATTACTTGCGATGTTGATTCCATTGTTTCTTCAGCTCTCTTCTTCATATTAACAATCCGTTCTACTGCTTCAATTTTTCTGGATTGGCACTGTGCGCATGAATATTATTATGTTTTATGACATTGCCATTGTCAACGTGAGTTATAGCTTTACACTCGTTTCTTCTTTCACATCGCCAAAACTACACTAATGCATCACTGGACATTCTATCAAATACGTATAGAAACCCATCATCAGCAAACTTCTGCTGACCACGCTTAGATTCAAGAACTACTCGTTCCATTGTTTACTAACACCACTAAGCTAATGCGTATTCACTTTAGGGTTTGCAAATTAGTTATGAATTTTATTTATATATACATCCCTTTATAGCCTATAGGTAAACTATTGTCCCCACTTTCTTACTAAAATTTTGAGGTCACCAGAAACAAATAATTACCTCTTGTTATTGATAAACCAGTTGCATAAACCTAATATCTTCCAGGTAAATTAATAATGGTATCTTTTCAAAATTTTCTACTCCTTTAGTCCTTATTCATCATTATCTGGGAAATTTCATTCGGCAACAAACAATTATAAAAAGAAAGTAGTTATCCGATAATGAGCCTTAATCACCCGCTGTCGGTCATTTACCGTTATTCAAGTACTTGGTATTTTGCTGTGAATAGTAATAGAATAATGAGATTCCACAGTCGAAAGTAACCACCGGATTAGTACTTGATAATTACATTCGGAGAATTAATTTACTCAAAGGTGAATGTTTTTATGAAATGTGTGACAAACAACTTATATACAAAACAGAAATAAGAATCAGGTAATACTGCTAAGCTAAACTATCAATAAGCGTGGAAAAATTATAAGTATTTTGGGTAGAATTTTTTTTTTGAATTTCTAACGGTAAGCCATTTTTGAGGAAGAAACATTTAGCAAAAAATTGGATCGCGGCAAAACGCACTAGCGGCGAAACGGGCTTGCGGCGAAACGACCGCGGCGAACCGGCCGCGGCGAAATGTCCCATTCCCGAAAGAAGTGGTAGCCTTGCTGATTGTGTCTCACTTAGGATAACCCAAGCTGTACTACAAAAAGAAATAAAACAGTCAAAAAAGTGCCTTTCGTAACTTCCTAAGCACAATGGACTTTCGTAGAGATGGAATAAAGGCACACCGGTTCATTTCGCAACTGGAAAATGATCCAGCTCCAAGAGAACAGGAACCCTTCAAGAGTGGTGACCGAATGTATTGCGAACCCGAAGAGATCGCCAACCTTTTCTACAAACACTATGCAAATATCAGCAGAGTTCTCAGACCAAGAGCTTCATTTAGATTCCTGCTAAAGAAACCACTACCTAGTTGCACCACTGCCGCTGATCTTGATATTTGCATGAGAAAATTTACGATCTCAGAGCTGGAACAAGCGCTTCATAGAACCAAAATAAATAAAGCAGCAGGATAGACCACATTTTCTCTGAAATGCTGAAGAACCTGGGAGGCACTGCTAAAGAGGCGTTCCTCAAAATAATCAACCTGACGTGGAGCAAATACATTCCACAACAGTGGAGGAAAGGTGAGATAATTCCAATCCTGAAAAAGGGGAAACCAGCTGGAGACACAAGTAGCTACCGACCAATTACACTCACTAGCGCCACATGTAAATAGCAGAAAGGATGGTTGCAACCCGCCTGAACCAATTCTTCGAATTACATAGTGTTATAGAAGATGTACAAGCGGGATTTAGGACAAAGCGCAGCACAACGGACCTTGTTGTTTATCTCACCCAATGCATAAAAGATGGTTTGCATCGTAAAATGTCTACTTTAGCGGTCATGCAACCTATTTGCATAGATTAGGTCCTTTCTTTGCCAGAAACTAATCAGAACACGTTTTGCAGGTGCTACTTCCAAATAACGTTTTCATTAGCAGGGCTTAGCACAGGGAGCGGTCCTAAGTTGAGCCTTTTTAACCTGATGATCAACGACATCCTTGAGGCTGTAAAGAGTATCCTGGGGGTGGAATCCCTGCTGTATGCCGATGATTTTTATTATGTGGGCTACCAGTAGCAACATCAAGTCTCTGGAAAATACTCTTAAAGCCCTATCAAAACTTGAACAATGGGCAAATGAAAATGCAATGGCAGTAAATCATTCGAAGACTACATTCCAGCTCTTCTCTCTGTCCACCAAGCGCCAACATTTAATCTTAAAATACAAATATAACGTACTTGAAGGACACAACCTCTCTAAATACTTGGGAGTCTCAATAGACAGAAATCTAACTTGGAAACCGCATATAGAATACTGTACCCAAAGAGCTATAAAGAGGTCAACAATATTAAAACGACTTACAGCCACTACTTGGGGTGCAAACCAAGATGTCCTTGTTGCAGCTTATAAACGTTATGGCAGGCCGATACTCGAATATGAAGCTGAGGCAACTATCACAGCATCAAGTGCAAATTCGCACAAATTAGAGATCACCCAGAACATTGGCCTTCGAGTTATAACAGGGGCCCCAAAAATCTACCCCTGTTGCTCCAATGGAGGCCCAAACCCAAATCGAACCTATGCCAGCTAGAAGAAACAAACTAACACGCAATTTTTGGAAGCGGTACAAGAGGACATATAGTTATCGCTGGACAAATTACAGGCATGCGACCGAAAGGCTAAAAACCCAAAACACCTCACTATCAACGTATAACGATCTCCTAAATAAATATAACATTCAGCCAGGAGTACCAGCTAAACCTGTTCAACACTTGACTTTTAATAACCTAACTAAAGCAAATATAAAGCTACAGAACCACAATGCCTGAAAAAGTCAATCAAATGCCTCAGAGCTGAGGGCAGCAGCCCTGGCAACTATTAATTCCAACTTCCCTCCAAATGACTGGCTAAACATCTACACAGATGGATCCTCAGCAAGCGTTCGAACAGGAGCATCCATTGAAATTTCAAAAATCAAAGGGACCTATAAGGCTGTACTTCTTGTGGACTCCATGGCCGCAATACAAGGTGTCACTAGCAACAGACAAGTGGAATGCCACCGAACACTGTCTTATAGAACACAACTAGACTCTCTTCAGGAAAAGGGTTGGCAAATTCACATTCAGTGGGTGATAAGTTATGTTAATATAAAAGGCAACGAGAAAGTCGACACTCTCGCCAAACAGGCCGCTTTACCACAGTTACTTACCTCAGCCTCTTTTCAATTAGTGAAAATACAGATAAACTCAGCTTTAAATCGCAGCACGAGAGAAAACTTAATCAGGGCCTCTCACAACAGAAGCTGGGCTACACTCGTCACCGAAGTACCAATAAACCGTAGCCTTTTCCGCCTTTTCCTGGGTACTGGCCACGACTACCTTGCGGCACACCTACACAAGTTTCATGTCCTCAAATCGCCGGATTGCGTGTTGTGCAATCGGAACCATGGATATAGATCACCTCCTACCATACACTTCCTTGGGCTGCGTCCAGCCAGACGAAGAGGACAATGACGGAAGTCTCTATCGAATGTATTGGTCAGCGCACAACCAAATGGCCCAACAGCCAATGGTGGGCGTTGGATAGTAAGTAGTAAGTAATTTTTAGGCACTTTTGTTACTTTTTTAATAGAGGTATATTTTTTAATGTGGAGAATGTATGATTAATTTTGATGGCATGTGTGGCCAAATTGAATCGTTAGGGTTCGTATAGACATGCCTCTGTGTTTCTCTACCAATGTATCACAGTAAGGTACCCTCGACACAGCTGTAACAGAGAACGACAGCTCAGTATATGTTTATCTTTCTATATATTTATCATGCTAAGGTAAGCTGGACAGCTTTTTCTAGGTAAAAATATATTTTTACTGTATATTATATTCAAATAATAAATCAAGGATAAATGTAAAATGTAAGCCAAATTTTATACAGCCAAATAAAAATTAAATCCCGTTTTGAATGTTAAGTTGTTTCAAGTTGTTAAGATGTTTCAATAAATTTGAAATGATATTATCGTTTATTATAAATTAGTTGTATATAAATACAATTTTATTATATGTATATAAAAACTGATTAGGTACTTAACAATTAATTAACTTAATTAGGTCTTAAGTAATTACAATCATATTACTATGCTTTCGTAAATATTCTTCAAATAAGTTAAGTAAGTTTTCTTATACAAAATAATTATTTTGGAAATTTCAGATGTTCCCTTATTTAAAACAATTCATTCTTTAGTTGTTCGTTTTTTTAAATCTATTTAGTCCCATATGTATTTTATAAGAATCTAGGTAAACAAAACCTAGTGGTTTTTTTTAAAAATTATATATGAAATTAGCGTTTAAAACGTAAATGCTGTATTTCTTTTAAAATTCTAAGCAAATCTAAATCCCCGGTTTCCAATTACTAATTAAATTTGTTTGGTAAATAAAGTAAAAAAATATTCGTAATGAAGCAATTCATTGAGGAAACTTCATGACTTTCAAATTATTCTTCACAAACAAATAAAAAACTTCCAGGTCTAATTACTAAATTTATTTTTCTTTCTGTATAGAGTCAATGAATTATTGGTAACTATTGGCAATTGTTGAGATCTACCTATGCCATGTTTTACCTCGTTGCAGGCCATCTGGTAAGTGTTGAGAAAAACGTCAATTTACTACACGTGGTTGTAGTAACGCCTTGTGTTGAGGCTACTTCTACGGGAAAGAGTTGGGAACCTTCGAACGTGAGCGTGAAACCAAGAATAGGCTTGCAAACTGATTAATCTTATATCAGGGATGTTAAGATCACTAGAATGTCATTAATTTTGCAGAGTGCAGCTATTTCCGGTCTTAGAGTACTTACATTTTAGGACTAATAGCGTTTTTATATTATTTGTAAGAAATACATAGGAATATATAAATTATGTTTGACAAAAATAAAATGTTCATTCTACGTCTACAATACAATTTACAAATCGTGCACATATAATTGTAATATATTTAGAGGTATAGTTTTTTTAAAGAGTTTATATAGTTAGTAAAATAACAAGGATGGCTTTCATAAAGTTAAAACTCTGATATTAACTAAATTTAAAGGAAAAAAGAATTTCTGGCAGTGTCGCGTGCGCCTAAAAACACGCTCGCCAAAATCGAAATGGACAGATATTGTAGTAAAATGCTGGACGTCAGAAGTAGGTTTAAGGAATGTAAATATCAAATGATAATCGCCAAATAGATTATCTTGTAGGGTTGCGTCTTATATGACTCATCTATTTTAAACAAACTAACAATAGCTGCACTTCCTTAGACATTAGTAGAGAACCTACTATAACGAAATTTGTTTTATATGTAGGGCCTACTTAATTTATACGCACTATGTTTGGTTATTGACGAAATAGGTTTACAGTTCACGATAGAGTCCATGATATTTCCAGAACGCAGCGTGTATCTGCTTTCAAATTATTGACCATCTGTTTACAATACTGTACTTTTAGGCTCTACAGTGGCCATTTTTATGCAAACCACGCGTTCCCCAGTACTGGATTAACCCTCTGCTTCATTTGTCAATAATTGTATGTCTATACTTGCAATTATTGCTGGTTATGGTGTTGTAACAAATATATACTGTAACACAAATTTCCACTTTTTTTGAATATTTCAATCTGTATTAATATTTTTATTAATGTTCACCATTTTCGGTAAGTTTTCTGAAAAATTGAGTTTTTAGACTAACATTTTTAGTCTTTTAGTGTACTACTTTTATTATTATAACATTTTAATATTGTTATATTAGTATTATAGTTTTAATATTTTTTTGTTAGTCTTGAGAAGAACAACAAATAGTTGGTAAAGTCGAAAGGTCTAGGTTCAAACGCTTATCATATTATCTTCTCTTATTTCATTAGAGCCCTTTATTTAATGTATTTTTCTTAACGTTTGTGTAGTTTGACGGGTAATATGTTGATATGTAATTGAGAGCTTCAATCAAATAATCGTAAATGTTTAGGAATTTTGATGTTAATAAAGAAATTAATACTGTGCTTGTAAAATAAATTTTATTAAGTATAGATCGATGTACAAATTGTTATTGAGGCTTATTTTGAGCTACAAAGCTATTATTTCGTGTTTAGAAAAATATTTAGTATTTTACAGACGTCATAGTCATAAATGAATAAGACCCTTTACAAATAAAGAACACAAGACAAATTAGTGCCTAATAAGAAATCAGATTTTTGTCATGAAATTAACAAAAAAACACTACGTTTGTCAAATAAAAAAAACAGAGATTTAGGCAGTCAAATTGACGATAAATAAGTAATCGTGTAGCAATATTTAGACATAAGTAATTTAGGGATAAACGTCCAACCTCCAATTTTAGGATTATATAAAATTTGTAAAAAGAACCCAATTTAAAACATTTTTGTATCAAAACGTTACAAATAAAGATGTGATAAATTGTTCTCATTAAATTTACATAATAAATATACTGAGTAAAATATTTGCAAAGAAGAAAACAGTTATACTGAAATTTAAATTGTGTATCCATAAAATACGTGGAAAATTCTAGTATCTATAGTTATTGTTTAAAAATATCTAATTTATTGTGGAAATACGTTATAGTAATAATTTATACTTGAATTTGTATTTAAAAAAAATACAATACAAATTTTACAATCTTAAATAGGGCTTGAACGGGGAATGCATAGCAAGGCCGACAACAGGGCCGACGCGGTGCCTCGTAGAACAAATATTTAGGTAGTAATGACGGTGACTGGTGTCCGACAACATTATAAATAAATTAGTATAAATAAATAAACATACTAGAAGACAAAATGTTATTATGTTTTGTCATTATAGAACAAAAAGTAAAAAATAAACCTAATTTATCGATTCCTGGAAAATTGATTTGCAGGCAATGTGTTAAAAGAAAAGATAGGGAGATTTACACACGGTATTAGATATGGTGGGAAACTAAAGTCTCATGGTCGGTGTGAACGTAAATGTGATAATAAAAGAATTAGTAAAATCCGTTAGTCATGCAATGCGTAGAGGCGGTAATGATGATATTGAGGGTGTGTCGAAAATGTTTATTTCAACTGATACTAGAACCAAAATTATGATTGTACTTAAAAACTTGTGTACAGAATTTAACACCTTTTTATAAAGTGAATAGAGAATGAGATACAAACCCTTTGTGAATAGAGAATTTGCCGGAAGGGAGGTGAAAATATCACTCTTTGTGAGCCTGCATCGATGTTATGTACTTAGAACACTCTTGCATGGTATTAAATCTCGGACTTTTATAAAATATAGAAGACTTTTAAATGAGGATGCATAAGAGTACAATTAAATCTCAAACACTTGCTCTAGAATCTATTATTATTACAGCTGATGAATAACTTTACAGAAATTATTATCACAAACCAAAAAAGGTGATATTTTCCGTTATGTTAACTCAAGACAAGATAAAGATAAGCGTGATCAAGTCAAAAAATGAATATCGTGATATCCAACAATAATATACAGTTAGTACAAGTTTTTTTTTTCAGGGGAAATTGTTTAAGGGATTATTGTGCAGATGGTTATACACTTTCTACGAACCCAGGGTACTTTCAGAAAAAGTAAATACAATATATTTTCGAGAACGTTCCCTTTCTACAACAATAAATTGCATGTTAAATAGGGAGTGGTTTTACAGTAGATGTGTTGTTAATACGTACATATATATATATATATATATATATATATATATATATATATATATATATATATATATATACATATATATATATTTTACGTTACAGACGCCCAATATTTGCATACTGTTTGCTCAGGAAACAGTAACAGGAACGATTGTAGCCTTGGGGATTAATTGCTAAGACTAACTATAGCTGTAAAGGGGTGTATTGATTATAAACACTTCCCTTTATGACCTAAAACTTGTCATATACAAATTGTTGGTTTACGAGAATGCAGTGTGTGTGTGTGTGTGTGTGTGTGTGTGTGTGTGTGTGTGTGTGTGTGTGTGTGTGTGTGTGTGTGTGTGTGTGTGTGTGTGTGTGTGTGTGTGTGTGTGTGTGTGTGTGTGTGTGTGTGTGTGTGTGTGTGTGTGTGTGTGTAGGTGTGTGTGTGTGTGTATGTGTGTGTGTGAAAGAGGTTGTATTTTATAGGTGTATGTTCGTGAATGCAAAAATTGGCTATTTTTGTTAAATTAATTCATTACACATGCCTCTTTAGCCTTACGGTTTTTGTAGTCTGAGAAGCAGAAATGAAGGGAAAACTTAAAACTACAAAACCTTACAATTTATTAGAAAGATTAAAAAATTACACCTAAAAATTAAATACTTCAAGATTGTGTTTGTATAATATAAACAAGTGTCAAGATTTAATTCCTTGTGCTTTATCAATAACGGCAACACTTCTGCTGCAGTCGGATTAAACTTTTAAGTTCGAAAAAAATATGTTTGGACTTTTATTTCTTGTAGGTCCGCACTGTTTAATTTTTTTTCACCTATGGGTTATTTTATAGGGAAAGGTGTCATTCGTGAAACAAGGATTATTACAGATGGGGTGAGTTTTATAGCCATTCTTCAGTTTCAATACAATTCTAAAGTTAAGTACAATTGTAAAGTTTCCACCCCTAAGACTCGTGGAAGTGTGGATATATTGGTATTGTAAACGTTAAATAGATCGAAAAGAAATGTACTTATATATATATATATATATATATATATATATATATATATATATATATATATATATATATATATATATATATATATTCCTATTCGTTTTTGCACAAATGAGACCAACCGGTATTGAGGTTGTGTCTCCTGGTCAACACGAGACCACATGGTAGTGACAGCCATGATTATAAAGTTCTTAATTTTCATTTGAATGAAAGAGACTTCCCTAAATCCAAAATATTTGAGTTTTTGAACTTAGCAAATAATTGGATCACACAATGAAATATTTACTAGCTACATGTGTATACTTTATTATATACTTGTTTTTCCGCAAGAAACATATTTAGCAATAAAATGTGTGCGACTAATGCTAGGAAATAAATTGTTTGATGAATAACGAACAAGACAAGTCAGAAAGAAACCATTTGGCAAAATGAAGCCAATATTAAAAGTAATAATATTGATAGCTAAGCATAAAGCTAAATTTCCTATAATTACGAAATTATATATTAATTATAAAAACAACTCGTTTAATTAAGAATCGATAACAATAACATAACGTGGTCTACATCGATAGAATATGTACATGAGATAATAGTGAGTGTGGGATATCCCTCTATTTCCTAAAACTCGGGTGGTTATACATATATATTTATATATCCATGAAGCACAATTTGTTTGTTTAGAATTCGTTTACTTTTTTCCATGTATTAAAATTCATTTAATATTGAAATATGCGTAAATAGAAAAATTGAAAAGGAAACGGGTTGACGTTTTCAGGAAAATAAAAGGGGTTTTTCAGCGAAAACAAAAAACCCATCCATGAGTTTTGTTTTTGTTAGTTTAAATAAACAATGAAAATTGAAGGACGCTGAACGTTAACAAAGTAATATTATCTGTAATCGCCTAAGGGCATTTTCAAAACGATACAATATGATCTTTTCGGAGCTTGAAGGATATTTTCAATATAATATTTCATTTGTGTATGTTGCATCTCATTTCTCTAACAGACCGTTTTAATTTCTCCGAACCTCTAAAGAAATATTTTGACTACAGATATTTCAAAAGCATAATTACTAATATTTTATATAAAAGCGTTTGCTATTTTATACTAGTGACTTTAAAAATATATATAGTCTGAATATGTAAGACCATAAAAATATTTTCTAAAATAATTCTTTTAAAAGAAGTAAATATTGTTATTTGCTTTTTGCGTCAGTAATTCTTTCAAAGATTACACGGACAAAACGAAATTTCAAAAATGAAGGATAAAATATAAAAACACGTTTTATAATTTTAAAATGTTGGTTAAATAGGATACAATTTATATTGGTATAAAGAATATCTTTTAATTTTTATTTTCATATTAGAAAATATTATTCCCATAAATTTGACTACTACGTTTTATGTCGTTCAAACTAGAATTTATATTGTGTGACGATTAATTACATTATTGGTTTTCAATTAAGAACAAGTAAAATATCCTATAGATTACGTGCTTCCTATCATTCAGTAATTAGAACTGATTTCTAGTATTTCTGTCCCATTACTAAACATTAATTGATTCATAATAGCGTGATATTTAATAAATATATAAACAGATGTATATTCAACAGTTATAATAATAGTAACAGATATGTTTTATTATTCTGATCTAATAAAACAATGCTTTTAAATATCCTTTTATCATTTACAACAAAGAGTTTATTATAGAAATAAATGTTTAAGGTTTAAAATTTAACAATATCTTTAATAATAACTAATTAGGTATTTGTACATAAGTAGGATTTTGTAAGGTAATTTAAATTACAATTCTCGTAGGCTTTTGTGAGTGCGTGGGGTGTCTTTTCAGTTTCCTTTATTATATAGAGATATGAGAATAAAGTATTATCTGTTTTATAACAATATGAATTCCTGTACATAATATTTATTAACATTTCGTTATTAGTTTAAAACTTCAACAAAATATCAAGATAAAACCAAATTACGTTTAAGCATTCTTAATTCTAAAAACATTTACCTAGACAAATTAAAATAAATGCAAACCTCAATGTTTATTTTAGTACCAGCTGTTAGATCAAAACATCATTAAACTCTTTCAAAGATCTTGCTCTCTCATTCGTGATAAATTAATGGCATACCTACTGGTGTTTGTAGACGTTGTAAATCAAACATGTTTTCGCCTCATTTCCCAAGTCTTAGAATCGTGTTGTAACTAAACCCGCATTTCTGTATCATGTGTTTGGTATATTTGTAATTTTTCATGTCTCTTAGTAAAATGTATGGATGACAAAAGTGAATTCAGATTGTTATTCAACCTGATCTTTTTATTTCCCCTGCATACATTTACTTGTTTGTGATTGTAGAGAAGAAATTCAATTATTACTTAAGCAGGTAGCATTTTAAACATATGTAGACTATATAAACGTAAGGTATTGCCACGTAGAGTTTGCTATTTTAATGCTGTATGTAAATGATTATTTTAATTGTTTCACAGCTAACGTTCATTATTTTTATGTTTTCTGGTTAAATTCAATATTCAAATATGATGCGCAAACCTGTTGATGCGTAAATAAAATAATTAAGTTCATTAAAATAAAAACGTAAATAATCTGAAAACATTATCTAATCAAGAATTGGCTCTATGTTCAGCATTAATATGTAACTAAAAGTGTTTCAAATTAACCATTTTAAAACAAATATTACGAATTTCATAAAACTCTACAACAACTAATTTTAAACCCACATGTGAATAACTAAAATTTCTCAGTCTTTAATGGCTTATCTCAATACATGAAATTTATTTAAACCTTGTTATGAATTAAAATGACTTCATAGACCCACGTAACCGTTTTCCAAAATTTTACTTTCTACTTTTAAAACTTTCTGTCAAAACGCAACATAATTTACATTGCATCTTTTATAATGTAAAATTCAGTGTTATGTTTACAACGCTTTTTTTATTTTAAAACCTTAATAAAATTCTTAAATAATTTTGAAACTAATTGTTTTCTTTCATATAGACGTTTTTCCTGGTCAACCTCTATTCTACACAAGTTACGATACAAAATAGTTATGTTTCAGCTTTTTATATATTTATTTTATATTTATAACTGTCTTTTACTTTATTTTTAACTTTCAAAAATATATTTCCAAACATTTTTATTAGTATCTTTCGAATACACAAAGGGAGAGTTCGCCACTTAAGTTTGTGGTAGCTACCACAAACTAACGCTATCCCCTCCACTTTATTTCTGAAACAAAACTACTATTCAAAACGCATTTTCATCTTTTGAAAAATTTATTTTAATTGAAACTAAAATTTCAACGTTCACCAAAATTTCAACGTTGAATTTTTAATTTTATTTTGAGCGAAAGAAACTAAAATCTGACCTTTCCGGAGTTAATCTCTTCCTTGCCCGCCGTTGGCGTGATATCGTCTCTCCCCCCTTTGTGGTTGGACATCTTGGGTGTTGGTCCCGTCCAAAGTTGGCGACTTCTTCCTTGTTCCCATGTTGTCATGATGCCATCACTACCCCCTTTATGACCGGTCATCTTGGATGTTGGTGTTTTCTAACCGAAGAAAAGCTTTACGCGTCATCGCGAGAAATTAAATTTTTTGTTTATGTTTTTAGTTTAAAGTCCAAGATCAAACTGTTATTAGGTGTTCCTAAGAAAGAGCAAGTCTCACACTACCTTACCGTTTGCTGTTCTAAACCAAGGTAACCACAATTTGTGCATCTTCCCATGCATTCTTTACTCCGCCGCTTGTTTCCTCCAGTCGCCAGTCTCAAAAATAACTACTACTGAATGTGAGGTATTTCGTTGTTTCCTGTGTACTCTACCCCTACACACATATATACTTTTGGTTGATTTTGACACAAACTCCTTCATTAAAATATTTTAAATTATAAACCCAACAACCACAAATTAACTTTATTTATTCACCTGATGTACATTTCAGTTACAAGGTAACCATCTTCAGAAGTACTGAACAAAAAATTAATTTAATTTAAAACGTATATATACATAAAACATATATAGAAAAAAATATTGAGGTTATAAATTTAACTGAAATGTACATCAGGTGAATAAATAAAGTAATTTGTGGTTATTGGGTTTATTATTTAAAATATTTTACCATAGGCCACAGTTGCTTAAGAAAATCATTATATATCCTTCATTATACTTTAACTGTTTCTGTAGGCATTTCTTCGGATTTTTGGTCTCGTCACTTACGTCTTCTTAGTCTGTTCTGCGTCCTCTCGAATAAGGATGGTGTTCCTAGGTGGATTTTACCCCTTTATCCCTCTTTAAAATATATATCCAACCCTATCTCCCGGCTAATGGAATTATTTCTACACCTGAAACTCGTTAATTTCAAGTTCCTTTATGCCTAAGGCATTTCTATTTTTTTCGCTTCGTATTCTGACTATACAACTCTTTAAAATGTGGCATCTAAGCCCATTGCGTGCGTGTGTGTATGTGTGTGTGTGTGTGTGTGTGTGTGTGTGTGTGTGTGTGTGTGTGTGTGTGTGTGTGTGTGTGTGTGTTATTAAGGAGGGTGTGAACTAATAGAAGGAATTGGAAAAAGAGCTAAAACAAATATAATTATTGTATTTCATTGATGATTAAAATAAATGTTTACAATCTGTTGAATGCAATCCAAGCCGCCTAGAAGACGCCATATACAATACTAGCTTAATAATAAAGAAGTTACGTTTAGAAGAGTTTTAAAATTATATGACCATTTTCCGTAAAACGTATAGTTACAATTATCGATCCAACAGGGCTAGAGTAATGATTTTCTATATTTCAATACAGAATTAACAATTTTAACAAAAAATTGAGAATTCAATTTCCATAATAAAAGAACTATATCTTTTGTTAGTCGGCATTTTCCCTTATAACAATTGTAACTCGTAGTTTTGGTTTTTATTACGGACAGTAGATAGCCTGATTAAGCACTTCTCGCTATGCACTCTATTTCCCGATAATCTACGGTAAAGATAAATTGATTAAACCGTCCGTAAAGCGAGGCCTTTGTTGTGCAAAAACCAATTTGCTATTGAATAATGCTTGGAGTAGACGTGAAAGGAATATTTCGTCGACAATGTGAAGCTCAGAACATTGTATCTTGAGGAAGTATTAATTTTACGTGTTGTTGGATCAATCATGATTTTACTCATACGTTGTACAAGTTTCTAATTGATTCTGTTAGTAAAATGTCAAATTATTAGTGTACTCTTTAATAAATAAGTATATACAACATATTATATAACATAATACTGATTTTTGTAAATTTATTAAGTTTTTTGTGTGTTAAAATTCTCCAAGAAGTTTAATGCAGCCATGGGATGGTTTTCAATAGGGGTTGGTATTATCAATATAGAGAGTGCTAATTTAAACCATCAAAGCAAAATGTTGGAAATGAAATTTAATAATGCGCGATTCTAATGCTTAACATTGGAATCAATTTGAGGAATATACATAATAATAAAGTTCTAAAGCAGATGTAAAAATATCATTTATACAAAGTACACGGAAAATTAATATTACCGGGTCTCTTTAAGGATTCGTTACAAATTTCACTATTTCAGAAATTTTTTAATGAACGAGGTATTTAGGCTTTTTTCCTAGGTTTTGTTTGCAAACTTTTCTGATTTCGACACAGGAAGTTATGGTCGTTGGATTCTTTCACTGCATTGGTCTACTTATTACCAGCTAAGACGTTACTGACCAGGTTTTATATAAAATGCTGTCTTTAGTTAGGTGTGAGATTTGTAGGCGGTAAACGTTAAAGAAGCAACTTTATTTGCTTTAGTCAGGAGGATAGAAATAAGACAATGGAGTCTTTCTAAAGAGGTTCAATTATTATAGCACTGTAACATAGTAATATGATGGATGTAGTTGATAAGAATTGCTTCATTTATTAGGTAATGTATTATTTAAATTTTCCTAAATAAATATAGTATTTATATATTATTAAAATACGTTTATAGTTGTTATTATAAAAGGAAAAGCAGAATGAAATGTAGTTATTCTAGGTATATGGCTATTAGACCTCCACAGTCCCAAAACAAGTGTTAGGCTATAAACAAAATACTTGTGTATGTATCTTATTCATAGACCTTTAAAACCCAATTTATAAAACTGCAGACAAAATATTGTATATAATATACATATTGTACTGCAATATATAATGTATGCATAATGTATATACATATATACATATGTGTATACATATATATATATATATATATATATATATATATATATATATATATGTATATGTGTATACATATATACATAATGTGTATATATATATATATATATATATATATATATATAATTGTAAATTTTTGTAACACATTCTTTCTTCCTTGTTAAATTCTCCCCCTGAAAATATTATTTATAGACTGACAAAATTATTAATTGGATTTTAAAGTCAATGAAAGGTGAATTTCTGTAATTAATTAAATATCAATGGAGCATAAAACTTGTCAACTTCACTACATTTCTGAATTACCTTTGTAATTAACTGTGAGATTATTTAGACCTTTATACCTATAATTAAACATTTTGTGGGGTAATGTTTATGAGCGATGGGAGGTGTCACCCTAATTAAGTAAACTGTTATATAGTTTTTTTAAAATTAGGCAATATTTCATACTTTTTTTATGATTAATGTAAAATCTTTACAATTTTTTTACCTAATCGAAAGCAAAACATCTAACGAAAGAAACATAGAACAGTGGAATAATTTAAAAATTATATTGTAAATATCACCAATAAATAGAAGTACATTACTATTTTATATGCCCAATTAAAATTTCACTTTGACAGCCAAACTTATGTCACTTACTATTTATGTATATAACAACCTATTTAGTTTAATGAATAGTGTTATTTTAAATAAAAATATTCATAATAATGTATAAATTAAAAATTACCTGAAAATTATCAAACATATAATTTATGACATAGTTTTTTTCAAATCATCAAATCAACTGCAGTAACATGTTTAAACAGATGAGATTTTAAATGTACGGAATCATGAAACTGGAAATTGAAGTATTTAGCGGATTCAATAACCTTAGAAATTATAATTAATAATTGCGTAGTCTAATTAAAAATAAATATTTTTTTTAAAAGCTTTGAAAATATCGATTTTCAAAATGCATTATAATTAGTGTTGTATCAACTGTAGAAAAAAAACACACAATTCGTATAAATGAAACGCTATTATTAAAGTATGTCCATTTATATAACAGAGATATCACGTGCTTAATATTTTATAACTATTTAACATAGTTATACAGAAACATAATTGTAGGTATTTAAAAAAATACACTTTAAAACTATAGTGAATACCTGATGTTTTAAAACGTTTTATCTATTGACAAACTCTGATCTACAACCAGAAAGGAAAATTTGTTATACCATCCACTTTTGCCCACCGAAATTATATAGAGTGATTACCTAGTGTTAATTACTATAATAGGTGTCATTTTTATATGCTTAGTGACCTAAATATAAATTGTAAAACAAAATTTATAGATAAGAATTCACTGTTAAATTGTCTCTAGTTTGGTATTAGATTGTTAACGTGGATTTTACTGACATTTGTATTACTAATTGGAGAGAAGTTGAAAGAGTGGCAACAAAATTAGTGAACATATTTTGAATATCAGTTCATTTTAAAAATAATTTTAAATATTATTTTGCAGTAATATATGTTTATGTATCTCAATTTCAAAAATCCATGAATCAAAAATGTCATCTGAATCTGCGTTTCAGATGATGAATTTAAATCAAGTAACACCCCGGTTGGCATCTAG
This sequence comes from Prosapia bicincta, assembly GCA_036971475.1. Classification (NCBI taxonomy): domain Eukaryota; kingdom Metazoa; phylum Arthropoda; class Insecta; order Hemiptera; family Cercopidae; genus Prosapia; species Prosapia bicincta. The sequence goes on along the minus strand of JBAIZL010000004.1, from coordinate 238,184,281 downwards.
TCAAACCATTTGTTGTAAAATTTTAACTTGAAGGCAAACAAAATTACGGAGATTTAATTTATAGAAAAAGAACCAAATTCAAGTTAAAATATTTATATAACAAAACCTCTGATACTCAAAGTAACTAACACTAAAATATTATACTTTTGAAGCTTATGAACCGTCAGCTCTGTCAGTTAAGGTTGAGGGTTAACATTTACAAGCTTGGATCTTGTTAAGTCAGTAGCCATTCCCTGGTAATTTATCACATATTGGAAGTATCGGATCTTCAACAATACCTTTTCTAATAAAGCCAAACCTTCCCTTCAGAATTTACATCAGAAGTATTTCTGTTTCCGTAAGCTATAACTAAATAAGGCCTATTTTTACCAAACAATATTATTTATTTTCTCATTACTTACTCATCAGGAATATTGACTTCTGCATAGCCGTATACGTGGAATGTGTGTATCATAATAAAGCGTAGTAAATGAAAAACGTAGAAGTGTTTTTATTAACCGAAATTTAGAACTATTTAACTTATTTGTCATTTTCATTTCATATAATTGATATGTATGAAAATAAGATGCAATGGTTTAGTTACCCACAAATACAAACGATTAAAGTTTTGACATAGTGTTATAATTAAATATTGTTGCAGACTACATAGACAGAGTGGAATTCAACTTTACATTTTAGATAGAACTCTCAATAAATATTACTGAATAAAGTTTTATGAAAGGGTTTTACTTTTTACTAACTACAAAATTAAGCTTCATATGTGTACTGTCTATCACATTACGTTTGATTAATGACTACATTATATTAGGATTTTGATGTTACTACCAAATTACAAGTTGTAACTTGTAATTGTAATAAGTTTAACTTATTATACTTTGTTGTTATTATTACTTTGTTACTATACTAAGTTGTTATTAATAAGTTTAACTGTAATTATAATAAGTTTGTAATTGTAACTTGATATTATTAGTTTAATAAATCTTATATTAAACTGGCAATACCTGTAATTCAAGTTCCTATTGAATTATATAAGAGTATTTACCTTCATCAGAATCATGTAAGACAACGACTACTAAATTCAACGGAGAAACAAGATTTTTCAGAAAAATACAGACCTAGATATTTTGGATCTAGTTTGCACATGTATGTTTGATTTTAATTCTTTAGTATTCCTGATGATGTTGGTACTGTTTGCCAACGAAATGCTTTGAATTGTACATTCAATAAATTATTCTTATATTTGTATATGTCTTATTTCTTTATATATATATAAAGAAGATTGTGTGTGTGTTACTTAACAAGTTTCACTAATATTGTGCTACACATATACACTCTCAAAGAAACATTTGACAATGCGTTTCATAGATTGAACGATAAAGTCAGAGTTAATCTTGTTGGAAACCTTTTAACAATTGTCTTTAGAAAACATCTTGTAACTTTTCAATTACACGCTCTATCGCCCGGAAAAGCTTGTACACGTCACTGCTCAGCTGATGTAGAGTGACAATACAATGGACGGTGGGGAAAAAAAAAGGTATACCGCCGGTATATCTCACACAATTTCTTCTACAACCAACACAAATTATGGAAAATTATATAATATATTAACAAACCTGCAATTATTAATTTTGTAATATATGAAACCTAATGATTTCTATAATAGGGTGTTTGAATAGCAGACATTTTCATGAGTTATTGACTAATATATGCACGTATAAACATTCACAACCTTTTGGTTGTATATAAGAGTTAGATCAGCTTATAAGGGTCAAAGTGTGGGAAAATCAAGTTTAAAATATTATTGTAAAAGAAATTAAATAAATAGAAAAAACCACCAAAGAAAATAAGGATTTAGCTATAGATATTCATTATTAAAGCGTGTTTATTAATTATTAATTATGTATTCTTTAGCATCAAGTCTAGTCAAGTCTATTGATTACTACAATTTAGGGTAGAGTACTTAAACCTTAATAAGATTGAAGTAAAAATCGAAAAGATACTTATTAGGACATACTCAGGGAACACATTTTTGGAAATGTGAAAACACATTTTCGTTTCGTGCCACACATCTCACTAAACATCATTTTGTGTTATTTAATTAAACAACATAGCTTGTTTAAAATGTTACCTAAATTATAATGTGTACTTGCAAAGTTTAGATAAACCCTCTGTATGTCAGATATTGGCTATTAGTAGAGTTATATTGCTAAACGAGCTCGAAATTTTATAAGGCAAATTTATAATATCTTAAAAATACTTCTGGGGTTAATTTATCATTAAATCGAAATGTACATAAAGTAATATTGGTAAAATAAATTTTGGTTTATATTGTGGTTAGTGGGTTATATTTATTTAGTTACTATTTAATAATTCACAATATTTAATGATTACTTTAATTAAGACGCTTAAGATTTATAAAAAGGACAAACATCGTTTTAAATAAGTCTACTAATAACTTCAAGGGTTGATAATGGTATATTTACACTAAACACGCATTGTCACTGTCTTTCCCTCTGTTACTAAAGAATTTAGTAAGTCCTAACATTGTAAAAATATTAGGCTTCTCTCGCTAAACAATTTCTTTATATTTAGGTTTCCCTTCCCTAGTAATTTCAATCAGTTAATTGCTAAAATGTTCTAAAAAATGAAGCTGTTATTCCGTTCTGGGGTGAACTGCCGCTTCTAGTAATCTCTATACTTCTAGAAGTTTCTAGCATTTACGAGGAGTACTGTGTCCGCCGAAGCGTGAAAAGGCATGTGATGACAAATTGTGTGTATAAATCACTAGTGAGCCTTGCCATTTACATTAAAACTAATAATTCAAAATTGCATGAAATTAAACATGCACAATTCTAAGTAACATGCATGTTATATTTACCTATATATTATGTATAGTTGATATGTTATTCATTAAACAAAATAGTGATTACTCGCTAATCAATTTGCATTATTCAAATAATGTCAAAGTTTAGTGTTAACATGTAAAAGCTTTGATCTTGTAAAGTCAGTAACCATTCGCTCCTAATTTATCACGCATTGGAAGTATCGGCTCTACATCAAGACCTTTTCTAAACTTTACATCAGTAGTATGTCTGTTTGCGTAAGCTATAACTAAATAAGGCCTATTTTTACCAAACATTATTATTTATTTTTTCATTATTTACTTCTTCCGGCTGATTGACCTCTGCATAGCCGAATACGTGAAAAGTGTGTATCATGTTAAAGAGTAGTCAAAGTACAACGTAGCTTTTATTTACGACAATTTATAGTTGTTTAACTTACTTGTAAATTTCATTTTATAAAATTGATATCTATGAAAACAAGATGCAATGGTTTAGTTACCTACAAATACATAAGATTAAAGTTTTAACATCTATTTATAAATAAATATTGTGTAGGGTACATAGACAGAGTGGAAATCAACTTTACATTTTAGATAAAACATTCAATAAATATTACTGAATAAAGGTGTGTGGAAGGAATTCACTTCTTACTCACTAGCTTTATATGTGTACAGACTATTACAATACGTTTGATTAGGGATTACAACATATTATGGTTTTGATTTTATAACCAAATTACAAGTTACAATTCATATAGGCCTACTTGGCAAATATATCTTATATCAAAGTGGTAATATCATTACTTCAAGTTCCTAATTAATAATATAAGTGTTTTTGCCTTCATCAGAATAGTGTATTTCAACGACTCCTAAATTCAATTGAGAAACAAGATTTTTGTGAAAAATACAGATATAACATACATCTCAATATATATATATATATATATATATATATATATATATATATATATATATGTTTGTGTGTGTGTGTGTGTGTTGCGGTGGGCTGTATTCTGTTGGAATACATACCGCAAAGAGAAAAAAAGTAAAACACAAGTGTTTAAAATTTTTTTATATAAAACAAACCAAGCCACCGTAAGAGGGGTTAGAAAGTTTAAAGTAGAGTCATTTGCAAGGAAAATAGTCAAAATTGACCTAGAACTACCATCGACATTTCCAAAGATACAGCGAGATGAAAAAAATCAAAAAAAAGACCAAGAAAACTTCATTAAATGCATCCCTAAAGAGTTATACGGTTAGAACAAAAAAGAGGTAATATTTCGATCTGAGTATTGATTTTTGGCGATCAGTTTGGAAGCATACAAAGGAGATGTGTGCGCCGATTATGACGGAATCGATATAGATCCCTATTGGTTGAGATGCATTGTGGGAACGAATACTGGAGAAGGGAGGCTCTTCGTGGGAGAAAATTTTTGCGTCATGACGCGGCAGCGAGACCGAGACTATTGAAGTGAACGAACGTATGTCGAGGGTAGCTCCGGTAAAAGACAATGGTCAGTAGTGTTTTACCGACAACCGTTTAAAAACTATGAGCGGCTAAGGAAAGTGCGATTCGCCGGTATGTCGTGACGTAGTGTTTCCAAAAATGGGGCCCTTTCGGTGAAGATCCAGCCGAAAGAGGTTGCCCTAATAATTCGATCGATATGTGAAAGCGTCTTCAGAAGTTGGTGTGTTTCAAAATTAAATATAAGTCAACCTTACTACAAAAGGGTAAGGCGAAGTGAACAGTGTTGACCTAGCAAAGAGTTTTTAAATAATACTAAAATTCAAACTTAATTAAATAAAATGCAAAATAACTTTGTAAACGATTAAGAACAATTTTTTTATGTGTTAGAAAATGCCCAGTTAGGAACAGTGTCAAAAAAGGGCTTGAAGCTAAAATTTTATTAGTAAGAGTCTCAAACTTAAAATTGTGCTAAATGCATCGAAGAAAGAAGATAGGACCATTCAGAGAGACAAAGGGGGAGTCAAGCAGACCTGGAGATAAGGTGGACCAGAACACAAAGGAAAGGTAGCTTCCAAAGATGGCGGCAGCTCGTGAGAAATCAGCCAAGTAGCCAGCGTCGGTTAGAAGGGACAACCAAGCCGGACCTCCCCACCCCGCTGGAGGACAAAGCGAGAATTGAAGAGAGAGGGAGAAATGTGCAAACCGTGCTTTGTGGAAAAATTCAGGTCAGATCTGCTTTGTGTTCCCTTTGCAAATTAGATATTTTTAATTTGAAAATTTTTTTATTGGGAAAATGTATTACACTTTAAATAAATTGTAAAAACCATAAACAGTAAACTTTGAAATTCAGAAATAAATACTGGTGTCTTTGTCTAAAGAGGGGGGGTGCAAGATGGCGTTGCCTTGAAAGCACAAAATATGTTGCATTTCATGAAAGTAAGGAAAATAAAAATTTTAGATTAGAAATGTTATAAAGGGTTAAGGCTTCATAGTAAACAACTCAAATAAAGATGTTTAAATTATTTAAAGGGTCAAAATTTTATGAGGGTGTAAGGAAGTTAAATAAGAGATATGTTGTACTAAATTAAATGTGATATGCTAAAGGTAAGCATGCAAGATGGCTGACAAAGATGGTTGTTTACCACAGCTGATTCGAAGGCCATGCATTATTTTCAAGAACTCCTAAAAAGGGGAGCGTCATTTCATATAATTAAATTAAACTGAATTGTTGTTTTATTGAGAAGGAGTTATTATGTAATTTTTAAAAGTGAAACCAATTAACATAAATTGTTCTTTATTAAATAAACAAGGGTTATACCATTAATTCAAGCTATTTAAATTAAACTGTTGATTTTATTTAGTAAAGGTTAAAAATATATATGTGTAGTAAATAAATTAAATTAAACGAAAGTTTTGAGTAAAAATAAAGGGATATGACTTTGATACGTATAAAATATAAATATTTTAAGAGTGCAACAAAAGGGTTAGGTAACACAAGAGATGTTTTAAAAGAAGGCTTTATATACATAGATGAATTTTGTACATTGGGAAAATATGAATAATACCCAAATATTTAAAACAAGATATTTTAAAATTGTGAGTGGGGCTAGCTAATATATTAAAATAAGTCTTTCTTTTAGATTAATTATAGGTGTATTTTGTTTATTTCATGATTTATATATATAAAATAATATGTTGGTGATATAGAAAACTTAATAGAAAAATGAAATTTTTGCAAATTTTTAAAATGCAAGTTACATAATTTATGCAAACGGGTTAATGACCATTCAGCAAATGTTAGTCAAATTTTAGTAAGTATAAATTTCCTTCAGAAATTGCGTTGATAAATTTTCAGTAAATATTAGTAAATTTCAGTATGTATGACTTTCTTGCAGAAAGGGTTAATTTAATTGTAACCAAAGGGTTAAATATTTTCTATTAAAAGGGTTAAATAAATGTTAGTAAATGTGTAGATTTCTTTTTGTAAATGATTAAGGATCTGTCAGAAAGGTTTTTAACTATGTTTCAGTAAATATTAGTAAATATCAGTATGTATGACTTTCTTGCAGAAAGGGTTAATTTAATTGTAACCAAGGGGTTAAATATTTTCTATTAAAAGGGTTAAATAAATGTTAGTAAATGTGTAGATTTCTTTTTGTAAATGATTGAGGATCTGTCAGAAGGGTTTTTAACTATGTTTCAGTAAACGTTTTAATTAAAATATGTATTAAATATTGTATTTTCAATTAGGAAAGTGTTTGATTTCATTCAGCAGATGTTTTAACAATTTTTATTAATTATGATTTGTTGTTCAGTGAATATTTTGGAGATCTTGTGGAAGATATGTCTATATGTTTTATATGTAATTTTTGTTTCAGTATGTGCTTGATATTTGGTTTTTATATAATATAATGTAATTTATGAAATTATTTTTAGGTTGTTTGGTAAAGTTGAAGTAATCTCTACCTGTAAAAGCAAGTAGAAATTAACTTTGAAAGGTCAATTAAAGTTGATAGGGATATAGGAAAAATTTCATCACTTACATGGATATATAGAATGTTGCTATAAATAAGTTGTTTGTTTAGAGATTTTAACTAGTTGAACATAATGTAAAGGTTAGGGAGCTTTCGGAGTGTATTGGAGAGTAAAGCTTTGCTAGAAACAAAAGGGTTAAAACGAAAATTTGTAGAATGTAACAAATAACTTTTTAAGTAAAAATCTAAGTAAACATAAACAAACATTGACAATTAAAATTTCAAGGTTACATAACCAGGGATACTGAAACAAAATTAGGACAAGCAGTCAAGGGTTTTAAATAGTCACTTAAAGGACAAGAGATTTTTAATTTGAAGATAATAACAAAAACTTCAGGTTGGAAAGGGTTATATTTTAACAGGCAAGATTGAGTGTTAAATTGAGCAAAGTTTTACGCTTCTTTACATTCCGATAGTAAGTAAACTAAAATTGTAAAATCTTAATTAAATTTTTAATTTAAAATAGAATAAACAAATAGCATGGTTTCTTAACATTAGTAAGAAACAACACAAAATGTAATACAAGGATAAAAAATTAAAATGCATACTGTGCTATGCATATTTTAGATTAATAAATTTTAAAATTTAAAAAAAATAAATATTTTTTAACTAACTTACAAATAAACTGAGTATTCTTTTAAACAAGTTTCTTACACTCTCATACAAGCGATATGGTCATTTCGCCGATTAGATGTCTTTCAAATGAACTCCTTCCCCGGGATGACTCACCCGTTAAGGGTAAAATCCTCCGCATGTTAGGTTTTTTCTTTTTTAAGTCCAGTGACTGGTTCTCTAGCAGATTTTGGCGAGCACTGCACAGCGTTCGTGGCTTTGGCTGCGAGCGGCTCGTTTCAAAATTCTTGCTCTGCAATGGGTGTGTGGTGGCCGGCCTTGCGATGTTGAGCTGGTCAACGGTAGGGTTGACGGCGGTTGGGGGTGAGCGTTAAGGTTGGTGGGCCCGTTGCGTTGCAGTGTGTGTGTGTGTGTGTGTGTGTGTGTGTGTGTGTGTGTGTGTGTGAGTGTGTGTGTGTGTGTGTGTGTGTGTGTTACTTAAAACGCTTCACTAATATTACGTTACAGATATAGACTTTCAAAGTAAACTTTGACAATACATTTCATACATTAATGGATAAAGTCAGAGTTAATCGTGTTGGAAACCTTGAAGCGATTTTATTTAGAGAAAACATCTAGTAGCTTTCGTAACATTTCAATTACACGCTTTATTGCCCTGAAAATCATGTACACGTCACTGCTCAGCTGATGTAGAGTGACAATACAATGAACGGAGTGGAACAAGAAAGGTAATACTAGCGGTATATTTAACACAACTACCTCAGTATTTAACACAAATTATGGGAAATTAAATAATATATTTACAAACGTGCTTTTAGTAAATGTGCAATATATGAAACCTAATGACTTCTATAATAGGGGATTTCAATCGCAGGTATTTTCATGAGTTAATGACTAATATATGCACGCATAAACATTCACAACTTTTCGTGTAAAATTATAAATTAGATGAGCATATAAGGATTAAAGTGTGGGAAAATCAATTTTAAAACTTTATTCTAAAGGAAAATATATAATTAGAAACAAACTACCAAGGGAATTAATAAGGAATTACCTATAGATATCCATTTTTAATGCCGTGTTTATTAATTAATAATTATATATTCCTTATTATCATGTTTATTCAACATTATTGATTACTACAATTAACTTATTAAAATTCATTAATGGATCCCTTCATATTTATTAAAGATTTTTTCTAGAATCGAGTTATACGAAATGAGAAACTATATTCACAAGCACTATTTTTAAGGAGGCAGAATTTATATCTTAATAAGATTGAAGTAAAAAGAGAAAACAATCCTATTAGGGCATACTCAATGTGCGAACACAATTTCGTTTTGCGCAAAACACATCTGTTATTTAATTAAACCTCATAGCCTGTTAAAATGTTACCTAAATATATGTAATTAATTAGAACTTTTCACTTTGTTTAATAAAGTATGAGACACATTGTAGGGTATAATAAAAAAATGTGCCAAATCTATTTACAATATTTCGTTTACTGAAAAAATTACAAATATTAGAATAGTAATATAATGTGTACTTGGAGAGTTTAGTTAAACCCTCTTTATGTCATATATTGGCTATTAGTAGAGTTATGTTGCTAAAGCAGCTCAATAAGTTATAAGGAAATTTAAATTATCTTAAAAATACTTCTGGAGATGATTGCCATATAATCTAACTGTACATTAAGCAATTATAGTAAAATAAAGATTTTTGTATTGTGGCTGGTGGGTTTTATTTATTTAGTTACTATTTATTGATTCACATCATTTAAGATGATTTTAATTAAGACGCTTACGATTTATAAAAAGGACGTACATAGTTTTAATTAAATCTACTAATAACTTCAAGGGTTGATAAAAGTCTATTTACATTCAACACGCATTGTCACTGTCTTTCCCTCTCTTACCAATTTTTTTAGTAAGTCTTAATATTGTAAACATATTTATCTTTTCTCGCTACACAATATCTTTAAATTTAAGTTTCCCTTCCCTAGTAATTTCTATCAGTTAATTGCTAAAATGTTCTAAAATATGAAGCTTTTATTCCGCTTAGGGGTGACCTGCCGCTTCTAGTAATCTCTATACTTCTAGAAGGTTCTAGTATTTACGAGTCCTACTGTTCTGTCCGATCAATCGTCAAAAGGTTTGTGTTCACAATCCATGTGCATAAATCTCTGCTGGGCCTGTTTCTCTACATTAAAACTAATAATTCAATGTAACATAAAAGCAAACATGCACAATTGCAAGGAACAAACATGCATGATATATGTATTTACATGTTATATGTAGGCCTAATTGTAACACTGATGTTATTTCTCTGAGCATAAATATGATTACAAGTTAAATAATTATATTTATTTAAATAATTCTCTTACGTTAAGTCTATGAAGTGAACGGTTTATTGAGTGCCCCCTTTCGGTTCAGTCGATCTTCATTCAATGTTACTATCATTAATGTCTTAAATCTACTATAAAGAAGGGTTTGTATTTTTAAAAAATTTTAAATGAAATTTGGTTTAAATAATTTCATTTATAGTCGGCATTATTTAAAGTCTCATTGCTAATATGCTATGATAACAACTGTACTGAAGATAATAACTGTCCATCTGTTCAAAAAAACAACAGCACTCGTTGGCCTTTCAGTACATATTGCTATGCCGACACGACTTTCTACATTTCCAAATAAACCCTTTGTTTCGTTTGTCATTTACTGTTGGTCCAGTTAAAATCAATAAGGCTTCTCGTTGTATTGTGCTTACATCATTGCCTACCAAATAACACTTATTGTAGCTAAAAGTTGCAACTAACCTAAAGTTGCTAAACAAATTAATGTCTATTTTTATTAACTAACATGATTTTGTGTTTACTTTTATTTAGACACTTAACATTTGCAAAAGGAACGAACACCGTTTTAACTATAACTACTAAGTTCACTAATAATCTATTTACACTAAACACGCTCTGTTACTGTCTGTCGTTGCATTACTAAAGCTTTTAATCATTCCCCTCGTTGTAAAATCTTTTATATTTTCTCGCTAAATAAAACCTTTATGTCTCGACATGCCTTCACTAGGAATTTCTATCAATTTCTTGCTAAAATTTTGTAAATAAATGAAGCTTCTATTCCTTTCAGAGGTACCTGCCGCTTCTAGTAATCTCAATACTTCTAGAAGGTTCTAGCATTTACGAGGAGCCGAAGCTTGAAAAGGCTTGTGTGGACAGGTTGTGTGCATAAATCACTGGTGGGCCTTGCCCCTTACATTAAAACTAATCACTCAAAATAACATAGAATTAAACATGCACAATTGTAAGTAACAAAAATGCATGTTATATGTACTTACATATTATGTATGGTTGATATGTTATTAAATGAGAAAAAGAGGGATTACAAGCTAAACAATTTGCTTTATTTAAATAACTTTCCTACGTAACGTGTAATAAGTATATATTTTATTAATTGTTACCTTTCCTAATAGTCGATCTCCATTCAACGTTACCGTCAATTGTGTTTTAAATCCACAATAAAAATAAGTTTGATATTTTTTTATCTTTAAAATAATATTAGGTTTAATTATTTTATTTAAAGTCGGCATTATAATATTCTCTCACTGCTAAATATATAATCAGAACATTAATGAAGACAATAACTGTGACCATCTGTTCAAAAACACTAGATCACTCGTTAGACTTTCAGTAAACGTTGTTGTGCCGACACTTTGTCGTTGTGTTTTCTACATTTCCAGATAAACACTTTGTTTCATCTTTCATTCAGTGTAAATGCAATTAAAATCAATATTAGTTGTAATAAAATCACGTTGCAATTAGTTTATATCATTATCTAACAAATAACACTTATTGTTGCTAGAAAACGTCCATTAATTGAATAGTTACACTACCAATGAAATTGAACAATCAAAATAAGTTATTTAAAGAGTTCAAATTTAATAATGTTAAATATTATTCAAAATGTCTCTTTGCAATGTAGGTATTCCCAAACGTACACTGAAAATAGCACGCATTCTCAAGCGGTAAATCAATTTACATAAGGGAACTTCATTAGTTCCGGAAATTATTCCAGCCTTAATTTCTAGAATACTTAAACAGTTTACCTTTAATAGAGACTAAATAAAATATTACAGATTTATAGATTAAAATTAAAAGATAAATGGAAAATTAGGAATGTTTTTAAATAACAACTAGAAGCTAACAACATTTTTAAAAGGAAATATTATATAGAAATAATAATATCATGTTACAATTACTACTATGTTATGAACAATATTTATAGTAGTAACTTAATTCAGTTTACTACTTTCCAATACTCGTATACTCGTAGAGGGTCTCTACAACCAAGATTTAAAATACAGAAGATCCTTTACAACCAATGAGCTGGGCACAAACACAAACATACAATATTATTAGAATATCCCTAATTGTAATACATACAGCAGTCAAACATGTGCAAAGTTTTATAAATAGGTCACTTGTTTATTGTTATTTGAAGTAATGATGAAACATTTCATTAACTCAGTTTTCGTATCATTGAAAGATGTCTCTAACCTAATATCCGTTCATGAAAGTCATGAACGGATATTAGGTTAGAGACATATTCAAGCAGGACGTAGACTTAATGGAAAATGTACAATGTGTTGCAGGCAGGATATTAGATCTTATTTAGTCTCTTATTTATTTAAAGTATTATTTTGCTCTGAAGAATTAAATCATATTCCATGGATCTACAAAAACGCAGTTTGGTATTTTGTACAACATAATTCAAATATGCATTTGAGGCTTTGTTAGCTATGACGTATTTTAAAACACATAATCTGACTAACAATATATGTGAATATTTATACAAATTCGTAATAATGAGGTATCTTTTTCTGCCAGCAATGTATTCACAACAGTAATTAAAAGAAAAGCTCTTTCGAGGCCTGTTTTGTAACAATAAAAATATTTTATCAACACATTTATCAAAAGATATCTACATAAACTATACAACAATGCTATAAACTTAAATATTAAATTAAAAATAATACCTGAGTATGTATTCAGTAAAATAATATATCTATCTATATATATATATATATATATATAATGATATGAGTATAATTTATATATATTATTTGTTAACAATAATCGTTTAAAAAAAGTTGAATGGAGGTAAATATTTATTAAATGAGAGAGAGAGAGAGAGAGAGAGAACTATAGAATGTATTCAATTATTATTGCTTAAAAACCGCTAACTACAAATATTTTATTTTTAACATCTCGGTTTCCCAGTAAAGAGCCACAGTACATTTATCAGTTACATTTAAAAGGTAAACACATCTTAACTTTTTTTAATTATCAATAATATAGCTGTAAGTTTTGTAAAAGATAATTATACATTTTAAAATAGAATTGAATACGTCTTTTTTGTTTAATTATTTATGATTTAGAAGAGCGTTCAACCTACTTTTATATTAAGAGCTGAGAGGTTATATTACCACATAATTGTTATAACAGAGGCAGAGGAAGATGCAGTGTAAGAATAATAGGGACATTCTCATTTGTGTTGGTTTGAATAAATTGTCTTCGACATATTGTATTGGGATTTAGGTAAAGGTACGTATTATTAACGACATATTTCTCTTTAAAGATATAAATTTCGCCAATTTGCTTTAAATTATTAGACAAAGTTGTATAAACAAACATGAATTTCCATTTTATTTTGCAAAAGGCTTTTCTTGTTATACCTTTGTGCTTTTGTTTCATTATGGAAAATAACAAATATCGAAATATATTGTTAGATGACAAAGACTTCACTGTTAAAATAACGTCTGGATTTTCTCGACATTTAATTATCAACCCTAACAACGCTCTAGGATCTCTCTCCGAGGAATTACAAAGGGATGAAATAATGAACCGCCCCTTAAATGTACTTAAAAGACAAAAGATACTTTAAATGAAAGCTTGTTGGATGAAACGGATATTAAACGTTCTGTCATCTTTTACTTTCTGTCCTATCACTGTATGTGCTTTCTTATTTCTTATAATCTGTAATTGTAGTTCCTAATAATTGTAAAATAATAACAGTGTATTTTTACCATAACATTAGATGTTCTTAGCTGTCAGTACTTTTACAGTGAAATTTATTGCATTGTGCAAACAATTTTTTTTCTTTATAATTTGTTCTTAAAATATATTAAGTTGAAAACTATATAAAGGGAATCAAAAAAGTATAATATTGATTTTACAGGATTGATTAGAATTCTAGAGCATGCTTAAATTTAAATAATATAGAGCACTATATAGAATGGAAAATAATTTAGAACTCAAACAAAATAAATATTCGACGACTGATTAATACAACTCGAGTGTAGCGGGATTGACTCCATTAATTGTCCCATGTGGAATAGCAGCTCTGGGAAGTATATTGGGTAAAGCAGCAGAAGTAGTATACTCACGGGTCATTGGTTACGTCGGGAAGTAGAATTAAAATACACTGTGTAAGGCACCGTATAAAGGACGACGCAATAAATTGTACGAAAATCCTGTATTCTCATCAATTCAATAGATGAAGGCAAAAATTCAAATGAAAAAATAGGACTTTACTCATAAATAAATAAATAAATAAATATATATATATATATATATATATATATATATATATATATATAATAATTATTAAATTAAAAATAATTCAAAAACAAGAATACTTTTAATGAATATATTTATTCAAAGCTTTTCGCCGATAAAATAGTACCAGCATCTTCAGGAAAATAATTATCTAATAAAATATTTTAACATATTTTTATATTTATATTTTTTACATAATAATAAAATTTATAAACAAAAGGATGGAATAACGATGGGCTCTCCAATGTCCAGCATAATATAAGAAATATTTTTACAAAATATAGACATTGAAATAGATAAGATTATTAAAACATTTGATCAAAATGGACACTGGTATAGATTTGTAGCACACATGATTTAATTTTGTAAAAATATTTTATTAGATAATTATTTTCCTGACGATGCTGGTACATATCAACATATTTAATATATTTAATATATATATATATATATATATATATATATATATATATATATATATATATATATATATATAAATGAGACTGATTGATTAAACAGCCAGGATTTTGCTCGGATATATTACCTTTGCTAATACCCTACTAGAAACATTACAAACCGGTTACGTGTTGCGTTTTTATAACTTAGTGGTTGTTCTGTTGTTAATTACATGAGTTTGATTTTAGTATTGACTATTGATAACAAGATACAAACACTACCAGAGTCTAATTTAAGTTTTATTTAAACAATGATTTTGAAAAGTTTTATAACATTTAAAGTCAAATAAAATATAAAAATAGTTATATAATTGTTTTCCATTTTTTTTATAGCTGATAACGAAACAGACAAACTAATAATTGCCTAATAGCTTTGATTATCGACAAATAACTAAACCTTTATACAAAGTCTATAGAGAGCACAGTAGTGCATTAAAACACTTTATACACGATGAAAATTAAAAGAAGTAAGGTTGAAACACTAGATCTCATGCACTACTTTAAATATACCTAACTTCGCCCACTTGTAAAAGTGTAAAATTTTTCATTTTAAAAATTACAATGCTAAAAAAATAAATTTATATATATATCAAATATTGAATATGTGATTAACTCATAAAAATATAACTAAATATTTTTAAAGCACTCGCAGAATAAACATAACATAATACCGAAGGGCTATTATAATGTGAAGTTTTCTAAATGATATAAAAAGATTTCCATCTATTATTTTTTAATAATTAAATATGCTCTCAAAAAACAAGAGATTTCTTGTGGCGTTAATATTTGCCTTAAATAAAAACTTTCATCCTATTATCAAAACATATGAAAAGAAAATTGTAGCTGTAGGTAATTCCGTTTTTCAAGGGATTCATTCATTAAAACTATTCCATAAATTAGTTAACATTTTGAACACATTGCTTTATAATAAATTTTAAGGTATACCTTATCGGTAGTTGGCAGTTTCTACATCTAGGCGTGTGTTTAATTACAAATATACTGTGTTTAATAATTTTAGTGATGCACTTATTTCTAGAATAAAATAGAACTGTAAATAACTGTTTCCGCGGTTCATGAGATGAGCATTAGTCATTAGGTGCAGTATCTGTGACCTTCCATTCATCCGTTACTCTTCGTTAGCAGATCTAGTGAATAGAGATATGGGTATTGTGCTTGATAAAAACTGATTGAGACTTAAATATGGATGAACTAGAACTGATAAAACGAATTAAATGATTGAACTTCATCTGATTTTATTCCTAATTGTAAAATATTACAAAATTTAAACATACATGGAACATTTGTGCAAGCCTATATATTTTGTTTGTCGGAAAAGATATTTTCAATTAAAAGTACTGACCATAATTATGTACACCATTACGTGCTTCGTTGTATTGAAATATTCCCTCTAGTCCTCGCTCTCATTCAAAACAAACTGAATTTCGCATAACAAAGGAGATGCTTAAAATTCCGTTTCACCAATTTATCAGAGGAAGAACATTTCATGTTTCAGCTCATTTGAAAAGCAATTTCTCGGTGCCTAATAATTGTAAAAATATGATTATTTCAAGTTTCAGATAATTTTTAAAAACGTTAAAATTAAAAAGATATATATGAAGTAATTAAACGTATTACCTATATTGATAGTTCAAATTTATGTAATGCTAAATAATTCCCATCGCAGCTGAATCATTCTTTTGAATCATTTTCGTTTCTGTAATTACTTTTGTTACAAAAGTTAAAGAAATAAGGGAGATACAAGTAATAGTTTGTCTCCAAGTTACAACCGTGTGTCTGTATATAATATATTCTGCCATTTTCAGATTTGAAACATGAAACATTAATAAAACGTTCACCAGTCCGACATGACCCCTCCATTGTATTCATGAAATCTGTCGATGGAGTAAGCCTTATTGACCGATGATCAAATCTGATGTTTAGTGATTGAAAGAATGAATTGTTTGCCAGAATATGTTAAAGACGTTGTTCAAATTACGCTACTGTGATAGGGTCAATTAGTTTCCTGAGAGCATTTCAAAACCCGATGAAGCATTAACTAGCTCCTACCTATACATACATCCGCTATACATGCGTTGTATAGGTTAACTAGCTCCTACCTATACATACGTCTGCTACACATGCGTTGTATAGGTTAACTAGCTCCTACTTATACATAGTCCTCTATACATGCGTTGCATAGGTTAACTAGCTCCTACCTATACATACGTCTGATATACAGGAGTTGTATGGGTTAACTAGCTCCTACTTATACATACGTCCGCTATAATGTACATACTTAACATATGTAACTAGCTTATACCTACACATACGTCGGCTATACTTGCGTTGTATAGGTTAACTAGCTCCTACCTATACATACGTCCGCTATACATGAGTTGTATTGGTTAACTAGCTCCTACGAATACATACGTCCGCTATACATGAGTTGTATTGGTTAACTAGCTCCTACGAATACATACGTCCGCTATAAATACGTTACATACGTTAAATAGGTCCTACCTATACATACGTTCGCTATACATGCGTTGTATTGGTTAACTAGCTCCTACGAATACATTCGTCCGCTATACATGAGTTGCATTGGTTAACTAGCTCCTACGAATACATACGTCCGCTATCCATGAGTTGTATTGGTTAACTAGCTCCTACGAATACATACGTCCGCTATACATGAGTTGTATTGGTTAACTAGCTCCTACGAATACATACGTCCGCTATACATGAGTTGTATTGGTTAATTAGCTCCTACGAATACATACGTCCGCTATCCATGAGTTGTATTGGTTAACTAGCTCCTACGAATACATACGTCCGCTATACATACTGCAGCGGCCAGAATGTCCGATGCAAAGAATCTGGGTAATTGTACAGAATACCAGAATCAAACCTAACCGGGTTAAATAATTGACTAAATTTATATATAAAAATTTTAAAACATTATAATAATAATAATATTAAAACTAGGGTAAATAATAGTAAAATGAAGAAAATTAGAAATAACTTTAGACTTAAAAAACATAAATTATAAGCAATAAGAAAAATTATCACTTCAAAGTGGATAGCCTAAATTATGTAAACAAAAAAAGACGGTAATTGTGTAGTATAACAAACTAGGCCTAGATGCCGGCTATTAAAATAATTGTACTTAAAAATAATCAGGAATAAAGAATGTAAATTAAGATGTGAGGAAAGTAAATTAGGCCTAGCTAGGGAAAATGGTATTTATATAAAAGTAAAGATTAAAAGTTAAAGTATAATAGCCTAAGAAATTAGGTTATAATAGAAGAAGTCATATTTGATTTCGGAAAAATCCGCTTAGGGCATTGATTATAAATCTTGTCACTACGAAACGAAAGCGCTACAGTCGAACTTTGGATTAAGAATGTTAAAAAGTTAATTAAATTAAATGAGAAAAAATAAAGTCAAATATGTTATTAAATAAAAGGTAAAAATGCAAAGGACACATCAGAATACAGAAACGCCTTTTATAAAAAGGGAAACTAATCTTAGTTCAGAATTTCCGAACAAACAAAGTCAATTGCCATGGCAACGGCTTTCTGATTGGTCAAAAGTTGAAAAATGGATACTGGGACGTGGGAAGTTTGAAATTGGAGAAGGAGGCCTCACAAAAGAACGCTATCCAAGATCAGAATGCATTAGGCTCTCAAAGCGAGCAGACGTGTTTTTGTACCATGCGATCAGGACAAGAAAAAATGTGCTAAAAACAGAGTAAAAAGTGCTACGATGTGATCAGGGGAAGGAAGATATATATGAGCAAGGGCTCATATATACCCAGAACAAAATTTCGACCACCAAAATGCAAAATTAAAGAAAATAAGAAGATTGGCCGAAATTATGGAGAGACGCCTACCTACCAAGACCCTTGAAGCTGTAACGGGACCGACAGATGACAACATTAATGAAGATAAAAAGATTTCTACAGTACAAGGTTATATAATCAATTTAATTATTCTTTTTTAAATAACATTTTACTTCAAATTATATTAACTTAATTTCAAAATTAAATAAGATGGGAATAACCTAAGGGACTGATTAGTCAACTCTCTTAGGTTACCCAAATTTAAGTAATTAAGATTCAAAATTGACTTTCCATTCCCATCGCTGTGGGAATGTATGGATTAAGTATAAAGATGTATATCTTATATGGCTTTTTCTAAGTGAATTTCTAATGAATAACTTCCAAATAAGTTAATTGTTCAAGGCCTAGCCTAAAGGCATTACATAGTAATATTAATTGTTTGAAAAAGAATCAGATTTTAAAATATGTTAAATTTAACTCTACTAATCAAAATTATATACAAAATTAATTATGGTAACTTTGATAATTTAAATTATATGTAAAATTAATGATAATAAGAAAATTTAAAAACAGAAGGAGATAATAATGTTTAGTTAAATGGCAAGTTGTATGAAATTTTGAAAAAATAATTAGTCAAGAAAATCCTGTGAAATTAAATAAAAACAATAATAATTAATTTGAACCTTGGAACAAATAAATAAAAATGTATATTTTCCAATTAGCTGTGTTTTCATTCTAGATAAGATAAGTTCACTAGGTATCCAGGTATAGTCTTTAAATCACAAGTGTCTCTCAAAGATTCCACTACCAGAAAAGGAGCTTGAACAGGGCTTATCGGAGGCTAATTGGTTTTATCAAAAATTCAGGGGTTGGTTCCTCTGAGAGGTTTATTCCTTGAGGCACAGGTCTACGAAATTAGGTTCGTAGTCAATGGATAAACCATTACTTTCTTACTGACTTAGCAATTGAGGAAGAGAAATAAACAACGGCAAAGGTTAAAAAAAGTGAGTCGGTAAGAAAAGTATGGCGCCCAACGTTTGAGGCTC
The DNA here is from genome assembly GCA_036971475.1 of Prosapia bicincta. Lineage (NCBI taxonomy): Eukaryota > Metazoa > Arthropoda > Insecta > Hemiptera > Cercopidae > Prosapia > Prosapia bicincta. The sequence continues at coordinate 238,164,894 of JBAIZL010000004.1, read as the reverse complement.
GATGCTTACATTGTAACATCGGGTCAACATCAAATAGAGACAGATTTAAATCGACTAAGGAGCCTAGTGAAACAAAATTAATTAAATAGAATTCAATTAAAATTGTAAAAAATAATAGGAATCATAAAATGAAAACCAAAGAAGTTCTTTAAATTAAATAAGAGTTAATTATAATAAAAATGAAATTAAAAAGAACTTAGAATAAATAATAATAATTAAAAGGAAATAATTAAGTAAAATAAAATTCAGTAGGCGTCGGTAGGGCATAATATAAATAATAATGTTAGTTATTAATGAAAGTAAATAGAATACATAGGCGTTAGATAGACAAGGTCAAGGGAACACTGAACCGGATCACATCGAGCACAATTCTAAATGAATATTTAATTAAATACTCAGTATATAGTAAAAATATAGAAGTAGGAGAAGTTAGTAAGGGAATAAAAGGATAGTTAAATACGAGACTTTAAGATGGCGACAAGACAGAGAAAAGACACAGAACCATCTGAAATGATGGAGTTTTTTAAAAAAATGATGGAGGAACAAAAACAGGAGAGATTAAAAGAGATGGAGGAACAAAAACAGGAAAGATTAAAAGAGATGGAAGAACAGAAACAAGGGAGAATAAAGGAACAAGAAGAATTAGTAAAAAAGATAGAGGAACAAAGAAAGAAAGAAAGAGAGGAGGAAAAAGTAGAAAGAAAGAAAGAAAGAGAGGAGGATAAACAAGAAATTAAGAATCTTTGGGAAATCATGAATAAGAGGATAGAGGAAATAAATGAAGGAATTACAAGAAAGAATGAGGAAATGGGAAATAAAATCCAAGAAACTATAGAAAAGATGTATAACTTAGAGGTAACAGTCAGTGAAAATAAACAGACTGTAGAAACAGTTAAGGGAGAAGTCAAAAAAGTAGAAAGAAGGGTACAAGTAGTTGAGAATAAGATAAAGAATATGGGAGAAGGGATAAATATAGCTACCTTGTTTAAATCAAGGATGTTTGAGATGGGTGATAATGGAGACAAAAGCAAGAAGGAATTCTACGGTAGGGAAGATGAAGACCCTATTGATTTCATTAAACACCTAGAAGGTATAATGTCCGAAATTGATCCTGACATGGAGGAAGGACAAAAAAGGAAAATAATGGAGAGACATCTTAAAGGACCAGCACAAGAATGGTGGTTGGCCATGAATATGGAGGAGGAAAATTATGATGAAGTTAAGGAGAGATTCTTTAGCCACTTTTGGGGATCTCATGCACAAGAGAGAATTCGAGGAAGAATCGAAAATGGAAAATATGAATACCATCGAGGCACAAACAACATGGTAAATTATTTCTTAAAAATGGTGAACACGGCGAGACACCTAACCCCGCCATACAATCAGGCGGAGTTAATTATGAAGATTATGAAGCATTATGGGAACAGAATGTATATAGGATGTTCCGGGATGGCGGCTACCGACATAGAGGAGGCGGTAAAATACATCCGAAGGAACATGGAGCAGGAGGCTACCAGGAACCGGACTCAGCCTAGGACTGAGGAACGGGAACCTGAAAGGAGAGGGTTTACACACCAAACGAGAAACCCCGGATACAAGGGAAATTGGAGGCAAGAGCCTTACCCGGTAGAAGGGAGAGGAAACTGGAGACAGGGGCCCTACCAAAGAGAGGGACCAAGAAATAGGCCGCAAAATCAGTGGCAACAACAAAGGCCAGAGTACAGGCCACAAAACCAAACGGAAGAAGGCCCACAGACAAAAGAAAAGAGACCACAAAATCCAGGGCCAAGTGGTCAATCAAAAAACTAAATGAGAGGATCCCTAATGGTAGGAAGGAAAAGAGGAGACAACCATTAGAGATCCAACAACAAACAAAATATAGGAAATATTGCCCGGAGAAACAGGGAACAGTAAATAAAGGAAAGGCGGAAGACCTAAAGAACAAAAATAAAAAAACAATACAACAGGAAAATAACAATGAAGTACACCAAAATCAAGAGCGTAGAGTTGGTGGACTATCCCTTGATATTCGTGCTGAATTGTTAGAAGAGGACAAGGAGATTGGCGAAGGTAACCAGAAGAAAGAAACATGCCCTGTAATTGACTGTGAGGTAGAAGGGCACTCTATAGAGGTAGAGATTGACACGGGTGCAGACGTGTCAGTCATTCAAGAAAAGGCTTACAACAACCTCAAGTTGCATGGGCTTAAGTTCCTGGAACTACCCATCAACAATGTGGGAGTTGTAACAGCCATTAAGACTGCACAAATAAAGGTTACCCGGCAGTGCTTAATTCCCTTAACAATTAAATGCATAAAAGTGGACTGCATCTTCATAGTGGTCTCCAAACTTCGGTCGGAGATGATTATGGGGTGCAACACACTGTATGACCTAAAGGCACGGATAAACATGGATAGACGCTTTGTGACATTCGAAATAGAAGGGGAAATGGTGTACCAGGACTTTAAAAGTAAAATACAAAAGATAGAGGAAAATGAAGAAGTCCGAAAAATATGCAAGATAACCCAGGAAAAAGAAGATGCATCAACAATAGGGCATCAAAGCAAAAAGGAGGGGTTAATGCGACAGTGCGAGAAGCAGGGGCACTGCCGAATGAATGAAGGAGGAAATGGACAAGAAACAAGTAAAGGGGAAATCTTAAATATAACGAACGAATATCAAAGAAAAATAAAAAATGAAACAGAGGAAAAATTAAACAAAAACAAAAAATTAAAAAACAAAAATGAAAATATAATAAATAAGGAAATAAATTTAAGACCTGAGGGAGTCAAAACAGGAGATAAAGAAACAAAGGACATGGAAAGAAGAGCTGCAGCTGAGATTAAGAGCAAACCAAAATATAAACAAGGTAAGGCCGAAATAGTGCCAAAAAGGGGAAATAATGTGAGTGGAAAAATAATAAATAAGAAAATAAATATAAATAAAAGTATAAACGTCGCGTCGAAACAATTAAAAGGGGGGAACAACGAGGTTAAAATGAATAACCAACAAGTAGCTCGGAAGCTCATGACTAAGACTTTAGATTCTGGAGAGATAACCCAAAGGAAAGAAATTGAAATTAAAGAAAGAAAAAAGAAAACCCATTTACTAGTTCAAGAGTTCGAAAGTCAATTAAAATGAGAGCCAATCCAAATACGAGAAGAACCTTCATTTCATTACAAGTCAAAAACAGAAAAATAAAAGGTAGATTTAAGGAGAATAAGGGAAAGTTAAGAAATTGGTAAAGGAGAAAGAAGAAAAAGAAAGATAAAGCTGGACAGATAATAAGAAAATATTTAAAGAATAAAGGATAATAAGGCAAGGTAAATAAAAAATGATCAATCAGTGACATAGGGAGTAACGGTTAAGTAATAAAAATAAAAATGTAAAATAAATCTAAGTAGTAGATTAAAGCAGTAACATAATCCAAATACATAGGACAAATAATATAAAATCAGTATTAAATGTGAAAGAAAAAGCCATATGTTAAATGAACGGGATTCATTGAATTTATTAAAGTAAAGGTTGTGTTAAACAACAATGAATGTGTAAAATAAGGATTACAATATACAATATTGTATAGTTAATATAAACTTGAAATAAGATTAAATAAAAAAGAATGTGACTAAGGACAGGAGTAATAAATGAGTAAATAGCATGTGAAGTGACTAATGTGACAATGATATATATGAGTGAAAGGGACAGGAGAGTAAATTGTGAACTTTAGTAAAATTAATTAAGTTATGAAGATGAATAGGAATAGTAGATTAATGAAAGGAATATGAAAATTTTAATATAAACTAGTATAAGTGTTAATGTTACTTTTCACAAATATGTTATTAATTATGTTTATCTGTTTCAAGGGAGAGAAGAACCAAAATTTTCATATATTTAAAAAGGGGGGAATTTTGCAGCGGCCAGAATGTCCGATGCAAAGAATCTGGGTAATTGTACAGAATACCAGAATCAAACCTAACCGGGTTAAATAATTGACTAAATTTATATATAAAAATTTTAAAACATTATAATAATAATAATATTAAAACTAGGGTAAATAATAGTAAAATGAAGAAAATTAGAAATAACTTTAGACTTAAAAAACATAAATTATAAGCAATAAGAAAAATTATCACTTCAAAGTGGATAGCCTAAATTATGTAAACAAAAAAAGACGGTAATTGTGTAGTATAACAAACTAGGCCTAGATGCCGGCTATTAAAATAATTGTACTTAAAAATAATCAGGAATAAAGAATGTAAATTAAGATGTGAGGAAAGTAAATTAGGCCTAGCTAGGGAAAATAGTATTTATGTAAAAGTAAAGATTAAAAGTTAAAGTGTAATAGCCTAAGAAATTAGGTTATAATAGAAGAAGTCATATTTGATTTCGGAAAAATCCGCTTAGGGCATTGATTATAAATCTTGTCACTACGAAACGAAAGCGCTACAGTCGAACTTTGGATTAAGAATGTTAAAAAGATAATTAAATTAAATGAGAAGAAATAAAGTCAAATATGTTATTAAATAAAAGGTAAAAATGCAAAGGACACATCAGAATACAGAAACGCCTTTTATAAAAAGGGAAACTAATCTTAGTTCAGAATTTCCGAACAAACAAAGTCAATTGCCATGGCAACGGCTTTCTGATTGGTCAAAAGTTGAAAAATGGATACTGGGACGTGGGAAGTTTGAAATTGGAGAAGGAGGCCTCACAAAAGAACGCTATCCAAGATCAGAATGCATTAGGCTCTCAAAGCGAGCAGACGTGTTTTTGTACCATGCGATCAGGACAAGAAAAAATGTGCTAAAAACAGAGTAAAAAGTGCTACGATGTGATCAGGGGAAGGAAGATATATATGAGCAAGGGCTCATATATACCCAGAACAAAATTTCGACCACCAAAATGCAAAATTAAAGAAAATAAGAAGATTGACCGAAATTATGGAGAGACGCCTACCTACCAAGACCCTTGAAGCTGTAACAGGACCGACAGATGACAACATTAATGAAGATAAAAAGATTTCTACAGTACAAGGTTATATAATCAATTTAATTATTCTTTTTTAAATAACATTTTACTTCAAATTATATTAACTTAATTTCAAAATTAAATAAGATGTCAATAACCTAAGGGACTGATTAGTCAACTCTCTTAGGTTACCCAAATTTAAGTAATAAAGATTCAAAATTGACTTTCCATTCCCATCGCTGTGGGAATGTATGGATTAAGTATAAAGATGTATATCTTATATGGCTTTTTCTAAGTGAATTTCTAATGAATAACTTCCAAAGAAGTTAATTGTTTAAGGCCTAGCCTAAAGACATTACATAGTAATATTAAGTGTTTGAAAAAGAATCAGATTTTAAAATATGTTAAATTTAACTCTACTAATCAAAATTATATACAAAATTAATTATGGTAACTTTGATAATTTAAATTATATGTAAAATTAATGATAATAAGAAAATTTAAAAACAGAAGGAGATAATAATGTTTAGTTAAATGGCAAGTTGTATGAAATTTTGAAAAAATAATTAGTCAAGAAAATCCTGTGAAATTAAATAAAAACAATAATAATTAATTTGAACCTTGGAACAAATAAATAAAAATGTATATTTTCCAATTAGCTGTGTTTTCATTCTAGATAAGATAAGTTCACTAGGTATCCAGGTATAGTCTTTAAATCACAAGTGTCTCTCAAAGATTCCACTACCGGAAAAGGAGCTTGAACAGGGCTTATCGGAGGCTAATTGGTTTTATCAAAAATTCAGGGGTTGGTTCCTCTGAGAGGTTTATTCCTTGAGGCACAGGTCTACGAAATTAGGTTCGTAGTCAATGGATAAACCATTACTTTCTTACTGACTTAGCAATTGAGGAAGAGAAATAAACAACGGCAAAGGTTATAAAAAGTAAGTCGGTAAGAATACGTTACATACGTTAACTAGGTCCTACCTATACATACGTCCGCTTGGTTAACTAGCTCCTACCTATAGATACGTCCACTTTACAAAGCTCACAGACAATCTATATTTACTCTTAAATACCCGAATCTGAAGCTTAAATTATATGTCTATGACACACATAACCAACTCTTTTACTATAATGCCCGTCCATTTACTTCCTAAGTATAAAGTAACTCTTTGAAGCTGATAATATAGCTCATACTCAAGCTATCAATTGATAGTTGATACTCATGAATGAGCCAAAAATATTCTTGAATTTATTAGTTAAAACATGAGGCTCTAAATACATTACTTATTTAGAACAACTTGTATTTACAAACTTTCAGTTAAATTTTTCCAAACTGTTTGACTTTTTTCCAAATTGTTGAACGTATATATTTATAACCTTTTACTATTTTCGGTTTTTATAGTTTTATTTTTTGAGCTGTAAAGTGTATTTAATAAACTTAGCTCGATTTTATATTTACATTATTTTTTACGGAGAAATCTGTGAAGATGAATTTTTTGAGTCTCAGGAGAAATCATTAGCTTTGGTTGTACAATATCAAGCGATGCAGTAATGCTTCAGTATGCCTTTAAAATAGAAATGTATTTAAAACATGTTACGGCTATAAAGTTTGTAAGTTATTTTACTAAATAAAACCCGAAATAAATATATATTTTTGTCTAAAAACTTTTATTTTATGGATAATGGTATCAGTTGAAGTAAGAACAAATGCTTTTATATTACTATGTTTTCATAGAAAATATTTTGAGCCATGCGGTCGTATAATAGAAAAGACCCAAATCATCTAACCTAACCTAAAATTAACCTTTTACCTTTCACTCCTGTCTTACAGAATATATGTTTTAAATTCATTTTTGTGGAAGCATCAAAGTGATTAACTGTCATTAAGAGAGAGTATAGTAAATTTTCATTTTGAATTTCTCTTCAGAAAGCTATACTGCTTTATTTTCGAATAGCCTCAGGAATGTGATTTTTGAAAACCTATTCCATTATTATTTCAATTATTCTCAACATTTCAATAGCTTCTGTGCAAATACAGTGTAAATTATCATTAATAGTATAGTCATTTTCTTACGATCTTAAAATTCACAAAATCATGTATATCCCTACTAACTAAAAAATATAAACATGAAGTAAATTAGGGATAAATTAATCGGGCATTTGCTATCTTCATAGGGATTACGATTTTACAATTAACTCTTGTTGGAAACCTTTTTTTAGTTACAATAATATAGAAATGCTATTTCAGTATTCCATTTGATTTTACGGAACCATTGAAATAAAGTCATACAAAATATCTGGTGGTTGTAGGAACACAAATGATGTCATGTAGGGTTTACATTCACAATAAAAAGTAAATATAAAAGTGCACAATCCTGAACCATGAAATGTCCCATTCACTGTTGTCTTCTAGAATCTAGATGGATGACGATGAGTGTTGGATGCACACACTTTACCTAACTACAAGAAGAAAAGTGTACATATAAATCAAAATAGTCACTATCAATAACTATTAACTACGCAACATAATATTTCGGTTTGTCCGATATCACGGCGGGTGAAACGTCGATAGAAAACAGCGTCCCGCAAAATGTAATTGGAGAGATGTGGAACTCGATCGATGTTTTTCCTAGAACACATAGAAATTGCTTGCCATACTACTATTTTGCCACTGACCTAACTTGCCAAAGATTGTAAAGGACAAATGTCAGCCTATAAAAGTAACATTTACATTCAATTGGAACAATAATATAAAGTTATTAATAACCTTTTTCCTTACGAGGAACAGGAATAAAAACTTCATTATTTTAAAAATCAGACAGTAGTTTACTTGCATAACAATCCTCATTAAATTCAGTGCATCTGATTGCCAATGAACCACTTTCATGCTAACTGCTTGGCGTGGGATAATGGCGTAGATCCATTATTTTCTCTATTTGCTAATTAAATTTGTTCGTATATTTAAAAAAAATTCTTATTGTCCCATCTATCTAATATTTACAATGTTTATTTAATAGCTATAGGTATTTCAATGAATCTAGTAGAAATATTTTCCAGAAGCTAACTATAGTTTGATCGTTACTGCTTTATACAAGTTATAGTTTTTATTTTTGTTTTATTTTTTTGAAAATAAATTGAAGCTACAACTTATAATTAGACATACAAATGTCTGATACCTTATGGAACCAAGTAATTATACACAAATTACACTTACACAACTAAATATTTTGTACAAGCTAATCGCATGCAAAAACAATTTACCCTGCTGGCCCTTGTATTATTTCACAGTTAATACCAAAATTAAATTTATTTTTATACTACGACAGTCTAATTGCACTATGTCTAGGAATAGTCTTAAAACAAAATATACATATATTAGCTAGTGTAGCATAATCTCCATTTTTGTCTATGGTTTGAATTTTCAATCAATAATAAAATACTTTTAATCATTAACTCAAGTTTAAACTCATTTTTCTTAACTATTAGTGGAAGATACTAGATGTTAAACAATAGATTTTTTCAAATAATGCTTCATAATTAAATACCTGATTTACGTTCCATACGAGAGACAACGTTTATGTTAAAAGCCTATTTCATGGGTTTTTGGTAATTCAACAGTTTTAACGCATAGGTTATGTTACTTCACTTATATTATTATTAATTTATGTAAAAGTAACTAAAACACAATTTGTTCGTGATTACCAAAGTAGGAATTGACCTTAAAAGGACCTTTATTTATATTACTGGTAGATGGGGTATTAGAAAGTTTGACCGAAGCTATACATTGACCTTCCTGCAAGCGTAGCAACTGATATAGGTAAGAGGTATTAAACAGCGATGAGAGTCTTTATAAGCATGTTACAGAGATGGTGACAGTATCTTTAGTTAGTCTTAACCGTGGATACAGTGAATCTTACTACAAATTATATAATTTGCTAGAAAGTCCTTCAGGCTTTTTGTAATGAGAATCATTAAATTAAAGGAAGTTACTTTTGTAGATTTGAAGACAATGTAATATTCAAATTTATTTGTTTTTGTTATTTGTTGTGTTTGATAGATGTATTGTTGATTTAATATTTTAGTATTACTTTAAAATATTAATTGTAAATTATAATTATAAACACCTATATTATGAAGATGTTTATTTATTTTATACTTTAAGAATTAAAGTCAGCCTATGTAGAACACTGGCGTTCAATTATAGTAGATTTTTTATAATAAATAACATTCAAAAAATATTTTTAAAACGTTTTTATTACAAACTTATCTAAACCACAGTTCTGTTAATATCCATGGTATTTAAACCAGACAATTTATTCTAATTGCTATTCAGCATACATTAGCTAATTTTATTAATTTTTCTGTATTAATATATAATCATACACATTTTTATTATTGGAAACATTTTTTTAAAATATATTCACTAAATGTAATACTGCAAGATGTACAGTTATTATTATCTAGCAAAGAGACTGTACAACCTCAGAAGACTCTTAGTACAAGGTAATGGTACATTCGAATTAGTCTCTATTTAGGTTGAAATATTTGCCAAAAATATTTTTAGAAGATTTAATGCATATACATTAAATTCTAGTTTATAACAATAAACGCATTTGTTACATTGCAATAACAGATATCATACCTTTGTTTATGAATTTTAAGCCAAAATTTCACCAATGACGTTAAAAACGTTTTTTTTTGTTTTTGAATAGCCATCATTGTTTACACAAAAAAAGCCAGAGGAGGGGAGGGTTTGGTGTTTACACAGTGAATAGTATAAATGAATTGAAAAGTAACATTATATTTTATATAAACCAACAAAATGATAATCTCAATAGCAATATAATCTTAGATTGAGAATTTAATGTTAAATTTTTCCAAAAGGTGAGTAGAAAGAATTCAATATTTAAAAAAGATCAAAAATTGGGAAGCTATTCAGTCATTTCCTTTCCCAAAGTAAAAAAAGGTACTCCTATTTATTGATAAAACTTTTAAATCCAAAATGCTCTATGAAAAGTTATTGATGTTTGAGCAGTTTAAAGTAAAATACATTCCAGTTGTTAACATATTCTGAATTAACAGTCTACATACTTGGCGTTTGTGTATCTTTAGATCGTCCCATAGCAAATTAGTCTCTGCGACATACAGATGAACTTCCCAGATAGTGCTCTAAAACACCTGAGCTTGTGTATATTATTGTGTTGTACAGCTAGACGACGGATACAAATTACCTTTACTGTTAATGTGGGCCTGCTTGTCCTTTGTTGTTTAGATTATTTTGCAACGTAATTTTATTTTTGTAATTAAGAGTTTCAAAACAAGAAAATTTGTGAACAAAACTCTTGCACAATTATTACTGTATAGGAAGTACTGTACTGATTTTTACACATTTTGAGTTCTTAACTTTTATAATCCATAAAATATCTCTCTCATATATCCGAGCTTGATAAATACTGCTTGGGTTTTTTTAACAGGATCGTTGTGTGAATAATTATTGTTTTTTATTTCGTACATTGTAGAGGATCTTTAACTTATTCTATGTGGTTTTACTTTAGTTTTATTGATGTGTATAGTTACAATAATATTGTGTAACAAAATCTATAACTAAATTAATAAAAACTCACTATCCAAGATATAAAAATTTTCTATCCTACTAAAGATTTCTTTATTTACATTTTGATTACATGGTAATAATTTTTAGAAGTCCTCTCTTCAATACCAATGTGGCGTTCAGCCCTAAAGCCTAACGCCCTAGATCTCGCACAATAGGTTACCCTCAGTTTTTTCACAGAAAACCAGGCTATACGAATTTCAAGAGCTGTACCAAGCTTACCACCCACCAAAACTAAAAGGAGAGTACTTCTGAAGACGAATACCATATAATCGAAACGTACACAAAGTACATTTTAGTCAAATAACAAAATATTATGGTTACTGACTTTTTATTGAAAAAGTCAATATTAGTCCACAATAGTTTAAATTGATGTTAATAATTGTTATATTTCTAATAATTAAAACATACAATAAATAATGTAAAATATCATTATATAATATAAAACTGCAAAATAAATTATACAATGTTTAGAATGCTTTGTGGGTCATTACTGACATTTTGAGATATTTTTATGTTTTCTAATTTTTTATTGACACTTTTCCGCTATTCGCGTGTATTTAATGTAAGTTTATTACTTTAAGTTTCGCAAAATGCTTATATTTATGAAAAAGACTTACTCAACGGAGTTTATTTAAATGAGTTTGTATTTTGATTTTATTTACTGGCTTTTGAAAACCAATACTTTTAAAGCGTTTGATTATGACTTTATGAATGCAACTTATTTTTGTATATGCCTGAAGAGAAATGTTGCAACAAAAACCCTTTGTCGATTGAAACGTAATTGTTTGCACCAAATTTTAATAAACATTTGGGTTTTAGTTCACAATCAATATTTCATTTAAACCCTATTATCGTTTTTTTCTCCCGCCGTGTGGCGAAGACATTATTGGACATACCGACAGATTATGTTGTGTAGTTGTTAGCATTTAATAGTGACTATTTTGATTTATATATACACTCTTCCTCTTATAGGCAATGAGAAGTGCGCGAACTGGGTGCACCCAAAACTCGTCGTCATCCATTTAGAAGACAATAGTGAATGGGACACTTCATGGTTCAGGTAGATGTACTTTTATATTTACTATTTATTGTGTATGTAAACCCTATATTGTATCATTTGTGCTCTTACCGCTACCAGAAATTTAGTATAATTTTATCCCAATGCTCCTCCTTAAAATCTAATTGTATCTTACATTACGATACATTTTTGGTACACAATAAATTTTTTTTTTTGTATTATATATAAAAGAAATGTAGAAAAAAATAAAATTAATTTCTACTGAGGTCGATAGAAAAAAATTATCTTACTTACTTTTTATTTTATAATTACAATTAATATAAATATCGATATGACAGAATCACAATAAAGTGGTAAAATAGGAAGGGAATTTCCTTACAATTTTCCATTTCCCTCACTATACAGTATGTGGTGTTAGGATAATATCTTTGTTTATTATGAACTATTCTCTTTTTTCGTTTCTAATTTATGAAGTGGATGGTTGTCTATTACTTGTCATTGTACCAACCTCTCATAGCACTTCATTATTTTACCTAACCAAAATCTTTTTTCCTATAACTTCATATACATCTTTAAATAATTGATTTGTAGCTATGGGAAAGTTGGTGGTAAGTAGTGGCAAAGTGCTGGATTTCAATCGTGTAATTCCTCAGTTCGAATTAGATTCGAATATCAAGGAATATCAAGTTCCTCAGTTCGAATATCAAAATTTTGTACAGCTTCTATAGTATGGACAACAACACGAACTATGATAAATTATTAAAAATACTCAATGCTGTTAGGTGCAGAATTTATTGATACATGAAACAGTGTTAGAAGAAATGTCCTGGATTTACTCATTTCAAAAGAGATCAAAGGAAACCATTTCAGGATATGATTAACTGAACAATAACTTAAGAGGCAAGACATAGAATTAAATTTAATGAAAACCATATTTAGGACTTAATTTCAGGAAAATAGTTGGTTCATTTTTATTTTATATAAATCTAATAGTTCAAATAACTAAGTCACATATTCTTATTTGACTGTTTTATTATATGCTTTTAAAAAAATATACGGCTTTATTGCTGTTGAATGTGAATGAGATTTTTGAAATTGTCAATTGACTATAATAATGAAACCCTCGATATATTGGTTTATAAAATGATCCTTGTCTATATAAATATTTATGAAATGGTCTGAATATAAACTTTTACTACTTCAGTGATTAATATTACTAAACGAACGGCTTCCATTGGAGAATACTTTAACAATATGTCGTTTGTGTTAATCTACGAGAATAGTATAGTTGCATCAGGCTTCTGTAGAGGTGTCAATGGTTTTAAATAATACGATAGAATATGATCAGAGATATCCACGTATTCAGGATAGACATTAGGTTTATTCAATAAATTTATAAAAAAACAAAATTATCTCTGCTATATCCGTTTGGGAATAGTTGGCAATTATCATTCAACAAAGGTCATATAGTCTTTGGAGAATAATATATCTCCGGTAAAAACATGTTCTCTAAATCCAAATTCATACAGTTATAATAATAATTTCTAAACTAAACATTGTCGTGAAAAGGCCTGAAAAAAATCTGTAAATATTTATTTCCTTTTTGTATAGTGTTATCTAAAGATTATCATTGTCACGTACAATAAAATATATATGTATCGATTTTCTATTAAATATATTTATCTTAACATGACAGTGTCTTATGTTAATTACAACGCAAATATGAGATACCAAGTATTCTGTGAACAAAACATCAAATTATCATTTTATTATTATTACGAAAATTTTTCATTACAAAAAAAGGAAAATCATTGACATATCTGAGGTTAGTATTGGAATCATAATTGGATTCTTCTTATTTTCTCCTAATTTTTCATTTACTTTTTTAATATAAACGAGATTGACGTATTTATTCATATCTCTCATGATATAACGTAATGTCATTTCTGTATGTAGTCATGTATTACGATATTTGCAGCTTGAACTCATAGACTGAATTTAGTTTCCTATTATAATATAAATTTATTTCCTACACTTGCATGGTCAAACTAGAAGTATGTCAAATTGTAGATATCACCTTGAAGTAACCCCAAAGTTCATGCATTGGCGTATCTCGATTGCACCAATAGGTGAGTATCTCATTTCACAAAATTTGTGCTGACTTTCATAAAAAACGTGCCATGAAGCATTGATAACGCAGTAACCTTTGTACTGACATCCATACATCTTACTTGTTTGTATAGTTAATTAAATATACTAAGCGCATTGCTTGTCAGTGGGATATTCCCGAAGTACTCCTGTAGGATAACATATCCCTTTACTCATTTATTATTTAAAACGGTTTCATTTATGTTTAGAAATTTTTTTATTTAATTACATTGAAACAACAAATTATTTAAATTTGACCGATGAAGACTTTTTTGCACTGTCTTAAATGTCATTACGATTCGAAATGCATGTATTGCCTCAATCTGTTCATGAGATTCATATCTCTTTCCAGCGGCAAGCAACCTTTATTGTCGCGGTTGCATTTAACTCCACGCAACACCATCTCGTTTCTTTCTCCTTTCTTGAAACATTTTCTTCGTTATACGGTGAAAAAGATTTTTTTTCATAAAATATTTTCAATTAATTTTTATTGCAACAAAATCTGTCGAATTATTTGTATTTACTGTATTCTTATTTGTGAACTATTAATGTTCTAAAGTACTTTTCAAGGTAAACTGTTAAAGGGTTATTGTCTATCACATACGGTTATACTATTGAACAAAATTACAAAACAGTTATACAACTATTTCTGCAAAGATTTTAAATTTGGACTTCTGAATAAAATTCACTTTATTCACAATGGTTAGTGTTATTGAATCACTTCAATTTTGTATCCCGAAATCACTTTTTCCAAAACTATTTGAGTTATTGCTCGGTATATGAAATACATTTTTGGGTATATGTATTTAGAGAAAGTATTTTCATCTGAAAGATGTTTCCTATAAAGTCACCTAACCTACATCTTGTCTCTTAGGACTTTTCCCTGCATCATGTTTTTTCTCTTATTTTATTTTCTTCATTCAATAGGATTTTATTCATTATGTATAATAAGTTCTATAAAGCAGCAACATTTTGGTTATTTGGATGATTAGAATTATTTGGTATAATTAGGTTTGTTAAAGTTGCATTGCGGTATATCATATATTCATATTTTTCATTTTTACTTCTTATTATTAAATCTAGATTATTTATTTTATTATGTGTTTCAATTTCAAAAGTAAATTCGATTCTAATTATAATTTCATTTATTTTAATCAAAATGTTTGTTAAATGTCTATTATTATTGTTTGATATATACATTCCGTCCTCTACATGTCCAAACCAATAACCATTTTTATCATATACTTTTATTATTTCATTTATTTTATTATCTAATTGTTGTAAAAATATTCCAGATAATATATTTAAAAATGGCGAGCCTATAGCAAGACCCTCTTGTCATTGTATGAAAAATAACTTTGATTTAATATTACTTTTAGGGTATATAAAATATGTAATGATAATTTTTTATCTTTCTCGTGTTCTACATTAGATTTTATAATTTCGAGAGTTTCTTTTACAGGATGTTTTTATACATATTGTTTATATCTAATGATATTAGTTTTGTATTATCATCGATTTTGATTACATTTAGCTTTTCAATAACATCAATAGAGTTTATGATAGTATGATTATTATTTAGTTTTATTTTATGTTTAAGAAAATTTACCATATATCTTGATATTTTATAAGATGGAGCCTTTATAAATTTTATTAACGGTATTATTGGTTTATCTATTTTATGTAATTTAACAAGTCCATTTAATATTGGAATTTTTGGATTATGGTATATATATGTGCTAATATTATTTTTATTGAATAATTTATATGAAGATTTTATAATTTTTTTAAATTTTATTTTGAAATTATTTCATAGTGTCTATATATATTTTACAAAATTGATTAACATTTAAATATTTTTCAGCTTTTGTCATATGTTCATTTTTGATGACATTTATTTTGTAAATTTTGTTATATATCTTTAATTTCTAAATATTGTTTCTTATGTGTCTTATTAACTGTATTACTTTTAATGAATTTTGTAATTTCATCAGTTGCTTCGATTTTGGTATTTTCTTGTAAGCTCTTGTTTAGTCTACTAATAGAAATTTCTGTATCTATTATAATATTATTAATAATATTAATTATGTAAGTTTTATGTTGGTTTTATTGTTTTCCAGTAGTTTTATTTCATTATTATTAAATCCAGTGATTCATTGATCACTATATTAGGGTGAAAATTATGATATTTAATTTCTGGTACATCCGTTATTTTTTTCTAACTTCAATTATTTAAGTATTTTGTTTATTTTATTTATTTTTGTTTCTAATTTAATTTATAAATAAATTGTTTCTATTATATTATTCTTCCCATTTTATATTATTCATTATAGAAGCTAATTTTATATTTAAGTTATATATTTTAATAGAGAAAGTATTTTTCTTCTGATATAAGTTTTTTATTTCATTTTTAACCTATAATGTTTCAACTTGCTTACATGTTATTGAGATTTATTATTTTTATTCTTTAATATAATTTTTACATAGTTTGGAATTATATTATTTATAATGCATTATTTATTAAAGCATATATTACAATTTGTATTCATTAGTTGAATTTTACGTTTTTCATGTAAATAATGTCTTTTATTAAAGCAACATTACAATTATTGATAGAAATCATTTTAAAATATATTAGTATAAAATATCCTGTATTATATTGTAAACTTCACTTCAGGTTGTATATTATAAAAATTGTGTTCCAATTATCAATTTGTAAAGATAAAAATCTTCAGTATAATAACATAGAAATGAATAAAAATTATATATCTTGGGTTGTTCAAACATGCCTTTTTCAATAGTATACAAAAATTCTAGATATTTGATTCTTTAGTCTGTATATCATATATGTAATAGGAAATTTTTAAATTAGTATATTTAGTCTCAAATCTACCCTATAATTATACCACTTACAGTAATTGCACCATACTTTATATACAACCCAGTAAGGTTAAATTTAAATAAATATAAAAAACATTTCCTTGTTTAATAATAAAAAACAACTAAGGTTATTCAAATAAAAGAAGTATTTATTTATCGTATATTCAATACTTTTCGTTAACTTGGTTATTGGTTCTCCGCATTCCCATGAAATCACATCACGCATTGTGCTGTCTTTATTTACGAAATGCGTCTTCTCATCTTTTAAAGATAAAGGGCCATCCCGAACAGGAAATGCATATCTCAGGCTGGAGGGAGAGTTATATTATCTATTTATGCACCTTAGAACGAAAATGTTAGTCACGTTCATATTTTGAAAGAGTGTAGATGTAATGCTAACGATATTTTTGGATTAGCTTGTAAAAACTATGAAGATTTTATAAATTATATATATATATATATATATATATATATATATATATATATATATATATATAAGTGTGCCTAAGTGTGTTTATAAGCCTCTATATATTTTGTATGTATATAAAAAAAATATAAATATTACTATTTGAGAAACAGGAATTGTTATAATTTATAAATATTTTATTGTTTTCGTCAATTTATAAAAGATTTTATATAAAAGTACAATTATACAAGTCGAAAAATATATAAGGTATATAAGGTAAAACTATTCTTGTACTTGAAATATTTGTATTCATTAAATACATTACAAAAAAACGTATTACCATATTTTATATATACGTGTATATATATATATATATATATATATATTTATTTATTTGTTTATAATCACGTACATGGAATTTGTTATTATAATAATTTAATATGAATAGCTTGCTCATAATTTTTAATGAAAATAATATGCAATATATACGGTATCACTGTAAATACATAAATATATAAAATATATACTGTATAATTATAGTTGACCTTCCAAACGGCAGATAATTTTGAAAACCATTATTTTGATTAGAAATTTATCTCAGAGGTCATTGAAATGATAAATAAATTTACAAATATAAATGATATAATAATTATTGTAATAAATTTAGTAAACACATAAACATAAAAGATATACTACAGGTATAAATACTTTAGACACATTTGCATATATTATTGGTGAAGAAAGTTGTTGTTGTAAAGTATGTGTTATAAAAAAAAATTCGAAGCGAAATTTTAACTTATTATTTCCTTTAGGTTCACTTAAATTATCTAACCATACTTTTATCCATCCATTTTAATAAATACTCAAATAAATACATTTTTTGAGTTATAGATATTTTTTAAAATTCAACATATTGAAAAAGGATGCGAAATATTGAATGTCAAAATGCTATAAGGACAAAGATATTCTAATAACATGACACAAATTACGGTACAAATACTGTATTTCCTTATCACGGAGGGCCAAGGGTAAGCCCCTCCCACATAAACAGTAACGTCATTGGGTTAGATCCAGTCCGATCGGACTATCGCTTGGATACTGGATCCAAGTGCCCAAAGTAGACCTTCAGTATGTTCCAAGAACAAGGTTTTTGAAGCAAGCGAATGGATCCTTCCTTATTTCGTAATGAAAAATTCATTGTAGAGTTAACATTCACTATGCGTACTATTAAATGGCTATTCATAGAATTCCTTGTATACGTATTGGTAAAATATAACTCCAGTTGTTAACAGGAACCGATATTACAGTCCTTGAGGTTATTTTAAAAGGTGACTTGAATACTAGAGTAGATAGTCTCGCTAAGTAGGTAAAATACATTGTAAGATATGTTATTTGGTTTCGATTCAGTATTATCATCGAAGACAAACGGGCATGAAATAATTATGGATCCTTTAACTTACAATAGAGTAATGATACTTTAATTTAATTAGAACTTTAATAACATATCTTATACAACTGAATTTGTATGAGGAAAAATAAAATGAATGATATAGAAAATACCATAATGAAAAAATAAAACCAGAACAGTACATATACTAATATATCCACTCATGCATCTAATAAACATCGCTATTTCGCCAATATTTAACAACTAATTGAACAAATATAAAAGGAAATATAAATTAATTTAAAGGAAAATCTGGATTTTCAAACACAGTTACATAGAAAATAATAGAGACAATATATTTATCAAATAAGAAACAGTTTCACTACAACAAATACACAACTTCAATTTATTAATAATACAGCACAATCCTTCTAGTAATCTAAAACAGGTAGTCGGTTACCATTATCTAGGAGAATAAAACCGTAATCAGTGGTGCTTCTAAAAAGAAAGTGTTTGCATGGAACCGACAGACAAAGTTATAAAACCTAATTTGCCAAATATTTTTCTAAAAGATCTTAAATAATAGTAAATGTAAGAAACTAAAAAGAATTGTAATGCGCCAGCATAATAATTTTAGTATATATATATATATATATATATATATATATATATATATATATATATATATATATATATATATATAGTTTAAACTACATATATTGGAATATATATTTTTCAAATAGAACATCGAATTTAAATTTCACTTATCCTGCTACTAAATTCGTCAATATAACTAAGGCTTCGAAACACATCAGCAAGTAAGTTAATAGTTTTCAATTACTTCCTCGTTCTTCAATAAATTGCTTAAAATGTATTTAGTGAAATTAAAAGGATTTGAATCAACTAAAAGTTAATTGTTTGAAATATGGTGTATATAAAATATTAAGTCACTTTTAAATTGAGTTTTTTTCATACTGTATTTTTATTATACTTCATTCATATTAAATTGCTTTTTAAAGTGTTCTAGTTTGCTATTGATTCAAACATTCAAGAACCGAAATGGTCGGTCACAAACTCCGGTAAATTTAAAATACAAATCAGGACCTTTATTGAGAGAATATGATAATATTTATAAAAATTAGAACAACTTGAGATTGAAAAACATTTTTCATAATCTGTACGGATGGAAAATTATTTATTAAATTATTTATCACCAATAATAATTATTTGTTTCAGAGGATATCAGGAAACCGGAACTTTAGAAATACCTAAGACGTATTCTGGTTGATACTGACATTCATTGAAGTCTGAACATAAAGCTTTAAGTGGCTTTAAGTGGGAAGGCTTTAAGTGTTGACATCCACTGATCACTTACAAGAAACGTCTGGTGTTGTAGGTATTATCTAATGAATTCAGACATTCCCAGTAATACACATATATACACTCGGACACAAACACAGACACACTCACACACACACACACACACACACTCACACACACACACACACACACACACACACACACACACATGCCCACACTGCTACAAATCCCCCCTTTTTATACCTCGGACCTCCCTATTCAATTTATTCCTAGCCTCCTGCCTACTGTATAAAATTCACTTAAACGCATGCAACGACACGCCGACCTGACTTGCTATTATTAAATACCCCCTGCTGTTAATTAATATTGTGAGGACTATATAGTCATTTTGTCAGTTGTTTTGTCAGCTGAAAAGATACATATTAGCATGAACAATCATAACACATATAAGATCTTACCATGTGCTATTCTTGGCAGGGGATCCAGGTTGGCCCGTGCAAAATATGATCCTGTTAACGTTTACCATTTTATAGGCTCTTGTGTTACATTTATGCCTAAGCACAATCTGCCAGTGGAACCTGACCCTGGGCTTTCATTTGAAAACCAACTATCATTTAGTATAGCTCAAATATTTTAAATTATTATATGTTTGTTTGTTTATATAACATATAGGAATATACCTAACAGAATTGAAGATGAGTATATTAATAATTTCATTTTAAATTAATTTACTCTCTTGTGGAAACTCTTCTATTGCAACATTAGGCTTTCATTTTATTGCATTTATTTTTTATACACTTAATTATCGGCACTACTCTCCCGGAGTGTCAAATGTATCTGTTAGTTACAATTTTTATTATTAACTATCAAATATTATATGCTTTGATTTAATTTTATTTAGTTAATGAATTTTAACATTTGGTAGTAAGATTTTTTTTTGATTCTTTAGATTGCAAGGACAAACTGCCCGTGGCAAAACAAACACACACACATACACACGTATATATATATATATAAAGGAATATATATATATATCAGGAATATTCCTGATGATGATGGTACTGTTAGCCAACAAAACGTTTTGAATTGTAAATTCAATTATAATTCTTGTATTTGTATTTAGACTTATGTTCTTTAATTATACACAAGAATACATATTGCGATATATATATATATATATATATATATATATATATATATATATGTGTGTGTGTGTGTGTGTGTGTGTGTATGTATATGTAAATGTATATATATATATAAGTTACGTGTTATAATAATAACGAAAGGTTTTTAAAAAATGATTTTATTTTTACAAACCTTTGTTGAATTTAATAAACAACTAATTTGGAAAACTGTTACATAAATTATACTTAATAAAACAATTCAAATACAACTGATGTACATACAGTTGGAGCGGAAAACGTCTGTGCGATACAGAGGCGACTTACACACTGCCGGGGCTCTGTTCGCACCACCTATATAATACAAAAGCTGCGTAAGCAGGAATTTTCCTAGCAAGCATTTAATTATGAAATGTTGACATAAAATGTTCATATAACTCCTCCATCCCTAAAGAAAACTTCGGGGGTTGGCGAAGTTTCGGCATCGGTTGAATTCCTCTTAATCTTCTTGATGAGGGCGAAGTATATAAGGCTGCTGAATACGCCTCCGTAAAGTGCAATAGTCCAGATACTGATGTGGTGGGTTATTTCCATAGTTGGGTCAATTCTTGAGATGGTTTCCGTGTTTATTTTGTCCAACTCTAACGTTTAACGTTTACTGATAATTCTGGCATTTTACTGATTGAAAACTGTAGTTTGGACGTGTCCATGAAAATAGGATGGCCTCCCGAAGTTGTTGATGTATGGCTCAGTTTCATGTTGTTGAAAAAGACTGAATCATTATTAGTTTTTGTCAAATATATGCATTGAAGGGTGACGGTGGTAGTTGCCTTGCGATTGGTAATTTCCAGAGTCTGCTTGTTGGGGAAGGTCGCCAGGTAGAGGTTGATTTCTGGGATCCAGTTAATTAAGTTGTTTGAAGCTTCCAACGCAGTATATTCACAGTTGCTGGCATCGTTGTTCCTGATGATGGACACTTAACAGTCTAATTTATGGTGTGTTAGAATGTCGAATGAGCAAAAGTATATGGAATCGGTTTTACAGTTACATTCATTGTCTAAACCTAATATTACAGAGTTAGACACTAATATGTACCTTACTTTTGGTATAATTGTTACATAATCTGTTTCATATTTTGTGGGTATAGAATGTAATTTATACAATTTAAATTGAGTTTTTTCTACAATGGGTAAATTTATAAAGTATAAAATCCTTTCAGAATCTAGTTTACAATTACTTTAATCAGGTTCTCTAATTCCCACATATTTTCCATTTTAGGTTCTAAAAATAACCTCTCATTATAATATTTATAAATTTTGTTTAATTCTTCATATAATTCTTGGGTTGAGATAACACTAGGGTGTACAACACCTAGTTTACAAAATGTAAGAGAATTTTCTAAATCTGTGATTACCTGTAACATTATGTCATATAAAATGTTCAATTGGTTTAGAATACTTCTAAATTTTTCTAGTGCAACAAAGTCATTTACATTACGATTCACAATACTTAACTTATTTTTTAATTCTACAAAATTTTCATCAATTACAATAAAAGTTTTATTTAATTATTTCATAATATTATTACGAAAGGAGTATTGAGATTCAATTTGATAATTAATTTTAATTTGCTCATTTTCAATATCTTTAATTATTTTGTCATATTTTTGCCATCATATGCATCTATCTAAATTGCCTGTTAAAGATTTGATAACGGATCCTAGTCCATCTATAAGACCTCTTTTTGTTCTTTTGTTACCATTCTCTCTTAAGAGTATAATTTCTAATTTTTCTTCTATTACATTTTTACTGTGATTAACATATTTAAAATAATTAACAATATCTCTTATTCTATTACTGTTATCAGTTACATAATCATTGTTTAATAAGCTACCGTTACAATTGTAGCAACTAGTTTCAAAATTTTGCAATACATCATAATATTAAGCATCAATGTTTTTTAAATGAGCAACTAAGTTTCTTACATTAAAATAGTGGACAAAGGTATGGTTGGAAGATTCTAATTTGGCCGGCCCAAGGTCTATTGGGATTATTCCGAGGTTGTTAATGATTTCTCTGATCTCTGCTGAGTCGGTGGCTGTGCCAATGACGAACAGGAGGGACCTGGAAAATTATTTTGAGCATTAATTACATTTTTTATCTTCTTAGGCCTTTTAATTTTCGACAAATGTATTTTGTCTTTTTTGTTATGATGTCTAGGCTTTATTTTACCAGCGTTTCTTTCCTTGTTTATTGGAGCTATCTCTTCCTTGCTATATCTGTTTTTCGTTTTGCTTTGCTTTTGAACTGTTTTTATATAGACTTCCGGTGGTATTTCTTTAAGTGGTTCCTTGTTTACGTTTCTTTTTCTAAAATTTTTCTTTAATTCTTTGACTGCTATCCCTAATGTTTCCGTAAAGTATTTTTGTTTTTACTTTATGGTTTAAAACGTAGTCATTTACAATTTGTTTTTCTAAATCTATATCTAATAAAGTGTTTGTATTTATGTATCCAAATAAGACTTCGCACGGCGTTAATTTTGTGACTGAATGTATGCTATTGTTATAAGCTATTATAGCATATTTAACTTTCTTAATTATGCTGTCTTTTTTATATTCGATTTGATTATTTAACAGCCTTATGTGTTCTATTAAAGTGGAAGGAAATCTTCCACATAATCCGTTTGATTGGGGGTTTTGTGTGCTGATAAAGTGGATTTTGATTTTATGCAAGTCCAATATCTCCTTTACAATTCTGTTATTATACTCCGTTCCATTGTCTGAGTTAATAACTGTTGGTAAGCAGAAATGCGTGAAGTAATCTAACAGCTTGTCTGCAATTTCTGTAGCTTGAGAGCTTCCCAAGCGATAAGCTTGAGCATATCGTGAGAACGAGTCGACAATGCTGATAAACGAATTCTTCTCTAAGGAGATTGTGTCAACGTGAATTATCTGAAATGGTATTGCAGCTGTTGGTGTCAAGTTCATTTCTAGCTGTAAGGGAATTCTGTCGTATTTGGTTCTTTGACATATGTCACACTGATTTATGAAATTTTTAATTAGTGATTTTAAAGTAGGCCAATAATATCTTCGTTTAATTTGTTCGTATGTTTCCTGTATCCCGCGGTGATTGGTTTTGCTAACATGAGAATTACTTATCGTTTCTAAGGTATCTTCCTCCGAAGTTAGGTCTAAGAGTTTGTTATTACACTTAACTAAATTTAGTTCAGTTTGAAATTTTTGGCTATGCATGATGCAAATTTCTCATAAAAATCGTCTCCAAAATATAGATTATATTTTATTTTGGGTACCATATATGATTTTACAAAATTAACTATGTCTTCTTCAAAATTATTTTCCGATATTTCGACTATTAAACGAATTTTTGAAGTTCCAAATAGCTTTATAATTTTTACTTTCTTCGGCTCATATTTTACTAATGATAAAAATATTTGATTTTTTCCAAAGTTTACAGGCTCGTCGGAAATTGGTATTTCAATTTGGGTGTTCCCTTCAAAATTGGAGTGAATAGTCTGACTGTCGCTTTCTTCATTAACCTCTAAGTTGGCGTTATCTGTTGCGTCGAGTTGTACGACCATAGATTCGTTATCTCTATCGTTTATTTCCGGGAAGTAACGTTGAAGTAACCCAGCTGGAGATAACTAGCTGGAGATAACCCAGCTGAAGTAACCCAGCTGGAGTAACGTTGAAGTAACCCAGCTGGAGATAACCACACTAAGGTCTGGTTCTACAGTGTGTTGGGTGTTCGTTGACCTTTTGTCAGTAAGGTTCAATTGTATCCTAGACAATGCGTCTGCATTTTGGTTTAGTTTGCCTTTTTTGTATCTTATGTCATAATCATATTCTTCTAATTTTAATCTCCATCTTAAAAGTTTGGAATTTGGTTCTTTAACTGAAAATAACCATTGTAAAGGTTTATGGTCTGTGTAAATTTTAAATTTTCTCCCAAATAAATAAGGCCTGAAGTGTTTGGTAGACCATACGATCGCTAATAATTCCTTTTCAATCGCGGAGTAATTAGTTTCGCTGTCGTTTAAAGTTCTGCTGACATACGATATAGGAAGGTCTTATCCATTTTTGTCCTGGTTTAAAATTGCTCCTAGTGCATAATTGCTAGCGTCTGTCGTTAGAGTAACCTCCTTTTCAAAATCTGGGTATTGTAGAAGGGGCTCATTAGTCAATATATTTTTACATGTTTCAAAACATTCTATAAAGTATGGATTTTCTATGTTTATTTTTGCATTTTTCTTTAAACAGTTAGTAAACGGTTTTGTTATTTTGTTGAAGTTTTTAATAAATTTTCGATAATAGCCTAATAGTCCTAAAAAGCCTTTAATTTGTTTGGTGGTTTTAGGTATTGGATAGTCCTTGATTGCCAAAATCTTTGTTGGGTTGGGTTTTACGCCTTCCGGTGTAACAAAATGTCCTAGATATGCTATTTCTTTTCTTAAAAATTCTGTTTTATCCAGCTGTACTTTAAAGTTGGCTTTGCGTAATCTGTCGAATACTTCTTTAAGTCTTTGTATATGTTCTTGGAGGCTAATGGAATAAATTATAATGTCGACTAAATAAACTAAACGTGTTTCATTTTTGATGCCTCTCAGAAAATTATTCATAATTCTTTGAAATGTAGGGGGGCTATTCTCTAGTCCAAAGGGCATTCTTAAAAACTCGTAATGTCCCGTTTCTGTTGAAATCACTGTTTTTCTATGCAATTTTTATCCATTTCTACTTGGTGAAATCCTGAGGCCAAATCTAAAGTTGTAAAATACTGAGATCGTCCTAATTTATCTAATATGTCGGTAATGTTTGGCAAGGGAAATTTATCGTCAATTGTTTTCCTGTTTAAACCTCTAAAATCTATTACTAATCGAATTTTTTTTTGCCAGAAGCGTCTTGTTTTTGGGGTTCAATCCAGACAGGAGAGTTCCATGGAGAATTTGAAGATCTAATAATTCCTTGTTCAAGCATGTCCTCAGTTTATTAATTTCGTTCTTGTAAATCTCTGGATATCTATAATTTCTAGAGTATACGGGAATTTCGTCAGTAGTCTTAATAACATGTTTTATCTGATTGGTAAAGGTTAAATTGTTTCCATCAATATGAAATAAAGCATATTCTTTTAATAAATTTGTTACGGCGGATTTTTCTTCTAAATTCATATGTTCCATCCTAAATTTTGATAAATCGAAATTTTTACTTCCTGATTTTGTTTGTTTATAATCGAACATATTGAAATTAGTGTTCCATTGAATTGCATCAGGTTTGAAAATATTATATTCCTCTCAAGATTTTACCTCTAATGGTTTACTTATTGTTAATTTTACATTTTCTTCCGTATTGTTTATAATAGGGCAATAGGCTTCACCCTTATGCACTGAAACTATACACTGCGGAATTTCTAATCCGTTCACTTGATTGTGTGGTAAAATACCTTCTCCATTATGAATATTTTGTATTTTTAATTTAACTGTTTGGCTAGTGCGGGATTGTACAACATAACTAAATTGTTCCTGCTTTATTGACGTGCTGTCCGTTTTATTACAACTTCCTTTTTCAGTGTTAAAATATTGAATAGGGATTTCCTCAGCACAAAGTATTAATTTATTATTTATAAAGTTTAAGCTTATTCCTAAATCCTTTATATTGTCTAGCCCGAGTAATAGATCGAAATTCTGATGAAAGTCAAATAAATAAAATTTAATTGCGTTTTTAGACAACAGAGGTATGGTGCAGCAAAAATTTTCTTTTGAAGTGCCGTGTGCGGTGATTACTTTAAACGGCTCTTTTTTATGCTTGTTTTAAAATTTTTCCAGCCTAAAGATTTTCGCATAAATGATCTAGTACTGCCTGTATCAATTAATATTCTGGATTTGGTGTCTGTGTCGTATATAAATGGTAGATCGTTATTTTCGCTTTGTAGATTCATTATTGAAAATCGATTCCGAGGCTTGTATGTCCTAAAACATCGTCCTGATCGATTTTAACGGTCTCTTCTTCGTAGTTGTCTGTTAAATTTTGGGATTCTTCCAAAGTACTCTTCTTTCCCGAGATCTTTTTCTAAAGCGAATGATTCTTGTCCATTAGTCTGGTACATAATGTAATCGTTTTTTTCAGCTCCTTGTCCGGTCATTTGATACAAATTCGTTTGTCTAGAAGGCCTGTCTTTCTGTCTAGTGGAAATACTCATAGGGGTAGGTTGATAACCCGTATTTCGCTGAGGATACTGAGGTTTAGTAGTGTTGTTATTTGGTTGTCCCCTTTGAGGCTGACCGTGATTAGCAAATTTTGGTGGTCTATAGGAAGGATTTGGGTGTTGATAAGGTTGTTTAGGTATTTGGTGGTATTTAAATTCAGTATGTATTGGTCTTCTTACGTTATGAGTTTGGCTTTTCTGAAAGACTGGTTGTTTGCTTGGCTGAGTAAACATTTTATTATTTTTAAATTGAAAGTCGTTTGTGAGCATATTAAGTGCTTCACTAAGAGTGTTAGGGTTCTTGGTACGCATTAGTGACCCGATGGGTTCATGCAAACCCCTAAGGAGAACTCTTAAAGCTAGTTTCTGAACGTATTCTATTAAAACGTCTTTAGCCATCTGCCTTTGAGGCTCTTTATTTATAAAAAATGAAATTTGTAAATTTAGTAATTTTTGAATTTTCACATAGAATTGAAATGGTGAATCGTTACTTTCCTGTTTTAATTCTGATATCTCTAATTTTAATGTGAAACAATCTCTTTTGTCTGAATAACTAATTAATAATACTTTTCTAATTTCGTGCCAATTGTAAGAGTTAGAGTTTACGACCATTTCTAGTGCTTGGCCTTTTAATTTAGAAAGAATAGAGGAGAACAGATATTCATTTTGAAAATCCTCTGGATTTTCGTTTACATAAAACTTATTTACTATCTTATCGCATATTGAAATAAATCTGTGGAGCATAGTGGGCTCTCCACTATACTCGGGAATCATATCAAGATATTCCTTCTTTAATATTGGCGTTGCCATTATTTAATATTATTTTTCTTTAAAATAATAAAAAATTAAAAATCAATTATATAAAATTAAAAGTATTTACTCTACTTTTCTTAATTCTATTTCTTACGATCTACTTACAAGTGGATCCAAAATACTTTGCTCACTTGACTACTATTTCACTTTTCACTTACACGATATTCACTCGTGCTCTTAATAGATATGCGCTCTATTAAGGGGTTGTAGATATTCACTCAACTAAAGTTGTCTTGATGTCGTTACAGATATGCGCTCTGTAATGAATCAAGTTTTTGCAGTATCTCGGTTAACGATTGAAGTCGATAAAAATTATGTTCATTAGTTCTCCCGAGATGTCCTACAGACTGTGCCAGTTACGTGTTATATTAAGCACGAAAGGTTTTTAAAAAATGATTTTATTTTTACAAACATTTTTGAATTTAATAAACAATTAATTTGGAAAACTGTTACATAAATTATACTTAATAAAACAATTCAAATACAACTGATGTACATACAGTTGGAGCGGAAAACGTCTGTGCGATACAGAGGCGACTTACACACTGCCGGGGCTCTGTTCTCACCACCTATATAATACAAAAGCTGCGTAAGCAGGAATTTTCCTAGCACGCATTTAATTATGAAATGTTCACATAAAATGTTCATATAACTTATATATATATATATATATATATATATATATATATATATATATATATATATAATTCATAATAATGAATTACATATCTGATGTGTCTTTTCGTCTATAGACTACTAGAAAAAAAATTAAGTTATTAAGAATAGGTTATAAATAATTTCAGAATATTATCTAGTGTAAAATAGTACTATTAAATGGAACACGCATATTTAAATAACTGTGTTATAATATAATATAGGCTTCAATTATGTAAAATATTTTTAGGTATTGTGGATGCAAAAACATTCTTGAAATATCAAAACATAAATAATATTTGATATATATTTTGAAAATAACATTAAGTTTTTTTATTTTGTCTGTTACATTTTTGTCCGTTTCGTCCTCTAACAGCTTCCAAACCTTCCGGTTATCCTCCAGGTTGAGAGCAGGATTTTCTAGATACTTTGGGTTTTTAATTTTTTCAGTCTTTTGCTGCACTCTCGTTCCCATTCTAGTTGCTAATTTATGTTCTCCTTTTCTTTACTAATTCTTTCTTTCTCTCCCTTCCCTATTCCTTTCCCGTTTTGTTACTTTTCAGCAGGTTTGTGCTTAGCCCATATTTTCAATCCTGTCCTTTTTTTTCTCTCTTGCTTCTACCTTCCTACACTTTCCGGTCTACCTTGCCCTTGTTTTCTGCTCCCTTTGCTGGAGCTCTCTCCTCCCTTTTAGTTTCTCCTTCTTCTACACTTTTTCCCTCTTTACCGAATATTTTAACTTTTGTTTTAACACTTTTAAATCATTAAAAGCGGAATAAGTTGAAGAATGGGTCCAGTGTTGACGATAGTTCAAGAATCACTGACTACTTTCACCTTGGCTTCAACCAGCCTCTACACTTGCTCGGTTCCCACCTGTTGTCTTTGATCTAATTCACATGCTTGTAAAAACTGACGTATAAAGTTCGATCCTACCCCTCAAAATGGCCTGATCCATAATTTATATTATCTGGTGTTGTAAGCTTTTATATTTAAATATAAAATTTTACATCAGGTCATAACTTTTAAACTTTTGTATTTTGGCGATATCTTTATTCTAGATGTTCTTCATTATGTCTCTTTCTGCACATTCTAAAAGTTCGAAAAACTTTCTACATAAATTTTGACTTTTCGTCTTTTTAGTTTGTCGCTTACCTCCTTCAAATCAATAAAAAACTCGCCACTTTAACAATCGCTTTACTTTATAAAATTTCTAGGAAATAGCTGCTTATGGCACTGTATTTATATTTGTATTTAAGTATTTTCAAAAATTATTATTTTTTTTTTTCAATTTCCATGTAATGCCTAAATTTTTTATTTAAGCCCGTTACAACACACACACACACACACACACACACACACACAGATATACATACGATATATATATATATATATATATATATAATACGTTTTCTTGTTTAATAATTTAATACAACATAGGTTATTCAAATACAATTAATATTCTTTTATTTGAATAACCTATGTTGTTTTAAAATATATATATATATATATATATATATATATATATATATATATATATATATATATATCACTTACACTATAATATACTCATTTTAGTTGATGCTAGACAATGAAGATGCCGTAATTAATCTTCGAAAGTTAACTCGTATATATATATATATATATATATATATATATATATATATATATACCATTTAAGTCCTATGTTTAATTACATTATAGAGTAAGTGTTAAATGAATACATGAAAACAGGGTCAACAATATACATATGTGTATATATATATAACTTTCTGTGATTACCAATATGCTAATATAATTATAATAAATAATTATCTCCAAGCAATATATATTTTAAAGATTTGATTTTTATTTAAGTAATGTTCTAATTTCAATTGTACTATACATAAACTGATTTATTATAAAACGTTTCAGAAGTGTTGAATGCTGGGTAGAGAATAAATAGTTTATTGCATCAAAGAGACAAAAGTGATTAGCTGAATAATGAAGTAACCTCCTATTATGATTTATAGGAGCGGCGAATGGTTCTCTCCTTGATTTATGGGCATGCTCAATATGTGGGACTTCATTTAAATGATTGATTTGTCGTGTCGTAAAAATTCCGTCCTGTAATATTTCGTTATCTATATTTTAAAGAAGATTATAATAAATTATGCAACAGATATGATATATAATCAGTTTTTGAAATAATCTCAATAGGTTTTTTGTTATCTTCCATCTTCTATTTTTAATAATGAGTGAAAGGCTAGAAGAAGATAATTCTAGAAAAACAAATATTCATCAGTTTTGTGTATACCACAGAGTTTATACATTTCTTCTAATGAAAGAATAAAATTATAAAATTAGATTCGGCATTTATGTATAGTTTATTTTATGCCTGTATAATGAAATGGCATTAAATATAAAATTATTTATAAATAAGAAACTATTGAACAAATATTTGTTTTCAGTATCTCCCTTTTCCGGAACATACATTTATAATATTTTTACATCAAATTATTTCTATTACTACTTATATTATGATAGTGAAAACCAATTAGGCCAACCTTTTAGAAATTGCTCCACAAATTAAACAAAATAATTAATCCAAATGAGATAATTTGTTGTCATTAAAAACTATAGACAATAAAGTTCGGTAATAATGTTATTTTCAAAATATATATCAAATATTATTTATGTTTTGATATTTCAAGAATGTTTTTGCATCCACAATACCTAAAAATATTTTACATAATTGAAGCCTATATTATATTATAACACAGTTATTTAAATATGTGTGTTCCATTTATTAGTACTATTTTACAATAGATAATATTCTGAAATTATTTATAACCTATTCTTAATAACTTAATTTTTTTTTCTAGTAGTCTATAGACGAAAAGACACGAAAAGAATGCATAAAATCTTATTGAATGAAGAAAATAAAATAAGAAAAAAAACATAATTGAACAAATTAAAACAGTAAGCGGTTATAAAAAAAAGTTGTTGAAAATATTTGATTATAATATTTATAATAAACAACATAATAATTTAAATTACAATATTAATAATAATAATACAATATGGACTTCCTTTTTATTTAAAGGCAATAAAATTAAAAATATCCACAAATTATTTAAAAATACAGAAATCAAAATAGCATACAAAACTAATAATAAACATAATGCATAATAATAATAAAATAAATAATATGCATGAAAAGGTGATGAATATAAATTAGAATGCAAAAACTTTAATAAAACGTATATAGGTCAAACCAAGAAAAAATTAAAAGAAGGATATAAAAAATATTTGATTGCTTATATAAATCCAGAAATATATGGATCAAATTTTGCAAATCATTGCAAAAATAATACCCACCAATTTCCAAATATAAAAAAATATGAAAATTATAAAAGAAATTATTAAAGGATTAAGAATGAATGTATGTGAAGCATTCGAAATACATAAATATAGTAATAATAACAAATTAATAAAAGAACAAATACATGTTTAAAATGCTGCAATATTCAATGTCTATAAAGTTACAGCAACAAACTTGGCAATTTGTATAAGTTTAACAACAATTCTATTTCTAATTTTACATATGTTTTATATCTTGCATTACTGTATTAATCATTCCTGATGATGTTGGTACAGTTTATAAACGAAAAGATTTAATATATAGAAGAACATTTTTTTTATTATTAAACTAGAAAACATATTTTGTATATATATATATATATATATATATATATATATATATATATATATATATATATATATATATATATATATATATATATGTGTGTGTGTGTGTTTGTGCTAAATCATACGGTGAAAACAATATAGATTTCCTTTAAGGAATGTATCACTACATCTGCTTTAAAGGCTATAATATTCAATAACTATTATATTTATAAGAAACCAATAGAATCTGATCGGAAGTTTATAGCTACATTAATCCCCGTTTTATTTTAATCAGTCAAAATCAGATATTTTTTATGATACAAAATAATGGGGAATATGTTTGTCGTATTGGATGATTTTATTTAATTTTACGGAGAACTTGAGATAAAATCATAATAATTATGGTAGCGATAAAAACACAAATGATGTCATATAGGTATACTTACACAATTAATGTTAAAATATGAAAGTGTACATACCTGAACCATGAAATGTCCCATTCACTATTGTCCTCAAGATTCTGATGACGAGTTTTGGGGTGCACCCAGTTCGCGCACTACACATTACCTAACTACACTAGATAAACAGTTTATATATAAAGGAAACTAGCTAATGTCATGTACTATTTTCTACAGAAATAATATGGAGGTTTGTCCGATAATGTCAGCGCCACAGGGGGTATGGAGGAAATATGACGAAAGAAGACTGGGTAGTATATCGAAATAATACAATGGAAAACTACGTAACGTAGAGCGCAACGGGAGAGAGTTGGGACTATTTGACGTATTTCATAGAACCAACGAAAAAAGACACTGCACCAATCACGGTGGGAGAGAGTTCCGGTTAAGACCGAATCTTGCATAGAACTAACTGACAATTCTTGTAAAGGGCAAGGATTGGAAGATAAGGGTTACAACCTTCCCTGCCGCATTTACATTCATTTAAAACTAAGACAGATTAATAAATGTTTCCCTATTTGAAATAATACGTAACAACATTATTTTTATAAATTTAATACTTTGTTTCACTTGACATTAGTTTAGGAGATTCGTTTACTTAAAAGGTTAACTTTGTTTCAAATTTAACCTGTAGATATTTGATAAACATTTTTTACTATATTTTTACATATTGTTACTATTAAATGACGCATTAATAACACTACATTAGCTAGTATCTATATTAGGAGATACTATTGAATATATAAGTAGCTTCATGCTCCTGGTTTAATACGTCAGTGAGAATTATTCACAACTAGTAATGGCGTTCTTTTGTGTCAAAGCTTTCTTGAACTTTAATAAAACAATAATTTGGCAATAGTACATGATTGTACGATCAGACATTTATTTTGGTGTAAAAATATTAGCCAGGAATTCATAATAGTTAGAAACGATTTCGCTAGCAATTCGTTTAAATATTATTGACACAATTTTCATAGAGAAGATACTATTTATTCATAAGATAGTGACCTGGATGCGCTATTAAAGTTTTTTTTCCAGTTTTTAGTATATAATATATTATTATTCACGTGGACAAACAAAATCTAGATTATCTTAGAATATATTTAATAGTTTAAGATCACTTCTTTAAACACAATTTTATTAGAAGAAAGTAATATCCACTATTGTATACTGTTATATGTAGTTGTCATCTCTGTCACTCGATTTACCCTCCTCCCCTAATCTAATTCCTCCTAAATTAAAATTATGTCGAACATTCAAATCATTTAAAGTATATCTATTCGAAATATTAGTTTGGGTTTCGTCTTTATGGTCTATTACGGACCTAATTTAAGGGTTTAAGAGTTACAATAAATATGAAATATTTTTTTCATAATTAAATTTTAAAAATCTAAGAGTAAAACATAAATGTAATGAAATAGACATATAATTGACGATCAGAAATATAGAAATGAATAACAGACAAACAACGTTTAATACGAAAGGGGTGTCTAACTGCAAGCGTTGGAAAAAAATTAAAACGATGCAGGAGAGACCATCAGCATTCGAGGAGGAACAGCTAGAAAAATGAAAACGAAAATCAAGAGAATAAAAAGTACGAAATGAAAGGTTCTCAAGATATAAAGGTTTTAGGACAGAGCCTACACTCTGCGAAACAAGACAATGCCAATGACAGGAAGCTATATCTCAAAGTATTATATGAATGCTCGAAGATGACACTTACCCGACGGGGTAGAATCTCCGTCAGAAAAAGGAAAATTTTTAGAATATTTTGAGTAGCAACAGAGTTAGAACGTAGGTCGATCCAATACTTTTGTTTTCATATTATAAGGAAAAAGTGTAAGAAAAGGCTATGCCAGAGAGTACAGTGGTGTCTCGCCAAAATGTAGTCTGGTGCCTTTCAAAAAATTCTTTTGGAAAACATCTCCCCAAAAGTCGAATTGAAGTTAACATAGTTTGCGGTTAAAGAGGTTCCAAAAAGCACAAAATTTGGAAAAGATGTTTAAGAATGTTTAATCTGTATGAGAATATTATTAGAAAGAAGACTAATAATCATGTATCTTCCATAATATTACAAGAAAAGTCTAAATGAGACAAAACATATCACCTATTGTAAAAGCCGAAATAAGGGAAAACTGAATGATTACGGAAGGATAAAGTTATTACAAAGAAAATAGGACGGATAGAATACAAATCACTTATATTCAAAAATGTAAAAACGTGATAAAAGTTAAATGTCTCTATTCCACTTAATAAAGTTATAAATAGGTCACGTCGAGCCAGAAAAAGTGTTGGGTGTTTCACAATGTCTGTGTATAAGACTAACAGTTGAGCAGGGTTTTAGGCTTTAAAAACCGCCTATATTAAACACATACATGCACTACAAATAATACATACATACATACACACACACATGCGCGCGTACATACACACAGACACACACACACACACACACACAGATATATATATATATATATATATATATATATATATATATATATATATATATATATATATATATAAAGGCAATATAACATATTAAATATGGCTTTTATCGGCGAAAAGATTAAATAATTATATTCATAAAAAGTATTCTTGTTTTTGAAATATTTATAATTTATTTATTATATATATATATATGTTATTCCCTTTCTTCATCCGTCATCACAGATATTTTAATAATTTAGGAAATTATGTTCTTCATTTTGCGTTTTTATTTGAAAATATATAATATTCATTTGAAATATATAATATAAGCAATCTTAGTAACAATGGCTTAAGTACAAATGTCTGTGATAACCTCACATAAAGTATGACGTAATTCCATCCAAGAGATAATAAAATTTGTAATGCCCTTCAAGAAGTATTATCATATCTCGTAATTTTGCTTCGGTATCACAATTTAGTAATTACCTAATAAACATTGTTATCTTTTAATAAGCAATATATAAATTTTTAAATGTATTATATAGTATAATCTACCAAAAGTGACGATACAAGGAGAGTTTATTAAACTTTAATTTATTGTAACACATTTTAGATGGTGTTACATATTAAAAAAGAAAATTTCAGAAAAAGAACGAGAATGTATTCAAAAATGTAACAATAATAGAACTAGATCAAAAACTTGTGATTTGTTAGGAACAAATCAAATCACTGGTTGGTAGTGGCATCTGTAAGAAGACTTTGAAACTAAGATTAAAGTAATATTCGCACATCGATGCGCGGTATCTAGGACGCTTGCTTGTTACCGATAGTTGAGGTCTCTCGTAACCAATATGTAAGGGAATAATCATGTCTTGTAGTGCGAGGAGCGAAAAAGTGTTAAATTTCAATTTTTTAATGTAACAGCAATAGTTAACTCTCGTAACCAAGATATAGGAACAGAAACATGTATTGTAGTGCGAGGAGCGAGGAAATGTTTTGCTTTAAATTTTTAATGTAATAGACTTTTTTTAATTTCTTG
Source organism: Prosapia bicincta (assembly GCA_036971475.1). Lineage (NCBI taxonomy): Eukaryota > Metazoa > Arthropoda > Insecta > Hemiptera > Cercopidae > Prosapia > Prosapia bicincta. The sequence continues at coordinate 238,128,758 of JBAIZL010000004.1, read as the reverse complement.
TAATTAGAATATAGGACACAGCGCACGTCGCCAAGAACAATGATGGAACGCTGAGTTACTGTAGCCTATTAAGAATGGGGTCATCCACCCCAGATGATTCATGTAACTGAGAAACAGTCTTCGAGAAGAAAACAAACTGATAGAGTCGTATGACAAAGCGGCTAAAGGGGAAAGTTACGTCGAGGCCAATACAAACGGTAACACACGATTTTTTAGGGGAGTCCGAAAAAATAAAATTGTAAGCAAAGGAAACTATGCCGGTTTTCAGCTAGGCAAAAAAGGCGACGGGCCGGATGGCATTTACAGAAATTTGTTCTATCGTAAATTTATAACACCAGTTATAAATCGGGATTCGGCAATCAGTACTTCCATTTCGTAGAAATTTAATTCAATCGCAATGACTTACCAAGATTTCGCTGACCGAAAATTTCTAAGGATCCAGGGAGAAGAAAGAAGACATCCGCCTCAACCAGATCCAAGGGTCAGGAAATGGGGATGACAGTAAGGGACAACTTTTGGTAAGTCATTCTTTAAAGTCAGATTTATAAGTTTAAATTTAATTATACTTTTTAGAAATTACTAATTAAAATTTTTATTCTATTTGACTTTATCTTTTACATCTTAGTTTTTTAGTCACAAAACTATCTCTTTATTATTTACTCAAAATATACTTTATAATTTACACATCAATTTTAATTCATGTTATTATAGTCTTGTTTACTACTTGGTGTCCGCCAAATTGACTAATATCTTAAGTCAAAATAACGTCACATTAATATGTTTTGCCTAACAAAGCAACCGTGCTATTAATTTTCACCTTTTAAAATTTACAAAAATATATTTTAATTTTTAATATTTTGAATTTCCCCAAAATAGTTAAACCTAAATTTTATATGTGTGAAAACGACAGACTATAGTTTTAACCTTTATTTTTGAACGCCCAACCTCCCTTCCTGTGAACCCATTTTGAGAAACTAACTGGACAATAATTTCTTCAAAACTCCTCTGTCGTTGATGTCCTAGTTGGCTGGCTGGCTTTTGTCTGTAGATACAGCATCGTCATTTTGGTTCCTCTTTTAACCCGTTCAAGTTTTCAGCAATTTTGTTTTTTCTTCCAAAAGTATATTATTATTTATAATTTTCCGGACAGAGGATGTCACTGATTCTAATTTAGGTATAGTTTCGTCTATAATTATTTACTAATTTCGTCCAATTTTACAAATTTACATTTCTCAACATTTTTTTCTAACAAACTGTTTAATCCTAAATTTAAAGTTAAATTAAAATATAATTTTTGTCAATTTGTAATTTATTCACCGTTTATTTTGAAAATTGTGTACTTTACTTTCAACTGTTATTTTGTGAGACCTCTTTAGACGGAAAAACGCATCACAATACGAAGTACATTTTCAAAAACTGCTTTTGGAGAGTTTGATCGCCAAAGGGATTTTCTGAAACGCACAAGATTACACGTTTAAGCACCCACCCTTAACCCTCCTAGTACTCCATTTTTCTCTATTACACTTTTTAACGAATTTTTAAATAGGGGCGAAGTCGTCTTCTTATCACTTCGAACCCTTGATCTACGCTGCCCGTCTTTGGTCTTTGTCCGCAGTTAAGCAGCGGACTTTCTTAGCGATTTCAAATAATGAGATGCTTCGTGATTCATAGTGCGGATTATGTTACTTCCTAAAAACAGTATCGTAGTCCTTTTAAAACCCTACAGGTAAATACGTTATGTTGCCCAAAACGTTGATGTTGTTATATAATTTTGATTTAGCTCTTCATTTTTCAAGCTTTTCCTCCTCAAATGTCTCTTTAACATGGTTTTGACCTTATTTCCGTTTCTTTTACTTCTTTTATTTTATTTTCGTTTCGAATGACTTTAATTTTTAGTTTTATGTATTGCAATATATTTTAAAAAGTTTCAATTTTTAATGTTTATTGTAACTGTAAAATATTCCAACTAAAGCCAGTTATAACGCACACACACACACACACATACACATAAACACGCGCGTGCACACACACACACACACACACATACACACACACACACACATATATATATATATATATATATATACATACGGTTTGTGTTTCCATACCTGTGTGTGTGTCTATGGTTAATAAAAAACAGTATTATAATTATAATTTCATATTACTATTTCATTATCTGAATTGCCAGATTAATAACACGGGAACTTCGGTTCGTTTTTGATTAATAGATTGGAAATGTTCTGAAACAAATAAATCGTTGCAACTATAACGCGTCTAAGACTATAGCACTGCAACAGTCACCACGATGACAGACATCAAAAATTTACATAATTGATTTCGTTTTTTTGAAACTCAATCATCTGTCACTGGAGACAAATTTCAATTACGGAATGTTACAAGGGAAACCTCTACGCCTCTTCGAGACTGAGTTCTAATTGTCTTTATTAATTAAATTCTTTCTTGCCATTCAGTACTTTATCGGAAGTGTACATATTTTCAGAATTCTTTTAATATACAATTAGGAAATGTCTGGGAAAGACACGGTGCGATTATTTTTATAACAATTATAAACATTCCTTTAATAGCCGCTGAACATTATTTTTAAAGTTTGCAGAATACTTTTTATACATTTATCGGCGTTAAAACTGTTTTCCAAATTGGTAGACGGCTTTTGCCGAGGGAAAATATCAGGTCTAATTTGTACTTAAATGTTGTAACAAAGCATCCTTATTTAGAATATTTTACTTTAAAAAACACAAATATTCACTACAGGGTGAAAAAGGTTAAATAATCGAACACATACACACGCTCGTACACACACATACACAAACACACACACGGACTCAGGTTCACGATTACAATTTAGACACCCTTAAAAAAATACAACCTAAATTTGTATCACACTTGCTTGTTAATTGTACTCCTAATTACACAATTTATAAATTGATACAGATACACGTAAAACAGTATAAATCATCACAGTAGTTATAAACGGTCATATATATATATATATATATATATATATATATATATATATATATATATATATATATATATATATAATACACTATCATAAAAATTGTACTTATATTAAGATAATTTGTGCTTTATTATTAAGATAATACGAGCACATTGTTAGATATATGAATTATCACTATACATGTAAGCAGTCATTATAAGACATATGAGGCTGATATTATTTATAATTTTTATATATCTTTCATACTAAAATCAACATTTTACTTACGATTATAAATTATTATAAAATTTGTACATATAATTGTTAAAATTATCACTATAAGTGTAAATAGTCCTAAAGTATATATACACACACAGCAACGTACCCCCTCCCCCCCGCTTGGCTTGTTGTTGGCACAACTCCATATTTATTATATATTTATATATCTGCGGCTCACACCGTTTTGTGTGCCGTGTTAAGATCCCTAAATTTTGTCTTGTATTCCCGCGTAATGGACCACGCCCAAATGCAAGCCTATTCCCGGTGACGTATATCCTAACGTTTGTATGACCTCACCTAAGATGGTTGGAAAGTTTTTTGGGTCTGTATATAGTCACACATGTCAGTAAAACAGTCAACTTGAAAGAAACAACAGTTATATGAACACGTAAAATTTCCAAAGAATCTTACCACTTCATGAGATCTGCAGGCACGGCAAGGGGACATGCAAAATATGATCATGCTTAAGATACCTTTTTTAAAAGGCTCCTGTGTTCTTTAAACACGATCTGCCGGTAGACATCATATCTGGACTTCAATACAAAAAAACAACTAATTTTTAGAATAGCTCAATAAAATTGTTCTCAGGAGAGAAACATTAGGTTCTGAATTTTATATATTTATTAATTAATGAAATTTAATTAAAACTGTACTTTGATTATTCATTATTTATTAGTTGGAAAAAACTAAAAGTTTTATTGGTTGTTGAAAACAGGATAAATTTAAATACTGTTCAATAAATCTGGTCTTCTTGAAACTGATTTGCTAATGGCCAAAACTACATTGTAAATTTAATATTTATTATTCATTATTTAAAAAATTTTGTTATACTAATTAATTTTATTACTTAAGATTTATTTAATTTTTCAACATAGAATGAAGTCATTCTTTAAGTTTAATTGGTAACTTGAATTTAATAAATTTAACTGACTAAATTTGACGTTAATTTGTATATAATAGAGAAAATGACTTACCAAGCATTACCCTGCCAGTCCTAGAGTCCTCTCGTCTGGATTCCCTGGTCCCTGGACATCGGAAGTTTCCATACCTGGTCAGACGATGGAAATCTTTCTCCATTTCCGCGTTATGGAGGCTGCGTCTGGAGCCCTTGTCCATGGATGGTCTTAGACGGCGGAAGCGTGATAGTTTTGTCCCATTCGGCCGATGGTGGTGGTCCTAGGCGCGATCTGACATTACGGCCGTTAGCAACTCGTATTAAAAATTTTTACAGACTGTCTTACAGGTCCCTAAGTTCCTGTATTTATTGCGGCTATGTAACCCGTCCCCCTGCTCTAAGCTCGTCGCTACCTCCGTGCTTCTTTTCTTGTAGCGGGTTGGACAACGTATTCGATTAAGCTTGCATAGTTTTTTTATCTGTCTAGTAGAATACTGAAAAATGTCTATTATTTTAAATGGCTGTAACTTTTTTTTGTTATTTAAGTTTTTCCAATTTAGTGTTCACTACTGTTCATTTTGGATCTTGCTGGTCATTTCAAATTGCAGTGATAGTTCTACGTGACCTAGTTCTCAAGTTAGCATTTTTTAGCACTTAGAAAATTTAGTTAGTCATTACAGTTTCATGGTATTATTTTTTTTTAAATTGTCTTAATATTACTTATTCAAAATTTTACTGAATTCTTGACCCTTTACAACGTTTCTTTATACCATATATTAAAACCATATTATTTAAATATTAAAATTGGTATATAAAAAATAGAAAATTAATAATTTTCCAATTTGGACGGCCTTCCAGACCGTTACAACACACACACACACACACACACACACACACACACATATATATATATATATATATATATATGTATATATATATATATATATATATATATATATCTCCTTTAATTATGTAGCGGTTACCAACCATTAAAAAGATGTAAACACAGTTACCTACTGTAAGGCAGATTATATTGAGACATATGGAAAACGTTGGTACGTAAATCCTGACAGAAAGGTTTTACCTATATTAGGTTTTTCATTTATCATCCCTTCTCACTTAAAGAGTGTACTACATTATGTAGGGGCATAATATGTTGTTACATTTTAATATCACTCAAATTTTAAGCATAGGTAAAACCTGTCTAATTTTCTCGGAAACCTTTCCTGAGATTATTTTGTACGATGGGAAATGATATACTATAAAGCTAATCTATACCAGAAAAGTAAAGGTATCACCAGCCTCTTATGGTAAAGTGTTCAGTACATTCGCACAGATAACCATTTGGCAACATACCCATACGGGAATTTTAACAAATGCATTTTGTAAGGTTTTATTAGGGCTCATTATTCTTTATTTTAAATTTATTATGATTCTACTTTAAGTATAGCTTTTTAACTGACGTGAAACTACATATGGCCTATTATTATGGCCTAAGCTACATAATATTTTGCAAATATTTCTTATTTATTTATTATCTTGAACTTGGTGTTTGGTTATATTTTTATTTATTTAGTAGTTCAGTGCAAGTATTTCTTATTTACATCGCATCCACAGTGTTATACTCATATAATTGATTTAGTACCCTATAAAGTATAATTTATACTTACAGCCTATCTCTTTGTATCTTTATATATATATAGGGTCGGGTAAACAAGTATTGTTAACTGTATTCTAAATGGAGCAGTGGAAATTGATCAGCTGTAGGGGTCCACCCCTCTCACGCGAACTTTAATTCAATCGGGCATGCGTTGAGGCATAAGGTAGTTTTTCTGTGACGCGTGATTTTAAGATTTTTAGCATTAAATTCTGAAAATCCGCGTCCGAAACCCTTTAACTCAATAAACAGACCTATGGGGATCATGCCTTAATCCGGACAAGAATATTTGAGTGCCACGAAATGTTTAAGGGAGGTCGGGAGCTCGTCGAAAACGAGCATCTCATCGGACGCCCAACGACGGCTCAAACAGATGTTCAGGTGGTCAAAGTAAAAACAGTTTTGGACTCTGACCGGCGTTTAAACATCAACCTTATTAGTTAGAAGACCACCCTTTCAGTCGGAACCGTCCACACCATTGTAACAGAGGAACTTGGTACGAACAAAGTTTGTGGGAAGCTGGTGCTGAAAATGTTCGTGCGAGAAACAAAACTGTCGAGAAATTTTGGACTGTGTCCAGGAAAATAAAGATTTTCTCTACAACGTTAATATCAATGGCGATGAATCGTGAGTGTTCCAATAGGGACTCAGAAACATATATTCAAAGCTCTAAAGAGCACATGCTGGAGTCTCCGCATCCGAAAAAAGCTCAGATGTCAAAATATAAAACCAAAACCACTCTGATTGTATTTTTGACTGACGTGGCATTTTTTCACAAGGAGCTCCTACCTGCTGGAAAGACTGTAAAAGCAGCATTTTAAGTGCTAGCACTGACACGCCTGCGAAGTCGCGTAACGAGGGTGCGTCCTGCTATTGCAAAGAAATGGAAACTTCAACATGACAACGCGCCGTGCCAGGGTGCGATTGTTCTGCGGCAGCTGCTGGCGAAATACGGAGTGGCAATGTTGGCTCTCCTCTCCTACAGCTAAGGCCTGGCTTCACCTGATTTTGTCTTGTTCCGGGAATGAAATGGATGCTCTAAGAACATCGGTTCGACTCTATCGAGGCGGTAAAAGAGGTAACGACAATGTTTCTCAAAAGTATTCCGGAAAACGACTTCCATCGGTCTTTGCAGGAGTGGCAGACGCGCCTAATTAAGTGTTTCGATGCAGGTGAAATGTATTTTGAGGACTATTAAGTAATTATAATCATACCTGCAATAAAGTTTTATTTTCAAACCAGTCCCAATAGTTATTGAATAGACGGTATATATCAAACAAAAACTGAGGTTATTCAAATAAAAGAATTATTTACTAATATTTATTCAAAGCTTTTCGTTGATAAAAAGTACCAACATCGTCAGACTCATTCCTGATGATGTTGTTACTGCTTATCAACGAAAAGCTTTGAATAAATAATTCTTTTATTTGAATAACTTGAGTTTTTTTATCATGATATAAGAAAACATATTATATATATATATATATATATATATATATATATATATATATATCCCTCTCTAACTAAATATACAATAAATAAATATATATATATATATATATATATATATATATACAGGCATAAATTAATATAAAATTATCAAAAATTATAATCTTGAAACATCTTAAACTGAAATATAAGACAGAAAGCACATTTTTATTAAATCTCGGAGCCATTATTGTAAAGCTACCCTTCATAGTGTTTAAACAATCATGTTTGTATAATATAAACCATATTGTCAAACTGAGGTAACTTCCCTGATTATAATGGATTACGGGCTATGGAGCTGACACCTGCCATTCTTCTGGCTGAGAGTACGAAAATAGATACTTCCTGTCGGTGACCCTGCCCTCAAAATGACATAATTTCCTCTTATTTCCGAAATAATATGTCCTTTGCTTAACCCCTCATGTTCATCTACCCTTCCTTATTTCATCTAGTAAGGTGATGCATACGGTTTTCACAACCAGCTAAGAGTGGATGTTCTTCAGGTGAGGGACCTTGAAGAAGTGACGCTTTGATATTTTCTAAACCCTTGACCTTACTTTATCCCCACCTGCGTTTGTTGTCCTTTTCTATTCTTTGTAAGCGTAGTAGTTGTAACCTTAAAACTTTAAATAAAATCATGGGGAACAGTTTGAGCTGCAAGTACATAGCTATAGGCAAGTTTACAAATCTAAAGTTAGGAAGAGACGATATGGGTTAATACGTTTACAATTCTTACTGAAGACAAGTATACAAAATCCTGGTTATAAATCTGTGCCTAAGAAAAGGTATAATTTGGTCCAAATGTCAGTTTCTAACATTCATTTACTATCTTAAACCGATTGAGTTTAAGTTGATACAACACGAAAGATATTTCATTGTATCTTGAAATATGAGATAGCAACTCTGAGAGGACTAAACAATTTAAACGAGACACCGCATATTTTGGTTTTACGTTGCTTTATCGGTAGCTCTTGCAAAAGACAAAGACAGAATAGATATCCCACTGCATAGAAATCCAATCTATAGTTGACAATATAAGAGGGACTACATTATAAACTGTTGGTTTCATCAAGTAATTGGAGCATTAATCTATCTATACAGGTCACTAGACAGAAACATGCATGCTATTGCAAAGTTTTCATCAGTAACGTTATGATAAGGAAAAATCTCACGATAAAAGTATAAAGATCTTTTATTTTTAATAGCCCAAGACCGAAGGTGTTTCCACATCACTCGCGGAGCAGATCCCCTACCACCCCATCACTAGGTCTCAGTGTGAGCAGATTTCCGTTGACATCTATTTATGTAAGCCAATATGAGAAACATTTTTCTGTAAGTTGCGTAGTGTCATTCGTTTCTCATTACACAATATTTTACCTTCTTGTTTCAGAGGTTGGATTCAAAAACCATCTCAGCCCCCGTAGCAGCCAGTCTCTAGGTATCGACATTTATACAGCACCAATCTATGTAACAACGGCACTCAATCCATTTCCCCCTCAAAACCAAGAAAAAAACCCATGTTTAATCTACATTTGCTCGTGCAAATGCACGAACGCTAGAATAACTTCAAAGCCTCCCAAATCCTGTGATCTTTACTAATGAATAGTGTACAATATAACATACGGTTGCGTTTACACAACGTTGGATAGAAATTGGTTTTAGTAATACATTAAAGTAGATGTTATAGTCGCCGTATAGATCCTAGATAAACACAAGCAATCTCCTATTTATTACATTCATGTAACAACAAGTTATTTAATAATAGGTTAAAATGTCTCCTTGCCATGGAGAGGAAGGTCATCTATTATGGATGTAAAATGTATCGTGTTTTATAACGATATGATTCTATCCTGCGGTAGCGACAGAAGGCGGATTCAGGTGTAGTAAACATTTTTAACAAAAAAAGCAATTGTTTACATGTCGAAACGAAACCGGTTTTGGTGTACGTTTATCAAAGATCGTTTAAATAGATTGTTCAGCTGGGGTTTGGACTTATTTTATATAGATGATAAAAACATTTATAAATGGTGGCAACATTTGTGGTCACACATGTAAACATTCTCAACTCATTCAGGCAATCTCGTTTTACTTTCTGCTCATGATGAACCATACAACTTGAAATAAAACTTTATTGTAACAGAAAAATTATTTTGACGTCCAATATTAAAATCTCGATGTTCTATTCGAACCAAGCACTTCACACAAGAGTATTTAACTAATCTGCTGTATGATATAATCTAACAAACAATTACTCCTTTAACATGGGCTAAACATAAAGGTCATTTTTCACAGAAGATTACGTAAAAGCACTTATAAACAAAAACACGCAACCAATATGCATCAAACCTGAGAGTTCTACTGAAAGTAAATACAAACTGCTGACACCGAATAACTAAAAAAATTCAAAATTTAGAAACAAATCAAAACCCAAAACATATTCAAACACCAGCTACAATATAATGTGCACACACTAATTAGTTCATAACTCCAAAACCTCCCTAAAATATAACCAATTATTGCTTTTTATTAACACTAAAACACTTGTTCACTCCACCAATACAAACGAAAAAGCTTAGAGTTCAGGTACGGTCTGAGTTGCAAGTAATCACATACTCCGAAACGGCGGTTCTCATTAAGCAAAAAATAGGTGCTACTATAGGCAGGTTTCCCACCTTTATATACGTTAATATAATACAATAGTGAGCATTAGTAGCTCAAGTCAAAGTTAGAAGCAAATATTATACCTCCCCTTGGTTACACTGTTTTCTGTTTTCTGCAATATACTTAAGATCTTTGTTCATGTTCGGATTTTCCGTGTGTAAACCTACAATTTAGAATTTTTCGTTTTTCAGTGATGTGTTTTTTTAAGAAAAATAACGTTTTTCAGAGTAGTGTGTCAGCTAATTGAGAAAATGCAGCCCTTCTAGTAAAAGATATATACTTTGACTACAATAGAATTTTGTTACTACTTGATTGTAAAAATATATACGAATTAACCTGTAATTTATTATTGAGATGCTACTAGGCTATACAATCTTTTGATTTATTTAGCACTACTGATTCAAGTGATTAGAATAAGTGAGTTCCAGGATCTTTTTATTCTGGTAATATTCTTTGGGCTCGTAATTAAAAATGTGATCATGTAAATTTCTCTTCGTGACAGAGGTATGGTTCGAAATTCTTAAATTTATGAGAGTGTACACTTTTTATTACAAAATTGTTCTTTTTAAGCTCAAAATTTCACTCTGTTGTTGGATTAGAGACACAGATTTTGCTTTTAAAAAATTCCCCAATCCACCAAATCTTTAACAGGAGGGCAGACTTTTGTCTTTGATGTTCAGCTTCGTAGTCATGATGTTATGATTTGGGTATGAAATTCACCTTTATCCATATCCTGTAAGAAGTACAAATACCAATTGGATTTTGTTTATTTCTCACTCTAATCTTTTTGTACATATGGAAGCAAAATCTCCTGTTATAATTTGTAACATCAGTTAAGATTATTATTGGCTTATCTTACTGCATCCAAAACCTGCCATTTGACTATTTTTTTTCTAATCCAATTTTAGAGTATCCAAACATATTCAAGTCCCTAAAACACACTTTCCTAAAAAAAATTTGTTTTTAAATGTTATCTTCGTGTTTTAAAAGTAAATTTCCAGTAATTCCTTACCATATAACTGAATTTAACCACACTGTGCTCCATATTTGATGTATCAAGAGAATGTAAATACTTATATATTTTCTACTTATGCTAAGAAACTTATACAAGAATATTTGCTTGTTTTGTTGTACAGAACTTCCATGCTCTTTGTGTATTATTGTCTTGGATTTTAATTGTCTGCAATACAGTATACTTGTAATATACTGGTCACTAAGGTGTTTAGTGTCTATGCATGTTCATTTACCAATGATTTATTTTGAAATTTATTTATCCTTTGATTTTTTTATAAATATTACGACATTGCAAGAGTGAAGGCATGCTTCTTTATCAATAAAACCCTTGACCTTATATTACACTTGCCTATTGTAACACTTACTTTTTTTATTATTTAGGTTAGCCGTTTTGAGAGATGACTCCCATTGTCAATTCAGACTGTAACTGTGTATTCTTGTAGCTGCTGGGTTACTGTTTTAAGGTGTATTATGGCGTAATTAGGTGTGATTTTATTCTTTAAACATTGTATGTTGAAGGAAATGTGCAGGGAATGTTTTGTTACCTTGAGACGTATGTTGTAGTCAATGCTCGGCATGCAAAATTAATATTACTTGATTCCATCTTCACTTGAGCCAGTAGTTTTTCACTAAAAACCCTTGAACATGTATTAGTATGTTACACTTGTCTGAAGAAGCACCTTTTGAATAATGATGTCAGCTGTTTCAGGTCCATAGCAGTTATGGTCTGAGTTGAGAATGGGACACATCTTCCAAAAAATGAAATACGTAAGACTTTTTTGTGTGGGTGATTAAGAAACCCCTAATTAAACAAAACAGTAAGAGCTAATATAGGCAATGTTAATATAATAATATATGTGCAAGTGTTATTAGTGAAAAACAAATAGCTCAAGAGAAGATGGAACCAAGTAATGTTTCTTTTTATTATTGAGTAATACCAACTCAGCAAGAACTATTTATGACTAAACAAAAAAGATTTCTTGCCCAAACTCTATAATGTAATTACTTAATACTAAGGGGAATATATATGTTGCAATGAATAATAATTTTCAAAAATCTAAAGCTATACCATCCAAAAACAATCACATACCAGTTTAAAAAAAGACAATTATTGCAATTTTTCGTACTTCCAAATAAATATAAATTGCAATTAATTACTTTAGGTAAAATAATTACAAATATGAAAATCTTGAAGTATTTAAGTAACTTTAAAAAGACCAATGAAATGCAAATAACCATTACCAAAATATGAGTAAGCAAAGACACCAGATTTCCATGTTTATATCGAAGGTACTTGTTTTATGACAGAAAACTCGAACATTTGCCATTTTATATAAACGAAAATACTTCATCCTTAAGTTTTTCATTCATTCAACTTGAGAAATATTGGTTAAATTGAAACTGTTACTGGCCAGTTTAAATTACATTAGATAAAAAATGCATTACCTGAAGGAAAATGATAAATGGCAAACAGTAGCTAAAATTGATTTGATCTACTTCATAAGATTGGATTCATTTTTCAAAAATCAAATCCTCAGCATACCTATTACAGAATAGTTTTTATTTTGACATCTATATTCATTAGAAAGGAGTATAACAATGGTAATAGATTTTAAAATCATAATATTTTTAAAAATGGAAAATAGATGATTTTAAATTGAACTGTCTTTGTAATGTCTTTCATGTTTATGGCGTTTATTAATAGACTCCAGCTGATTTCCAATTAGTTGTAATTCCTTCATACATCACTCAATAGGGCTTGTTTCAACTTTCTGTAATATTTAAGGAAGTAGGTAACTTGCCTGGCTTTACACATTAAAAAACTTTTACTTTCCTTTGCTAAGCTCTTAGCACATTTTAATTGAAATTTCTTCCAAGAATTAAATATATTAATAGTACAAACAAATTTTGAAAGATTGATATCCCTTACTAATTAATTCTATTCAGAGTTCTTTTCAAATTTTGTATTCCTTTGCAAAATATTAGATTTATGCAACAACTTTCATAACAACTTAGAGCAGTAACTTAGAAAAGTAAGATTCTATTGTAAACATCTACTACCTGATGCATTGACATTGAAAAAGATATTTTCCACAGTGAATGGTGCATTTAAAAATTGTAAACATTGGTTATTTTCTTATGCATTGTGTTATACGTTGTGAAAGTAGATTTGAGGTTTTTTAAAAGATCAACTGTGATCAATTAACATTTATGACATTCTGATTTGTTACCATAAATTAGGTTTTGTGATTTATTGTATAAATTTCATAGCAAAATAAAATATTTTTCAGTATAATAAACATTTTAAATTAAATCTAGTACTTCCAATTTCGAACCGCTAAATATTAAACCTAGTTGTGACTCCAAACTTATTTTTTCTTAAAAATAATTATGGGCAATAGAATTTGTATAGTTGATTCAAAACAATTAACAACTTACCGAATTTATGAAATAATTAAATGTTTTACTGAGGTTTAATGTTTTTTGTTAGAGGCAATGATCTTTATATGATCCGTGGATGTTCCGGTTCCTGTAGATCTGTATGTAACGCCTGACACGATGGCTGGATTTATAAAAATTTATGGATTCCAAAAAACTGTCAAACTCGACAACTTTAAAGAGGCAACTCAGAGTTTCTCCTGGTGAACCTAGTGTTGAAGATTTAAGTAAGAATTTAATGGCAAAGTCACCGATATTGCTATCACCAAAATATTTAATATATTCTAGTGCCGAGGAAGGGAAAGATCTGTCAAAAATTTCTCATTTCCTTATTAATAAGGTTATTACTCCCTATGTGGGAGGTCCTGTCACATCTATTGAGAAACTAAAGAATGGGACACTGCTTGTTCCATCCAGTAACGAGAGACAAATGGGTTCTCTTTTAAACAATAACTACTTTCTTTGACATGGTCATGGTGTCTGTGGCCCCCATAGATCCTTGAATTTCTCAAAGGGGATCATTACCTGTAAGATTTGATTCACGCCTCTATAGATGAGATCAAGTTGGAATTATCACATCAGTCAGTAATAGACGTGTTCCCATTACGAAGATGAACAAAGGCGATAAAGTTGAAACAGCCTCTTTCCTCCTTATTTTTGCACAACCAGTGAGAGATACCCAAATTTATTCAGACAGGATACCAGAGACTATCAGTAAGGCCGTTGTGGCTAACCATAGGTGAGGTTTTAAATATCAACAGTTTGGCCACATTAGTTATTCCTGTTCTAAGCAGAGGGTGAGCTACTTTTACAGCTACCAATCCCTATACGACCTGTGATTACCTGACAAGAAAAATAGAAGTTCTTACTGAACAAGTCACTCGCCTTCTGACGTTAGTCACAAACTTTTTTAAACCCAATGCAACCGATTTGCTTCCTTTACCGACCTCTTCTGCGGGTGAGCTTGGTGTATGAAGCAAATTAGGTATTTCTGCTATAAAGCAACCTGGCAATAAACGTAAGGTGAAAAGTAATAATTTAGAGAAACATGCTTCAGTAGTAAAAATCAGTAAATTGGTACTGACAGTAACAAGTGCCAATAAAACTATTATCAAAGGAAGGCGTGGTAAAACTACCCCTCCTAAATCCAAATCTTCCTCCAATTTTAGTAGATATGGGGTATGTAGAATTTAAGCCTGGAGACGTTCCAGGGAATCGAGGGAGCACCAATAGGTGTTAGAGAAATCTATTGCTAAATTGATAAATGACTGAAATTAGCATGTCAGTGATACAATGGAATGTCAACGATGTTAGGATTCACATAGAAGATCTAAAGATACTCGTACGAGATGTGCTCGTCCAATGCTCATATCCAATACTCTACACAAGAACACTTCCATGTAAGGCAGTATTCAGTTTTAAGATCGGACCTTATTACAGAAGATTGAGCTAGAGGTGGCGTAGCCATACTAGCACGTAACTGTATTGATGCTGTTTCTTTAAACTTAATACCTGCTTTACAAGCACTAGCTATTCAAACAGCAGTACCTTATAAATTCACTGTGTGTTGTATCTCATTGCCGCCTAATGGCAATCTTCAACACAGTGGTTTAGTTGAGTTGATAATCCAGTTACCTACTCCTTACTTATTGGTAGAAGATTTTAGTCCTCACCATTTGTCTTGGGGATCTCTGACTTGCAACTCAAGAGAACAAGTTGTGGAGAGTGTCAGAATGGAACTTGATTTATGTCTGCTAAATGATGGTACTTCCACTAATTTAGTAGTGTCTACTGATGGATGGACAGTTGTTGAGTATCGATATCCAGCCATCTTTTGGCTAATAGATGCACATGGTTACTATTTAACGGCATGTATTGTAGCGATCATGTATCAATAAAGATCAATTTATACAATTCCTACCTTTGTTACCCTCGACATCCCTGTTGGATCTTAAAGGAAGCCAACTGGAACACCTTCTCAAACTCTCTTGTATCACTTGACATCCGTTGATAAATTAATTGATACTTTCAGAAAAAACCATTTTGAATGCTGTAGAAAAAACCATTCCGATGACATCTCTATATCTGCCTGTCCTGTGGTGGAACGATGAATGTTCAGAAATCCTGTATTTACGACGAAGAAAGAGATTTAATTGACACACAACTAGTGAAAACCTTGAGGAATACAAGAATCTTTGCTATAAGGCAAACACGAAGAATCTTTATGCTGAGTAGAAAGAATTCTTGGGTAACGGTAAAAATTAAAACAATGCTACGCACAAGGCCGGCAAGGAGCGGCACTACCTGATTATGTGAACAAGGCCGGTCCATAGGGTCGATATATGTAATGTTTTCCTTTCAAAGAGATTAATGAAAGTAGTAAATTGTTATTTAGATTAATTAGCAAATGTAATTATAAAATTTTAAAAAATAAACCACCGAAGCTAAATATAAAATAAGATAAAAAATAATTATGTTAAAAGCAAATTTAATGAAAAGTATATAATTGAAATTATGTACTAATAGAGTAAAAGAAGGAATGGTTATGTAAATGCCCCAAAAACGATAAACTGTCGAGGGAAGGAGTTTTATGTCTAAAGTAGCACAACTCACGAACGGAAAGGATTAAAAATGTCAATCAAGTTTGTAGCAGCATCTCAAATCAAGATAATGGATCATGGATTAAGGAGTTATCTAAATTTGCGCCGCAAGGAACTCTTACGAGGCCTAGCTAAAACCGGACCAAAACAAAAAAGAAAGTTTAATAGACAACCACCTTTGCAGGTCTGGACTGGCTTGTCTAAGGTAAATATTAACGGCTTGTCGAAGGAGTGGGGAACCGCTAGACGAAAAAGTGATTTGTAGGATGCATAAAAGATTTGAAAGAGAACGGACGTATTTTAGCGAGACATCCAGAAGCGTTTCCAGGATGATGTTCCGTGGCTAAAGACAACAACTAGCCCTAGATGGACGTGAAGATGGTCTGTTTTGCGAGATTCCGCGAGAACAAGCTTTTTATTATTTTTGTAAAATGTAAATAACGTAGAAAAGTATTAAAGACGGCCCTTAAACCGATCTACTGTGATTGCTGCCAGAGCCAAGGATTCCAGTACCACATCCAAGGGTGAACCAAGGATTCCAGGACAACCTCCGAGGGACAAGAGAAACAATCACAGTGAAAGTTTTGGGGCAAGTCTAAATTTTAATAGTAAAAACCAATTTTTTAAAATTTATATATTTTCTAAAGAATAATTACCAGATTATGAACTAACAATAAAATCATCAATTAATAAAGAAGTAAATTAAAATTAAGAGAATATAGGCTATAAGCAATTGACTTATTTTCAAAATAAAATATTGTTCAAGTAATTATTATCAAATATAGAAAGCAAATGATTAAAGTTACATTTATTTAACGAATAAATTAGTCTATCCACTTGATATTCAAAATAAGAAATAAAGTAATGTATATAAATGTTAATGGCATATGTAATAAGAGAATCTTGAAACAAATGAATATGAAGTGATTTACTTTGTAATTACAGTTTAAAATGTTTTATGTCCATATATCCGATATGAAGAGAACAGGATTTGATAACTGAAAAAAATAAATCAAGGGAAATACTTGCTAAGCACAGAAATAATTAAAACACAGTATTATAAGAAGTAATTTCACCTGTTGCTTTCATGAAAGGGTTATATGGACATGCAGCAAAACAATTTAATATAAATTATTTTATTGTCTAATTGAATATGTGAGTAAATTTAAGGGTGTAATTTGAACTTTAAGATACGACCTGTTCAAGGATAGACTATGAACGTAAAAGAAGATGAACAATAATATAAGAAACATTTTGACAATTTTAAGAAAATGTAGAAATAAATTCAAAAATCAATTAAAATGTATTTAATGTAAAAATAATTAGAAAAGAAATGTAAAATGAGTTAAATTTACAGAAAAAGTAAACATCATGTAATAGAATCGATTTTAAATAATATTTCAAATTTAAAGAATTAAACAATTTATAACAAACAGTGATTGAATTTATTAAAACCAACCTGTGGTGAAATTAATTAAATAAAATTCGTAGAATTGTTCCAATCAATAAAAAGAGTACCTACGTTGCATAGTGGGTTTGTAAGGCCCATACGATGCCGCCTGTTAAACTATTTTAAAAAAATCGTTGCTGTGTACCAATTGTTTGTATTTGTAAACTTCAAACCTTGTGTACATCTCCATTAGACAGGAGCCACACTCTTGATACACCGTATGTTTTCTACAGTCTTGATTTATTTGGTCTGTAGTTGACTTCATGGATAATTGAGCAGCAGATATTGTCCTTGCCCTAAAAACAAATGATTAAATCACATTTTAGACTCCAGAAAGTGGTACAATACAATCTAGCTGACAACCCCATTTTTTTACTATGTATTCATTTGCAAAATAAACCCAAAAAAAGGAAATACTTTTTCTGTGGAAATAGTGAGAGCAAAGTGCGTTAAATATATGTACTATTGATCGTTCGAACATAGTAGGAAGTTGAAAGTCAAGATTATTCATTGTCTGCCAAATGGAACGGTGGAAAATTGACGTGCTTCGTAATACTGCTCAAAATAGTCTTTAAAAACGACGTTGAGTGGCGGATGAATAGGTTTGCTTCGAAGACCATATATGTAAGAAATCTGCTGCATCTGACGACTTTGAAAAGGCAGGTTACCCAGCCTCGACGAGAAGACTGAGGACAGGGGTAAATCTAAAAGCACCAGTAGCAAGTCCAGACTGGTGAACTGAATCAAGAGTTTTCAGAACTGTAGGTCGTGCAGTTGAGTACACTAAACAACCATAATATATGCGGTGTCGAACGACCGCGTGATAGAACCGTAGCATACTAGTTATGTCTGTTCCCTAATTAGTGCCACTAAGGCATATCTAATATCTAATATTGAGCTTGTCCAATGTTCGAATGACTCAAAGTAAACGTTTTGGGAGCAAGGTTATCTATTAACATCATATTTCGATGAATACATTTACACTTGGTAAAACGGATATGAAATCGTAATGGATGTATCTCTAAACACTTGTAAATATTTACAAACTGGCCTATAGTAGCAATTACGAATATTTGTTGAGGACGACCGTTTCGGGAGATGTGTCCCATTGTCAACACAGACCCGTAATGCAATGGGTCTGAGATACAGACTTTACTTGAGTTACTAAGTGCTACTATAGGCAGGTTTGTAAATATTTACAAGTGTTTAGTGAAAACTAGTAGCTCACGTGAAGATGTAATCAACAAATATGGATTTATCTCATTTATTTATATTTGTTGATTCCATCTTCAACAATATAAATATCTCGTTTATTATTTTATGTTATGATAAAATAATAACATTGTCTAAGAAGTGGCAATTTATAACTTGGTTCTTTACCATGTCAACGAATTTCTGGTGATATTTCAATTAAGATATTTGACACAATTAAATGAATAAATAAATATATAGTACATACATTTAACGCACTTTGCTCTCACTATTTCCACAGAAAATTATTTCATTTTTTTGGATTTATTTTGCAAATGAATAAATAACAAAAAAATGGGGTTGTCAGCTGGATTGTATTGTACCACTGTCTGGAGTCTAAAATGTGAATTAATCATTTGTTTTTAGGGCAAGGACAATATCTGCTGCTCAATTATCCATGAAGTCAACTACAGACCAAATAAATCAAGACTGTAGAAAACATACGGTGTATCAAGAGTGTGGCTGCTGTCTAATGGAGATGTATACACAAGGTTTGAAGTTTACAAATACAAACAATTGGTACACCGCAATGATTTTTTTTAAATAGTTTAACAGGCAGCATCGTATGGGCCTTACAACCCCACTATTCAACGTAGTACTAATCCTCCGACCGTTCCAATAATTCACTTAAATAACTAATTAAGTGATAGTAACATTACTGTTAAAATAAATTAAAGTTCAATTATTGAAGAATAACTATTTAAGTAATAGTAAGAACAAGTGTTGAAACACGCTGAAGAACAATTAATGTAGAATTAACTATTTAAGTGATCGTAGGGTTACATGTGAAATAATCCAAGGGACAATTGATTATACAATTGACTATTTAGGTGACCGATAGATTAAGTGTTAAAATAAACTAAGGATCAATGAGTAAGAATAAACTATTAAAATGATGGTGGAAGTACAGTAAACGCTCTATAATCCGGCCCTTCGCCTATCCGGCCTTTCTAATAATCCGGCGATTTCGTAATGGATGGAAGATGTAAACACAATTTGTACATTTTTCACTGCTTGTCTATGTCAGTGACTGAGTAACCTTCACGTCACCCGCTTCGTGTAGCTCGTGATATACAAACGTTTTCGAGCCTGATCTGGCTAATGGAAAAACGTATGAAATAACCTGACACTGTTAGAAAAATATAAGCGGGAAAGAAGCAACGGCCAAAGAAACACAACAGAGCACAATTGCTGAGAATTCTGAAATCGAAGAGTGAACGAAGACGAAATCATACACATTTTTGACAGATTACAAAATAATCGAGAAGTTGGAAGAAGAGAAAGAAGAGGACATAATGACTCTGCCTCTCCAGACAGTATCTCACATCGCTGCCATCGATCCACTCGCAATATCCATTAGGTGGGCAGAACGGTGTTCTAGCGAGTGTCATCTTAGTGTTGAAACGACTGCAGGGCAAAGTTTTAAAACCCAGACTGATATTTCAAGCCAAAAATCAGAAGGAAATAGAAAAACTTCTTAAACCTGCTGAGTTATACGAATAATATAAGTTTAAATGACTTTTAAAAACTGTACTGTAGGTTGTTTCTTTAAAAAAAGTTTTACCGCTAAAGATAAGATTACCTTTTATTGTGAAGTACAGACGAGTACATTCATCCTCCTTGTATTTTTTTCAAATACAGCAGATGACTATGTTCCTTTGTTGTCTTTATTTTTGGGCAATATACATAAATATTGTACAATGTACATTATGCTTATATTGGACCTTCCAGTAATCCAGATTCATAACTGCAAGATTAGTGAAAGTTTAATGTATATCTTAAATAATCCAAATGTAAATTTATATAGAATTAACTATTCAAGTGATCGTAAGATTAAGTATCAATCTTATGATCACAATTAATAATTCTAGAACTGACAGAGTAACACAGTAAAGTATTTCAAATAGTTAGTGGTAAGAATAGGTGTTAAAATAATCTAATGTAGAACAACTGTGTATTTAAGTTGAATTTAAGATTATATTTTACATAATCCAAGGAACAATTAACATAAATTTAACTAATTAACAGATTATAAGATTAAGTATTAAAATAAGCTGAACAACAATTAATGTATAACTAACTATTTAAGTGATCGTGGAAAAATATATTAAAATAATCCAAGGTACCATTCAAATAAATTAACTTATTTGTTGATACCTTCTTCACGAGAGCTACTAGTTT
Organism: Prosapia bicincta; assembly: GCA_036971475.1. Lineage (NCBI taxonomy): Eukaryota > Metazoa > Arthropoda > Insecta > Hemiptera > Cercopidae > Prosapia > Prosapia bicincta. Next base: position 238,107,884 of record JBAIZL010000004.1, on the reverse strand, counting down.
TCACTAAACACTTGTAAATATATACAAACTTGCCTATAGTAACACTTACTTATATATGTTGATTACGGCCGTCCTTTGTCCTGTGTCCCATTGTCAACTCAGTCCGTAACAGAAGTAAGTTCTACTATAGGCAAGTTTGTAAATATTTACAAGTGTTTAATAAATTAACTATTTAGGTGATCGTAAAAATATATGCTAAATATTCCAAGGGACACCTAATGTAGAATTACTTATTTAAGTGATCATGAGAATATATGTTAAATAATTCAAGAAGCAATTCATGTAGAATTTCTTGTTTAAGAGGTTGTAAGAGTATATGTTAAATAATTCAAGAAGCAAATAATATAGAATTACTTATTTAAGTGATCGTAAGAACATATGTTAAATAATCCAAGGGGATATTAATGTAGAATTAACTATTTAAATGATCAAAAGATTGAATATTAAAAGGAAATAAGAAACAATTAATGTAGAATTACATTATTAGGTGTACGTAAGAATATATAATAAATATTACAAGAGGCAATTAATGTAGAATTACTTATTTAAGTGATCGTAAGAATATATGTTGAATTATCCTTGGTGAGCGGCCAGAATGTCCGATGCAAAGAATCTGGGTAATTGTACAGAATACCAGAATCAAACCTAACCGGGTTAAATAATTGACTAAATTTATATATATAAAAATTTTAAAACATTATAATAATAATAATATTAAAACTAGGGTAAATAATAGTAAAATGAAGAAAATTAGAAATAACTTTAGACTTAAAAAACATAAATTGTAAGCAATAAGAAAAATTATCACTTCAAAGTGGATAGCCTAAATTATGTAAACAAAAAAAAGACGGTAATTGTGTAGTATAACAAACTAGGCCTAGATGCCGGCTATTAAAATAATTGTACTTAAAAATAATCAGGAATAAAGAATGTAAATTAAGATGTGAGGAAAGTAAATTAGGCCTAGCTAGGGAAAATAGTATTTATGTAAAAGTAAAGATTAAATGTTAAAGTGTAATAGCCTAAGAAATTAGGCTATAATAGAAGAAGTCATATTTGATTTCGGAAAAATCCGCTTAGGGCATTGATTATAAATCTTGTCACTACGAAACGAAAGCGCTACAGTCGAACTTTGGATTAAGAATGTTAAAAAGTTAATTAAATTAAATGAGAAGAAATAAAGTCAAATATGTTATTAAATAAAAGGTAAAAATGCAAAGGACACATCAGAATACAGAAACGCCTTTTATAAAAAGGGAAACTAATCTTAGTTCAGAATTTCCGAACAAACAAAGTCAATTGCCATGGCAACGGCTTTCTGATTGGTCAAAAGTTGAAAAATGGATACTGGGACGTGGGAAGTTTGAAATTGGAGAAGGAGGCCTCACAAAAGAACGCTATCCAAGATCAGAATGCATTAGGCTCTCAAAGCGAGCAGACGTGTTTTTGTACCATGCGATCAGGACAAGAAAAAATGTGCTAAAAACAGAGTAAAAAGTGCTACGATGTGATCAGGGGAAGGAAGATATATATGAGCAAGGGCTCATATATACCCAGAACAAAATTTCGACCACCAAAATGCAAAATTAAAGAAAAAAGAAGATTAACCGAAATTATGGAGAGACGCCTACCTACCAAGACCCTTGAAGCTGTAACGGGACCGACAGATGACAACATTAATGAAGATAAAAAGATTTCTACAGTACAAGGTTATATAATCAATTTAATTATTCTTTTTTAAATAACATTTTACTTCAAATTATATTAACTTAATTTCAAAATTAAATAAGATGGGAATAACCTAAGGGACTGATTAGTCAACTCTCTTAGGTTACCCAAATTTAAGTAATTAAGATTCAAAATTGACTTTCCATTCCCATCGCTGTGGGAATGTATGGATTAAGTATAAAGATGTATATCTTATATGGCTTTTTCTAAGTGAATTTCTAATGAATAACTTCCAAATAAGTTAATTGTTCAAGGCCTAGCCTAAAGGCATTACATAGTAATATTAATTGTTTGAAAAAGAATCAGATTTTAAAATATGTTAAATTCAACTCTACTAATCAAAATTATATACAAAATTAATTATGGTAACTTTGATAATTTAAATTATATGTAAAATTAATGATAATAAGAAAATTTAAAAACAGAAGGAGATAATAATGTTTAGTTAAATGGCAAGTTGTATGAAATTTTGAAAAAATAATTAGTCAAGAAAATCCTGTGAAATTAAATAAAAACAATAATAATTAATTTGAACCTTGGAACAAATAAATAAAAATGTATATTTTCCAATTAGCTGTGTTTTCATTCTAGATAAGATAAGTTCACTAGGTATCCAGGTATAGTCTTTAAATCACAAGTGTCTCTCAAAGATTCCACTACCCGAAAAGGAGCTTGAACAGGGCTTATCGGAGGCTAATTGGTTTTATCAAAAATTCAGGGGTTGGTTCCTCTGAGAGGTTTATTCCTTGAGGCACAGGTCTATGAAATTAGGTTCGTAGTCAATGGATAAACCATTACTTTCTTACTGACTTAGCAATTGAGGAAGAGAAATAAACAACGGCAAAGGTTATAAAAAGTAAGTCGGTAAGAAAAGTATGGCGCCCAACGTTTGAGGCTCGATGCTTACATTGTAACATCGGGTCAACATCAAATAGAGACAGATTTAAATCGACTAAGGAGCCTAGTGAAACAAAATTAATTAAATAGAATTCAATTAAAATTGTAAAAAATAATAGGAATCATAAAATGAAAACCAAAGAAGTTCTTTAAATTAAATAAGAGTTAATTATAATAAAAATGAAATTAAAAAGAACTTAGAATAAATAATAATAATTAAAAGGAAATAATTAAGTAAAATAAAATTCAGTAGGCGTCGGTAGGGCATAATATAAATAATAATGTTAGTTATTAATGAAAGTAAATAGAATACATAGGCGTTAGATAGACAAGGTCAAGGGAACACTGAACCGGATCACATCGAGCACAATTCTAAATGAATATTTAATTAAATACTCAGTATATAGTAAAAATATAGAAGTAGGAGAAGTTAGTAAGGGAATAAAAGGATAGTTAAATACGAGACTTTAAGATGGCGACAAGACAGAGAAAAGACACAGAACCATCTGAAATGATGGAGTTTTTTAAAAAAATGATGGAGGAACAAAAACAGGAGAGATTAAAAGAGATGGAGGAACACAAACAGGAAAGATTAAAAGAGATGGAAGAACAGAAACAAGGGAGAATAAAGGAACAAGAAGAATTAGTAAAAAAGATAGAGGAACAAAGAAAGAAAGAAAGAGAGGAGGAAAAAGTAGAAAGAAAGAAAGAAAGAGAGGAGGATAAACAAGAAATTAAGAATCTTTGGGAAATCATGAATAAGAGGATAGAGGAAATAAATGAGGATAGAGGTAAGGGAATTACAAGAAAGAATGAGGAAATGGGAAATAAAATCCAAGAAACTATAGAAAAGATGTATAACTTAGAGGTAATAGTCAGTGAAAATAAACAGACTGTAGAAACAGTTAAGGGAGAAGTCAAAAAAGTAGAAAGAAGGGTACAAGTAGTTGAGAATAAGATAAAGAATATGGGAGAAGGGATAAATATAGCTACCTTGTTTAAATCAAGGATGTCTGAGATGGGTGATAATGGAGACAAAAGCAAGAAGGAATTCTACGGTAGGGAAGATGAAGACCCTATTGATTTCATTAAACACCTAGAAGGTATAATGTCCGAAATTGATCCTGACATGGAGGAAGGACAAAAAAGGAAAATAATGGAGAGACATCTTAAAGGACCAGCACAAGAATGGTGGTTGGCCATGAATATGGAGGAGGAAAATTATGATGAAGTTAAGGAGAGATTCTTTAGCCACTTTTGGGGATCTCATGCACAAGAGAGAATTCGAGGAAGAATCGAAAATGGAAAATATGAATACCATCGAGGCACAAACAACATGGTAAATTATTTCTTAAAAATGGTGAACACGGCGAGACACCTAACCCCGCCATACAATCAGGCGGAGTTAATTATGAAGATTATGAAGCATTATGGGAACAGAATGTATATAGGATGTTCCGGGATGGCGGCTACCGACATAGAGGAGGCGGTAAAATACATCCGAAGGAACATGGAGCAGGAGGCTACCAGGAACCGGACTCAGCCTAGGACTGAGGAACGGGAACCTGAAAGGAGAGGGTTTACACACCAAACGAGAAACCCCGGATACAAGGGAAATTGGAGGCAAGAGCCTTACCCGGTAGAAGGGAGAGGAAACTGGAGACAGGGGCCCTACCAAAGAGAGGGACCAAGAAATAGGCCGAAAAATCAGTGGCAACAACAAAGGCCAGAGTACAGGCCACAAAACCAAACGGAAGAAGGCCCACAGACAAAAGAAAAGAGACCACAAAATCCAGGGCCAAGTGGTCAATCAAAAAACTAAATGAGAGGATCCCTAATGGTAGGAAGGAAAAGAGGAGACAACCATTAGAGATCCAACAACAAACAAAATATAGGAAATATTGCCCGGAGAAACAGGGAACAGTAAATAAAGGAAAGGCGGAAGACCTAAAGAACAAAAATAAAAAAACAATACAACAGGAAAATAACAATGAAGTACACCAAAATCAAGAGCGTAGAGTTGGTGGACTATCCCTTGATATTCGTGCTGAATTGTTAGAAGAGGACAAGGAGATTGGCGAAGGTAACCAGAAGAAAGAAACATGCCCTGTAATTGACTGTGAGGTAGAAGGGCACTCTATAGAGGTAGAGATTGACACGGGTGCAGACGTGTCAGTCATTCAAGAAAAGGCTTACAACAACCTCAAGTTGCATGGGCTTAAGTTCCTGGAACTACCCATCAACAATGTGGGAGTTGTAACAGCCATTAAGACTGCACAAATAAAGGTTACCCGGCAGTGCTTAATTCCCTTAACAATTAAATGCATAAAAGTGGACTGCATCTTCATAGTGGTCTCCAAACTTCGGTCGGAGATGATTATGGGGTGCAACACACTGTATGACCTAAAGGCACGGATAAACATGGATAGACGCTTTGTGACATTCGAAATAGAAGGGGAAATGGTGTACCAGGACTTTAAAAGTAAAATACAAAAGATAGAGGAAAATGAAGAAGTCCGAAAAATATGCAAGATAACCCAGGAAAAAGAAGATGCATCAACAATAGGGCATCAAAGCAAAAAGGAGGGGTTAATGCGACAGTGCGAGAAGCAGGGGCACTGCCGAATGAATGAAGGAGGAAATGGACAAGAAACAAGTAAAGGGGAAATCTTAAATATAACGAACGAATATCAAAGAAAAATAAAAAAATGAAACAGAGGAAAAATTAAACAAAAAATTAAAAAACAAAAATGAAAATATAATAAATAAGGAAATAAATTTAAGACCTGAGGGAGTCAAAACAGGAGATAAAGAAACAAAGGACATGGAAAGAAGAGCTGCAGCTGAGATTAAGAGCAAACCAAAATATAAACAAGGTAAGGCCGAAATAGTGCCAAAAAGGGGAAATAATGTGAGTGGAAAAATAATAAATAAGAAAATAAATATAAATAAAAGTATAAACGTCGCGTCGAAACAATTAAAAGGGGGGAACAACGAGGTTAAAATGAATAACCAACAAGTAGCTCGGAAGCCCATGACTAAGACTTTAGATTCTGGAGAGATAACCCAAAGGAAAGAAATTGAAATTAAAGAAAGAAAAAAGAAAAACCCATTTACTAGTTCAAGAGTTCGAAAGTCAATTAAAATGAGAGCCAATCCAAATACGAGAAGAACCTTCATTTCATTACAAGTCAAAAACAGAAAAATAAAAGGTAGATTTAAGGAGAATAAGGGAAAGTTAAGAAATTGGAAAAGGAGAAAGAAGAAAAAGAAAGATAAAGATGGACGGATGATAAGAAAATATTTAAAGAATAAAGGATAATAAGGCAAGGTAAATAAAAAAATGATCCATCAGTGACATAGGGAGTAACGGTTAAGTAATAAAAATAAAAATGTAAAATAAATCTAAGTAGTAGATTAAAGCAGTAACATAATCCAAATACATAGGACAAATAATATAAAATCAGTATTAAATGTGAAAGAAAAAGCCATATGTTAAATGAACGGGATTCATTGAATTTATTAAAGTAAAGGTTGTGTTAAACAACAATGAATGTGTAAAATAAGGATTACAATATACAATATTGTATAGTTAATATAAACTTGAAATAAGATTAAATAAAAAAGAATGTGACTAAGGACAGGAGTAATAAATGAGTAAATAGCATGTGAAGTGACTAATGTGACAATGATATATATGAGTGAAAGGGACAGGAGAGTAAATTGTGAACTTTAGTAAAATTAATTAAGTTATGAAGATGAATAGGAATAGTAGATTAATGAAAGGAATATGAAAATTTTAATATAAACTAGTATAAGTGTTAATGTTACTTTTCACAAATATGTTATTAATTATGTTTATCTGTTTCAAGGGAGAGAAGAACCAAAATTTTCATATATTTAAAAAGGGGGGAATTTTGCAGCGGCCAGAATGTCCGATGCAAAGAATCTGGGTAATTGTACAAAATACCAGAATCAAACCTAACCGGGTTAAATAATTGACTAAATTTATATATATAAAAATTTTAAAACATTATAATAATAATAATATTAAAACTAGGGTAAATAATAGTAAAATGAAGAAAATTAGAAATAACTTTAGACTTAAAAATCATAAATTGTAAGCAATAAGAAAAATTATCACTTCAAAGTGGATAGCCTAAATTATGTAAACAAAAAAAAGACGGTAATTGTGTAGTATAAAAAACTAGGCCTAGATGCCGGCTATTAAAATAATTGTACTTAAAAATAATCAGGAATAAAGAATGTAAATTAAGATGTGAGGAAAGTAAATTAGGCCTAGCTAGGGAAAATAGTATTTATGTAAAAGTAAAGATTAAATGTTAAAGTGTAATAGCCTAAGAAATTAGGTTATAATAGAAGAAGTCATATTTGATTTCCCTTCTACCGGGTAAGGCTCTTGCCTCCAATTTCCCCTGTATCCGGGGTTTCTCGTTTGGTGTGTAAACCCTCTCCTTTCAGGTTCCCGTTCCTCAGTCCTAGGCTGAGTCCGGTTCCTGGTAGCCTCCTGCTCCATGTTCCTTCGGATGTATTTTACCGCCTCCTCTATGTCGGTAGCCGCCATCCCGGAACATCCTATATACATTCTGTTCCCATAATGCTTCATAATCTTCATAATTAACTCCGCCTGATTGTATGGCGGGGTTAGGTGTCTCGCCGTGTTCACCATTTTTAAGAAATAATTTACCATGTTGTTTGTGCCTCGATGGTATTCATATTTTCCATTTTCGATTCTTCCTCGAATTCTCTCTTGTGCATGAGATCCCCAAAAGTGGCTAAAGAATCTCTCCTTAACTTCATCATAATTTTCCTCCTCCATATTCATGGCCAACCACCATTCTTGTGCTGGTCCTTTAAGATGTCTCTCCATTATTTTCCTTTTTTGTCCTTCCTCCATGTCAGGATCAATTTCGGACATTATACCTTCTAGGTGTTTAATGAAATCAATAGGGTCTTCATCTTCCCTACCGTAGAATTCCTTCTTGCTTTTGTCTCCATTATCACCCATCTCAAACATCCTTGATTTAAACAAGGTAGCTATATTTATCCCTTCTCCCATATTCTTTATCTTATTCTCAACTACTTGTACCCTTCTTTCTACTTTTTTGACTTCTCCCTTAACTGTTTCTACAGTCTGTTTATTTTCACTGACTGTTACCTCTAAGTTATACATCTTTTCTATAGTTTCTTGGATTTTATTTCCCATTTCCTCATTCTTTCTTGTAATTCCTTCATTTATTTCCTCTATCCTCTTATTCATGATTTCCCAAAGATTCTTAATTTCTTGTTTATCCTCCTCTCTTTCTTTCTTTCTTTCTACTTTTTCCTCCTCTCTTTCTTTCTTTCTTTGTTCCTCTATCTTTTTTACTAATTCTTCTTGTTCCTTTATTCTCCCTTGTTTCTGTTCTTCCATCTCTTTTAATCTTTCCTGTTTTTGTTACTCCATCTCTTTTAATCTCTCCTGTTTTTGTTCCTCCATCATTTTTTTAAAAAACTCCATCATTTCAGATGGTTCTGTGTCTTTTCTCTGTCTTGTCGCCATCTTAAAGTCTCGTATTTAACTATCCTTTTATTCCCTTACTAACTTCTCCTACTTCTATATTTTTACTATATACTGAGTATTTAATTAAATATTCATTTAGAATTGTGCTCGATGTGATCCGGTTCAGTGTTCCCTTGACCTTGTCTATCTAACGCCTATGTATTCTATTTACTTTCATTAATAACTAACATTATTATTTATATTATGCCCTACCGACGCCTACTGAATTTTATTTTACTTAATTATTTCCTTTTAATTATTATTATTTATTCTAAGTTCTTTTTAATTTCATTTTTATTATAATTAACTCTTATTTAATTTAAAGAACTTCTTTGGTTTTCATTTTATGATTCCTATTATTTTTTACAATTTTAATTGAATTCTATTTAATTAATTTTGTTTCACTAGGCTCCTTAGTCGATTTAAATCTGTCTCTATTTGATGTTGACCCGATGTTACAATGTAAGCATCGAGCCTCAAACGTTGGGCGCCATACTTTTCTTACCGACTTACTTTTTATAACCTTTGCCGTTGTTTATTTCTCTTCCTCAATTGCTAAGTCAGTAAGAAAGTAATGGTTTATCCATTGACTACGAACCTAATTTCATAGACCTGTGCCTCAAGGAATAAACCTCTCAGAGGAACCAACCCCTGAATTTTTGATAAAACCAATTAGCCTCCGATAAGCCCTGTTCAAGCTCCTTTTCGGGTAGTGGAATCTTTGAGAGACACTTGTGATTTAAAGACTATACCTGGATACCTAGTGAACTTATCTTATCTAGAATGAAAACACAGCTAATTGGAAAATATACATTTTTATTTATTTGTTCCAAGGTTCAAATTAATTATTATTGTTTTTATTTAATTTCACAGGATTTTCTTGACTAATTATTTTTTCAAAATTTCATACAACTTGCCATTTAACTAAACATTATTATCTCCTTCTGTTTTTAAATTTTCTTATTATCATTAATTTTACATATAATTTAAATTATCAAAGTTACCATAATTAATTTTGTATATAATTTTGATTAGTAGAGTTAAATTTAACATATTTTAAAATCTGATTCTTTTTCAAACAATTAATATTACTATGTAATGCCTTTAGGCTAGGCCTTGAACAATTAACTTATTTGGAAGTTATTCATTAGAAATTCACTTAGAAAAAGCCATATAAGATATACATCTTTATACTTAATCCATACATTCCCACAGCGATGGGAATGGAAAGTCAATTTTGAATCTTAATTACTTAAATTTGGGTAACCTAAGAGAGTTGACTAATCAGTCCATTAGGTTATTCCCATCTTATTTAATTTTGAAATTAAGTTAATATAATTTGAAGTAAAATGTTATTTAAAAAAGAATAATTAAATTGATTATATAACCTTGTACTGTAGAAATCTTTTTATCTTCATTAATGTTGTCATCTGTCGGTCCCGATACAGCTTCAAGGGTCTTGGTAGGTAGGCGTCTCTCCATAATTTCGGTTAATCTTCTTTTTTCTTTAATTTTGCATTTTGGTGGTCGAAATTTTGTTCTGGGTATATATGAGCCCTTGCTCATATATATCTTCCTTCCCCTGATCACATCGTAGCACTTTTTACTCTGTTTTTAGCACATTTTTTCTTGTCCTGGTCGCATGGTACAAAAACACGTCTGCTCGCTTTGAGAGCCTAATGCATTCTGATCTTGGATAGCGTTCTTTTGTGAGGCCTCCTTCTCCAATTTCAAACTTCCCACGTCCCAGTATCCATTTTTCAACTTTTGACCAATCAGAAAGCCGTTGCCATGGCAATTGACTTTGTTTGTTCGGAAATTCTGAACTAAGATTAGTTTCCCTTTTTATAAAAGGCGTTTCTGTATTCTGATGTGTCCTTTGCATTTTTACCTTTTATTTAATAACATATTTGACTTTATTTCTTCTCATTTAATTTAATTAACTTTTTAACATTCTTAATCCAAAGTTCGACTGTAGCGCTTTCGTTTCGTAGTGACAAGATTTATAATCAATGCCCTAAGCGGATTTTTCCGAAATCAAATATGACTTCTTCTATTATAACCTAATTTCTTAGGCTATTACACTTTAACATTTAATCTTTACTTTTACATAAATACTATTTTCCCTAGCTAGGCCTAATTTACTTTCCTCACATCTTAATTTACATTCTTTATTCCTGATTATTTTTAAGTACAATTATTTTAATAGCCGGCATCTAGGCCTAGTTTGTTATACTACACAATTACCGTCTTTTTTTTTGTTTACATAATTTAGGCTATCCACTTTGAAGTGATAATTTTTCTTATTGCTTACAATTTATGTTTTTTAAGTCTAAAGTTATTTCTAATTTTCTTCATTTTACTATTATTTACCCTAGTTTTAATATTATTATTATTATAATGTTTTAAAATTTTTATATATATAAATTTAGTCAATTATTTAACCCGGTTAGGTTTGATTCTGGTATTCTGTACAATTACCCAGATTCTTTGCATCGGACATTCTGGCCGCTGCAAAATTCCCCCCTTTTTAAATATATGAAAATTTTGGTTCTTCTCTCCCTTGAAACAGATAAACATAATTAATAACATATTTGTGAAAAGTAACATTAACACTTATACTAGTTTATATTAAAATTTTCATATTCCTTTCATTAATCTACTATTCCTATTCATCTTCATAACTTAATTAATTTTACTAAAGTTCACAATTTACTCTCCTGTCCCTTTCACTCATATATATTATTGTCACATTAGTCACTTCACATGCTATTTACTCATTTATTACTCCTGTCCTTAGTCACATTCTTTTTTATTTAATCTTATTTCAAGTTTATATTAACTATACAATATTGTATATTGTAATCCTTATTTTACACATTCATTGTTGTTTAACACAACCTTTACTTTAATAAATTCAATGAATCCCGTTCATTTAACATATGGCTTTTTCTTTCACATTTAATACTGATTTTATATTATTTGTCCTATGTATTTGGATTATGTTACTGCTTTAATCTACTACTTAGATTTATTTTACATTTTTATTTTTATTACTTAACCGTTACTCCCTATGTCACTGATGGATCATTTTTTTTATTTACCTTGCCTTATTATCCTTTATTCTTTAAATATTTTCTTATCATCCGTCCATCTTTATCTTTCTTTTTCTTCTTTCTCCTTTTCCAATTTCTTAACTTTCCCTTATTCTCCTTAAATCTACCTTTTATTTTTCTGTTTTTGACTTGTAATGAAATGAAGGTTCTTCTCGTATTTGGATTGGCTCTCATTTTAATTGACTTTCGAACTCTTGAACTAGTAAATGGGTTTTTCTTTTTTCTTTCTTTAATTTCAATTTCTTTCCTTTGGGTTATCTCTCCAGAATCTAAAGTCTTAGTCATGGGCTTCCGAGCTACTTGTTGGTTATTCATTTTAACCTCGTTGTTCCCCCCTTTTAATTGTTTCGACGCGACGTTTATACTTTTATTTATATTTATTTTCTTATTTATTATTTTTCCACTCACATTATTTCCCCTTTTTGGCACTATTTCGGCCTTACCTTGTTTATATTTTGGTTTGCTCTTAATCTCAGCTGCAGCTCTTCTTTCCATGTCCTTTGTTTCTTTATCTCCTGTTTTGACTCCCTCAGGTCTTAAATTTATTTCCTTATTTATTATATTTTCATTTTTGTTTTTTAATTTTTTGTTTAATTTTTCCTCTGTTTCATTTTTTATTTTTCTTTGATATTCGTTCGTTATATTTAAGATTTCCCCTTTACTTGTTTCTTGTCCATTTCCTCCTTCATTCATTCGGCAGTGCCCCTGCTTCTCGCACTGTCGCATTAACCCCTCCTTTTTGCTTTGATGCCCTATTGTTGATGCATCTTCTTTTTCCTGGGTTATCTTGCATATTTTTCGGACTTCTTCATTTTCCTCTATCTTTTGTATTTTACTTTTAAAGTCCTGGTACACCATTTCCCCTTCTATTTCGAATGTCACAAAGCGTCTATCCATGTTTATCCGTGCCTTTAGGTCATACAGTGTGTTGCACCCCATAATCATCTCCGACCGAAGTTTGGAGACCACTATGAAGATGCAGTCCACTTTTATGCCTTTAATTGTTAAGGGAATTAAGCATTGCCGGGTAACCTTTATTTGTGCAGTCTTAATGGCTGTTACAACTCCCACATTGTTGATGGGTAGTTCCAGGAACTTAAGCCCATGCAACTTGAGGTTGTTGTAAGCCTTTTCTTGAATGACTGACACGTCTGCACCCGTGTCAATCTCTACCTCTATAGAGTGCCCTTCTACCTCACAGTCAATTACAGGGCATGTTTCTTTCTTCTGGTTACCTTCGCCAATCTCCTTGTCCTCTTCTAACAATTCAGCACGAATATCAAGAGATAGTCCACCAACTCTACGCTCTTGATTTTGGTGTACTTCATTGTTATTTTCCTGTTGTATTGTTTTTTTATTTTTGTTCTTTAGGTCTTCCGCCTTTCCTTTATTTACTGTTCCCTGTTTCTCCGGGCAATATTTCCTATATTTTGTTTGTTGTTGGATCTCTAATGGTTGTCTCCTCTTTTCCTTCCTACCATTAGGGATCCTCTCATTTAGTTTTTTGATTGACCACTTGGCCCTGGATTTTGTGGTCTCTTTTCTTTTGTCTGTGGGCCTTCTTCCGTTTGGTTTTGTGGCCTGTACTCTGGCCTTTGTTGTTGCCACTGATTTTGCGGCCTATTTCTTGGTCCCTCTCTTTGGTAGGGCCCCTGTCTCCAGTTTCCTCTCCCTTCTACCGGGTAAGGCTCTTGCCTCCAATTTCCCTTGTATCCGGGGTTTCTCGTTTGGTGTGTAAACCCTCTCTTTTCAGGTTCCCGTTCCTCAGTCCTAGGCTGAGTCCGGTTCCTGGTAGCCTCCTGCTCCATGTTCCTTCGGATGTATTTTACCGCCTCCTCTATGTCGGTAGCCGCCATCCCGGAACATCCTATATACATTCTGTTCCCATAATGCTTCATAATCTTCATAATTAACTCCGCCTGATTGTATGGCGGGGTTAGGTGTCTCGCCGTGTTCACCATTTTTAAGAAATAATTTACCATGTTGTTTGTGCCTCGATGGTATTCATATTTTCCATTTTCGATTCTTCCTCGAATTCTCTCTTGTGCATGAGATCCCCAAAAGTGGCTAAAGAATCTCTCCTTAACTTCATCATAATTTTCCTCCTCCATATTCATGGCCAACCACCATTCTTGTGCTGGTCCTTTAAGATGTCTCTCCATTATTTTCCTTTTTTGTCCTTCCTCAATGTCAGGATCAATTTCGGACATTATACCTTCTAGGTGTTTAATGAAATCAATAGGGTCTTCATCTTCCCTACCGTAGAATTCCTTCTTGCTTTTGTCTCCATTATCACCCATCTCAAACATCCTTGATTTAAACAAGGTAGCTATATTTATCCCTTCTCCCATATTCTTTATCTTATTCTCAACTACTTGTACCCTTCTTTCTACTTTTTTGACTTCTCCCTTAACTGTTTCTACAGTCTGTTTATTTTCACTGACTGTTACCTCTAAGTTATACATCTTTTCTATAGTTTCTTGGATTTTATTTCCCATTTCCTCATTCTTTCTTGTAATTCCTTTACCTCTATCCTCATTTATTTCCTCTATCCTCTTATTCATGATTTCCCAAAGATTCTTAATTTCTTGTTTATCCTCCTCTCTTTCTTTCTTTCTTTCTACTTTTTCCTCCTCTCTTTCTTTCTTTCTTTGTTCCTCTATCTTTTTTACTAATTCTTCTTGTTCCTTTATTTTCCCTTGTTTCTGTTCTTCCATCTCTTTTAATCTTTCCTGTTTGTGTTCCTCCATGTCTTTTAATCTCTCCTGTTTTTGTTCCTCCATCATTTTTTTAAAAAACTCCATCATTTCAGATGGTTCTGTGTCTTTTCTCTGTCTTGTCGCCATCTTAAAGTCTCGTATTTAACTATCCTTTTATTCCCTTACTAACTTCTCCTACTTCTATATTTTTACTATATACTGAGTATTTAATTAAATATTCATTTAGAATTGTGCTCGATGTGATCCGGTTCAGTGTTCCCTTGACCTTGTCTATCTAACGCCTATGTATTCTATTTACTTTCATTAATAACTAACATTATTATTTATATTATGCCCTACCGACGCCTACTGAATTTTATTTTACTTAATTATTTCCTTTTAATTATTATTATTTATTCTAAGTTCTTTTTAATTTCATTTTTATTATAATTAACTCTTATTTAATTTAAAGAACTTCTTTGGTTTTCATTTTATGATTCCTATTATTTTTTACAATTTTAATTGAATTCTATTTAATTAATTTTGTTTCACTAGGCTCCTTAGTCGATTTAAATCTGTCTCTATTTGATGTTGACCCGATGTTACAATGTAAGCATCGAGCCTCAAACGTTGGGCGCCATACTTTTCTTACCGACTTACTTTTTATAACCTTTGCCGTTGTTTATTTCTCTTCCTCAATTGCTAAGTCAGTAAGAAAGTAATGGTTTATCCATTGACTACGAACCTAATTCCATAGACCTGTGCCTCAAGGAATAAACCTCTCAGAGGAACCAACCCCTGAATTTTTGATAAAACCAATTAGCCTCCGATAAGCCCTGTTCAAGCTCCTTTTCGGGTAGTGGAATCTTTGAGAGACACTTGTGATTTAAAGACTATACCTGGATACCTAGTGAACTTATCTTATCTAGAATGAAAACACAGCTAATTGGAAAATATACATTTTTATTTATTTGTTCCAAGGTTCAAATTAATTATTATTGTTTTTATTTAATTTCACAGGATTTTCTTGACTAATTATTTTTTCAAAATTTCATACAACTTGCCATTTAACTAAACATTATTATCTCCTTCTGTTTTTAAATTTTCTTATTATCATTAATTTTACATATAATTTAAATTATCAAAGTTACCATAATTAATTTTGTATATAATTTTGATTAGTAGAGTTAAATTTAACATATTTTAAAATCTGATTCTTTTTCAAACACTTAATATTACTATGTAATGCCTTTAGGCTAGGCCTTGAACAATTAACTTCTTTGGAAGTTATTCATTAGAAATTCACTTAGAAAAAGCCATATAAGATATACATCTTTATACTTAATCCATACATTCCCACAGCGATGGGAATGGAAAGTCAATTTTGAATCTTAATTACTTAAATTTGGGTAACCTAAGAGAGTTGACTAATCAGTCCCTTAGGTTATTCCCATCTTATTTAATTTTGAAATTAAGTTAATATAATTTGAAGTAAAATGTTATTTAAAAAAGAATAATTAAATTGATTATATAACCTTGTACTGTAGAAATCTTTTTATCTTCATTAATGTTGTCATCTTTCGGTCCCGTTACAGCTTCAAGGGTCTTGGTAGGTAGGCGTCTCTCCATAATTTCGGTTAATCTTCTTTTTTCTTTAATTTTGCATTTTGGTGGTCGAAATTTTGTTCTGGGTATATATGAGCCCTTGCTCATATATATCTTCCTTCCCCTGATCACATCGTAGCACTTTTTACTCTGTTTTTAGCACATTTTTTCTTGTCCTGATCGCATGGTACAAAAACACGTCTGCTCGCTTTGAGAGCCTAATGCATTCTGATCTTGGATAGCGTTCTTTTGTGAGGCCTCCTTCTCCAATTTCAAACTTCCCACGTCCCAGTATCCATTTTTCAACTTTTGACCAATCAGAAAGCCGTTGCCATGGCAATTGACTTTGTTTGTTCGGAAATTCTGAACTAAGATTAGTTTCCCTTTTTATAAAAGGCGTTTCTGTATTCTGATGTGTCCTTTGCATTTTTACCTTTTATTTAATAACATATTTGACTTTATTTCTTCTCATTTAATTTAATTAACTTTTTAACATTCTTAATCCAAAGTTCGACTGTAGCGCTTTCGTTTCGTAGTGACAAGATTTATAATCAATGCCCTAAGCGGATTTTTCCGAAATCAAATATGACTTCTTCTATTATAACCTAATTTCTTAGGCTATTACACTTTAACATTTAATCTTTACTTTTACATAAATACTATTTTCCCTAGCTAGGCCTAATTTACTTTCCTCACATCTTAATTTACATTCTTTATTCCTGATTATTTTTAAGTACAATTATTTTAATAGCCGGCATCTAGGCCTAGTTTGTTATACTACACAATTACCGTCTTTTTTTTGTTTACATAATTTAGGCTATCCACTTTGAAGTGATAATTTTTCTTATTGCTTACAATTTATGTTTTTTAAGTCTAAAGTTATTTCTAATTTTCTTCATTTTACTATTATTTACCCTAGTTTTAATATTATTATTATTATAATGTTTTAAAATTTTTATATATATAAATTTAGTCAATTATTTAACCCGGTTAGGTTTGATTCTGGTATTCTGTACAATTACCCAGATTCTTTGCATCGGACATTCTGGCCGCTGCAAAGGGGAAATTAATGTAGAATTACTTATTTAGGTCATCGTAAAAATATATGTTAAATATTCCAAGGGGCAATTAATGTAGAATTACGTATTTAAGTGATCGTAAAAATACATAATAAATACACTAAAACCTCTTAACCACACACTTTCTTTATTTTACCCTTATGTACATTCATCAGTCTTTGTATGTTATCCTTCTGAGGATGGTTACTTGGCCACTGAAATGTACATAAGGGTAAAATAAAGAAAGTTTTTCGTTAAGAGGTTTTTGTGAATTTATTATTAAATTAAACTACTGTATATTCCTAATAAATAGTAAAAATATATGTTAGATAATCCAAATTGGAAATTAATGTAGAATAAACTATTTAGATAAATCATGAGATTAAAATTTAAAACAACCTAGGGAACAATTATTGTAGAAATAATTAATTACGTGATCGTGAGAATATATGTTACATATTTCAAGGAACAATTAATGTAGATTGATTATTTAAGTGATCGTGAGAATGTATGTTGAATAGTCCTAGGGGCAAATATGTAGAATTATTTTTTTTACGAGATCTTAAGAATGTATGTTGAAATTTCCAAGGGGCATTTAATGTAGAATTACTTATTTTAAGTGATCGTAAGATTATAGATGTGTCAACTATAGCTAATGTTGAAAATTTACAAGGGACAATTTATGTAGAATTACTTTATTAGGGGATCGTAAGTATCTGTATTAAATATTCCATGGGGCAATTAATGTAGAATTACTATTGAGGTGATCGTAAGAATATATATTAAATATTCCAAGAGGTATTTAATTTAGAATTACTAATTTATCTCACTATCCTCCTAGCTGTGTCTTCCCCCTCTTTCTTTTCATCGTATTTTTACACTATAACAGATTTATTCTATATTATTCACCTCTCTGATATATCTTAGTTCTTCGTGCTTATTCATTATCTATACCTCACTATCCTCCTAGTTGTGTCTTCCACATCTTTCTATACAACGTATTTTTACACTATGACAGATTTATTCTCTATTATTCACCGCTCTGATATATCTTAGTTCTTCATGCGTATTCATTATCTATACCTCGCTATCCTCCTGGCTGTGTCGTTCACCTCTTTCTTTACACCGTATCTTTACACTATAACAGATATATTCCCTAATTTTCACCCGTCTGATAATCTTAGTTCTTTGTGCTTACTCTTTATCTATACCTCGCTATCCTCCTTGCTGTGTCTTCCACCTCTTTCTTTACACCGTATCCTACACTTTCTTACTGCGTATCTTTACACTATAACAGATTTATTCAATAATATTCACCCCTCTGATATCTCTTAGTTCGTCGTGCTTATTCTTTATCTATACCTCGCTATCCTCCTGGCTGTGTCGTCCACCTCTTTCTTTACACCGTATATTTACACTATAACAGATTTATTCCCTATTATTCACCCCCTGATATCTCATGGTTTCTCGTGCTTATACTTAATCTATACCTCGCTATAGTACTTCCTGTGTCTCCCACGACTTTCTTTACACCGTATATTTACACTATAACATATTTATTCGCTATTATTCACCCCTCTGCTATCTCTTAGTTCCTCGTGCTTATTCTTTATCTATACCTCGAAATCCTCCTGGCTGTGCCGTCCACCTCTTTCTTTACACCGTATCTTTACACTATAACATATGTAATCCCTATTATTCATCCCTCGATATCTCTTAGTTCTTCAGAACTAAGTAGCTCCAGAACACGTTTTTGATTCATTTTGTATGCATTACATTGAAGGTGTGTAGTAAGCATGTTTACCACATTTAAATAATATTTGTACAATAGTGGCCTCCGTATAATACGTAAGTACCTATTGCTCATTTTACTGATTACCATACTTTTTATTAAAATTAATTTTCAAGGATTAGATTCTTAATTCCAATGTCTTTTAAGTTTAAAATAGTAACTGGCAATAGTACTTTATATACATGTTACACGCTTCTCATAAACTATTTTATATATTAAAACCAAAGATATTAACATTTTTTCCAATCCTTTAATCTTAGCAATAGAAAAAAGAAATTGTCATTAGAATGTCCAGCAAAGGAAAAACTAGTTTCCGCAAGCAGCCAAGCTGTGGTGAGTGAGTGTTTCAGCAGTGCATTGTTAAACGACTCTAGCCAACTTTCGGTCAGCTGTACTCGGGGTAGGCTACCCCATTCTTCTTTGAAAGAATAATTTACTTCTTGAAATCTATGAACAACTGATTGTATTTCACCTCGTCCTTTGTTCATATGGGGGTATCATCATCAACTTCTACATTCGAGTTCTGTATCAGTAAACAGATAACTTGATAAATTTTTAAATAAACTAGAAACCCATCTGCAACCTGTTTGGCAAAAATACGTCAAAAACATTTGCACATTTTTGCATACAATTTGTAAATAACGTCTAAAATAATAAAACAGCTAATTAAACACGTAAACACAAAACTGGATTTATTTTTATTACAACTGTTTATTTGTTATGGCACCCCGGGACGGTTTTGTCTCTTGTATTCTTCTTGTAATAATTTGTTGCTCCGTCATTTTGCCGGTGATAACGTGTACTAAGTACGGACGCGACGGGTTTACACCCCATTAAGTTTTATTTTTTTTATTTATTTATTTATTTTTTTTTAAATTTTATCCGAAACTGTTGTTGAACCTAGGCCAACGTGTGAGCAAGAAAAATTTTGATCCAGGTTCCAAAGGTCGTGAAGCATTGTAGCAAGGTGAAATTTCGCAGGTGTCTATCCAAACAATGTGTAGAAATGTTGAGCAAGTAGAATTTAGGTTTGGCGTTCAGTGTGTAAATATAGTTGGCTGAAAGATAAACAAATTTTATTATTATGGTATCCTCATGGGAGCCACGCAAAATTACAAACATTTAGAGAATGTCACAAAATTAAAATATTATCAATTAATACAAAACTAGAAGTAAAACAATGTAATTAACAAAAAAATATTTGATTTAATTTAAACATAAAAACAGGAAAAAGCCTATTAATAACTTGACAGGGGTAAAATATTTTCCATAACAGTTATAAGTCTGTAACAGACATAATTGTGCTTGTATTCATATGGTAAAGTTGTGTTCATGTTTTGCTATGTAGTGGCTTCACTCATGGACAGTCTTTTTAACTCCACACATGTGTTACAATAAAATGTTTCAAATCGGTTGTTAAATATTTAATAAAATAATTATGTAATTGTTTTGAACTTTGTGAAAACAAGCAAAACATGGGTTTAAATTTTGTGCATGTAATAAACGTTGCACATGTATTAAAAACTGTTTGACTTTCGAAGGGCTACCTTAAATGGGTTGTTATAAAACTTACTTATTTAGTTTTATAATAAGTTCTGGTTTCACCAAATTTAGTTTATATTTAACAAAAGTTTATTATACCTTAATTAGTTTAAATTTGTTATTATCAATTAAATATATGGTAAAGTTTTATGGTTGGGTAAGAATAGGCTGGTTTTGAGTTTTAAAATAACTAAATATTTGGTAATTTTGTATTATTAAAAAATTGAGGAATAAATAGGTAATTAAATTCTCATATATCATGTGGTTTAGAATTTAAATATTTAAATAAAACAACTTACCTTGGGTGACCCAGTGATCTCCTTGTATACTTGTTATCGAGAACACCGTAATGGGAAGTCGATATTCACCCAAGCATCTATAATGATTCCAAAATTGTTTGTATTAAAATTTAGTAAATAAAACGTTTAATCTAATAAATAAATAATGGAATACTTACTACAAATAACTGTAAGTTTTTTAATAGTGTGCCCGTTTGATGGGAGATTTTATTTTGCTCTGTTTGGACAGCACTGTAAAAGTTCCCTAGATATCAAGTTATAAATACAGATACAGTTTTTGTAAAGTTAGATGAAAATAGAGAACGTTACTAATAAGCAGTATACCATATGTTGTCGTTTCTATAAAGAGCATTATTGTCGAAGAGCATTATATCGACAATAACTACACTTAGAAGACACGATATATGTTAAAGGTTTATCTAAACTTTATTTAAGCCAACATGTATTCAGAGTGCACCTTTTTAGAGGAGGTTTCAGCACCAACATTTACATCATTTATAAATGCTTCTATATCAATATACAAGGGTGACATCATATTTGTGAGGTATATTGAGTTACCAATTCTTTACAAATACAAAGTATTTAACAATTATTAATATTTTAAAACTCAGACTTGGATATTAAGGTTTCATAAATTTTATTTCATTCGATTAGTAAAGTAATGTAGTGTAAAAGATTTATTCTTTAATTTGCTTATCTTCCACTGAACGCCGGAGCCGTGACATTGTTTCTAAAAATTAAAAAATATATATATATTTACTTAATGAATAAAACATGTGTAAAACTATAAAAGCTTAATTAACTTTTAGGAAAACAATCGCTATTAATAAAACGATAAAGCTAAATGATTTGAAAACGATACAAACTAATTAAACTAAAGTGCCAAAATCTCAATCTAAGTCCAGCAATATATATAGTAGCTGATTTAAACGTTTCAGCTGAACGTTAAAAAGCTGATAATAAGTACTGAACGATATAACAGCTGAATAAATATAAATTGAATGAAAGGAATTAGGTTAACTTTATGTATGATATTAAAAGATGCCAATTTGCAAACGGCAGTAAGAATCTAAACATGTGCTTTGGCCCGGATGAAAAAGGTGACGAAAACCAGCGCGTATTTTATATACAGAAAACGCCATGAAGAATTAAAGAGAAAACGCCATGAAAGCATCCCAAACGTGTTACCTTGTGTCGCCAATGCAATTATTTTATGTTTAAATTAGTGATAAATAGTACCTGTGAAGGGAAATAAGGTTTTAGCACAAACTTACTTGGCTAAACCGTGACTAACTAGAGAAAGCAATATGTAAACTTTCCTTTTTCTATTGTGTTTTATCATGAAACAATATATTCACGATTTAAAAATATTAAAATGGATATTAAATATAAAAACTGTTCCCCATATAGTATAATAACTTTAATTCCAAAATGGAAGATTGGGAAAAACAAAATAGTATTTCACTTATATATGGACTGTGTGCTGTAGTATGCCTCATCTTCATATGTTGATGTGTGTCTGAAATTGCGAATGTTTGATGTGTCGGCTATGGAGCATGGAATTAAGGTGTAGTCTCTGAAGGGTTGGAATGATGCGTCTTCTGGAAATAAAACGGTATATTAATTACGAGTTAAGCGAGTCTAGGACTTATTACTTAGCTCATACATTACAATGCGTTATACGTAACTCTCTAGAAAAACTCGAGGAAATGTAACAATTTCCCTCTATATGTTTATTTTAATTGTTTGAGCAACATAGTTCAACCCTATGGTTTATATTTGGAAGTGATTTCTGATACAACTTCTATGATACGATACTAATTTGAGTTATAGTTGAACATTTTCTATGGTAGGTTATTTAGGGTCCGTAAACAGAGAGAGAGAGAGAGACAGAGAGAGAGAGAGAGAGAGAGAGAGAGAGAGGGATAACATAAAATTTATATTTGGAATATGAAATAAATTTATATCACATTGTAAAGACAAACAAAACAAAATAACTCATCTCCCTCTCTCTCTCTCTCTCTCTCTCTCTCTCTCTCTCTATATATATATATATATATATATATATATATATATATATATATACACCATGTCCTGTCTAAAAAGTAAGCCAACGAGCTATGAATTCCTTTATTGAATATTTCGTTTTCCTAAAGAATGAAGTCTGAGTATTAATTTTAAAAACTTTTTCATAAATTTTGTTAGTCCATATTCGTATGAAAAAGATAATTTTCAAAATTTGTATTTGTATTTATTTTATAACTAACGACACCAAAACATGTGGTTTAGTCTTACCTTCATATTGTTGGCGCCGCATTTCTTTAATGGCGTCTCTCATGGCGCGAGCTCTCACTAGAAAAACCGAAAACATTATAAAAACATAATAAAATTTCACACATTTTTATGGTTATTATAGCTTACTATCTGTGTAATTATAGTAGCTGATATTACAATGATAAACCTTAAATGCTGTGTGTACATTGCACATAGTTTTGTCAATCCTCGTTCATATATGCTCACATTGCAATAACCACTCTCATAAGTTTTTGTGCAAAACGGGAATGCGATAATTTCGGGCGAGGTAAATGTTCTAAATAAATAATTCAAATTTAAATAGCTGCACCATTTATTGATAAACATAATTGAAAAGATTAGAGGGGATTGATTCTTTAAAAAGAATTTGAAGAAAACAGCACCAACTGTGAGGAATAACTATGTTATCAGCATAAAATTTACATAAAACTTAAATCACACAATTTATTTTAAATGACAAGGAACAGAAAAATGGAAAAAATTCACATCTGAATGATGTAGTCTAAATGTAATAAAATTATTACACGTAATTCATCTATACACAATAGACACACACACACACACACACACACACTCTCTCACACACACACACACGCACACACACACACACACACGCACACTCACACACACACACACACACACACACACACACACACACTCACAACACAAAAAAACTATTTTTAATATTAAATTCAGTAACCAATAATACGTACTAAAGTCTTCACGTAGTAGCCTTAAACTTTCCAACACATCTTCAAGTGCTTCGAAGGTTATAATTCGTTCTAGAACAGGTAAATAAATAACACATAAAAACAATGGTTAGTTGAAGTGCCATCTACAGCATATGTTATCAAGAATATGTACTAAAATATTTAGGGCTAATTATACTTTTTATCGAGGCAGTTATACGAGAGAGAGATAGTTAGAGAGAGAGAGAGAAAGAGAGAGAGAGAGATAGAAAGAGAGAGAGAGAGTGAAAGAAAGAGAGAAAGAGAGAGAGGAGAGAGGGGGCAGACAGAGAGAAAATGGAATATAAAAATATTGATAAAATAGATTCAGTCTAAAAGATTTCATATATAACAGGCCCTGGGCAAATTGTGTGCTAATGATGGTGCACCTTTTTAGTATTCTATTCTATTAATAATTGATTCTTTTGAATTTTCAGTTATTTTGTAGAGTAGATCCTTTAAAATGCTCAACATTTTTTATTAAAAAAAAATATGAGTTTTGTCAAGTCAGTATTCGTATGAAGAAAAAGATTTTCAAAATTTGTTTTTCAAAATTTGTTTATCAAAATTAGCCTACTCTTGAAACACAACCTAAACAATAGTCATATCTTCATGTGACACATAAATTCACATCCAAACAAGTTTTTATAGGTCCCTATAATCAGAGTAATACTACAATAAATTAGTGTTTTCCTACAGTAAAACATTATGTTATTTTACTGCAACTACTTTAAGCACACTTCAATGGTTTATTAACCATCGTCAGGTGTACTTTTACCATGAAACCTCGTTACGTATTCCCAGGTCTGTCAAAAAATAGGTGACGGGTATATTTCAGTAAAGATTATAAAAATGGTAAAACGTAAAATGTATTTTAAAGGACAAAAACTGAAATTTATTCGCACAAACATAAACACATACACAACAAAATACTCTATTATTTTTATATTCTAGAACAAATTATTAAATGAGATTTTTAAAAACATAACCAAGGATTATTAATTAGGTATTTACGAATAAATGGGTTACTATATCTTCAAAAAGACTTACTCCTGACCACATCGCTGTCTTCATCTGTTCTATTGTCTAATGTTGAAGTGTCGTGTGATCCTATAACATTTAGTCAATAAATTAGAAAAGGATGTCCAAAGTTGAAGAAACATTTACAGTAAAACTAATCAAGGAGAAGTAATTAAATATTTAAGATGAAATAGACTTTCTTTATTGTCAAAAAACTTACCCCAGTCGGTGTCCGTACTTGTGTCATGTAATGTGTTTTGTGTTTCTGTAACATTTAAATCAATAAATTAGAAAAGGATATCTAAAGTTGAAGAAACGTTTACAATAAAACTAATCAAGGAGAAGTAATTAAATATTTAAGATGAAATAGACTTTCTCTATTGTCAAAAAACTTACCCCAGTCATTGTCTGTATTGGTCGTGTCGTGAACTGTTGTGTTTTCTCTTTCTGTAACATTTGAAACAATAAATTATAAAACTATACCAAAGTTAAAGTGTCATGAATTTTTAAAGGATTGAAGGATATATGGAAACATTTTTAATAAACACTTACCGTCCTTCCTCCTTTTTTGCCTCCAACAGCAGCAGAAAACTGTAACAAAAAAGTACAATATTTTCTTAACAATTGGTCAACCGACACTAGCTAATCATATTCAGAATAAATTTTATTTAGCCTCTATTCTTTTAAAAATATTTTTTATAGTAACCTTTAAAACTACCTCAGGTTTGATAGTGACACTTAATCATATTTGGTGTATAGTGTGTAATCAGAAGGTGTTATATTGTTAGTCTAGGAATGAAGACCCAGAATTAACAAAGTACTTAGTAAACCGAAGCCTCACAATCACTTCTAGGAGCAATCATTTCCATTAGTGACAATTGTTTCTCTTTTAGTTTTATCAAGTGGAGTATCAGGCAAGTCCATCAATGTGCATGAGGTAACTGAAATTGAATCACTATGTCAGTACACCCGTGGCACCAGGCCTTGATAGATAGGACGTCGTAAAACAACCTTGTTCTCTTCCATGTACGTTCAATCGAGTAGAATGACATTTACGATGCCTCTGCACTAAGTTTTATTACGCAGAACGTTAGGTAAATCGTCAAATATTTATTTAGAGCACTACTATAGAGCGTACGATCACGATGAATCCCTAGCGCTACGCCTTGATGGTCTGCACCATGCTCCAAGCCTTCTACTTTATCTCCCATGTAAGTTCCACGTAGAAGAGTGTCAGACAGTTCATACGGGCACAAGTAAATAGTTAGTATCTCCTAAACTTCTGGGTTAAAGTTATGATAATACGATCCAGGCATCGAACATTTTATTCGGGAATTACCATAGGGTCTACTATTTCGGTAAACCCTTGGTACAAAATCTTTATAATCTGAACGTTACACACACCTTTCTTCTTTTCCAGGTACGTGTACTATCGAGTAGAGAGAGAGCTCGACCAAAGCCAGTTGCTTATCGGTCATGTAATCTGTGTAAGCTGTGCAGCACTTGGGGTCGTATTTACTTTAAGGGTGCTTGGATAAAAAGGGTCAAGGTGAGGGAGGAAACAGTTTCACATTTGCTTCGCTCACACGATTATCGCAGCCGCTATAAAGCCTTAACGATCAGTATCCCTTTT
The DNA here is from genome assembly GCA_036971475.1 of Prosapia bicincta. Taxonomy (NCBI): domain Eukaryota; kingdom Metazoa; phylum Arthropoda; class Insecta; order Hemiptera; family Cercopidae; genus Prosapia; species Prosapia bicincta. Next base: position 238,081,891 of record JBAIZL010000004.1, on the reverse strand, counting down.
GGCCACTATGAGAAAGAGATCGCTACAGTATTTACATATAGATCACATGGAATAAACTACAATGTAACTAAACGTGATTAATTACACACACACACTCACACACACACACACACGCACACACACACACACACACACACACACAACACACACACACACACACACACACATATAGACTACTATCACACACCCCATACATAAATTTATACCCCATACATTTAAATATAGGTAAGGAAAACAACTAATCAAAGTATAAAGAAGTTGCACATACCTATTCTCAACAGACTCAAAAGTCTCATTTTTTTCTATTTTTCTATTTTTATTTATGTTTTTTTAATTTTTTTATTTTTTTCTAGGCTTTTTATTTTATATTTAAATTGTTTTAAATACACTGTTCAACTTTCAATGCCCTAGAAATTGTATGCGCTAAGTTTAATGTTTTTACACAATATTTTATTTTTGTGTTATGAAATTTTAAACTTTTCTAAGGATACTTAAATCATTGTTGATTGTATCAAGGTGAAGTTTGGTTAAAGTAATAAAGATTAAATATAAAATAAATTTTACACAAAGCAAAAAATATTTGAATTTGTAAAATTAATAAATAAATTTATAAATAAAATACCAACTAAAATTATAAAAATCTAAATTAACAACTTCAAAAATTATAAAACTATGATAAATACTACAAGTAATATAAGATATCTTTTAAACATGATATATTTCCCAACACGTCTTAAAACATAACCGAAGAAGAATGTAATTATGTACTTTTATTAGAAATTACCCCATAGGAAATCAGAACGAAAAAACGTCTATTTTTGAAAAAATGTATCAATCAAACATATCAGTATATAGTCAAAGTATTGACTAATAAGGTATAAAAGAACCATAATAGAAGTGACTGAATTAAACATTAGGCTATATGGATTCTGACAGAGAAGTAGGAAATTATGAAGTACATGGAGTATTTGTGAATGCTGAAAACGAAAGATTCATGGCGAACGAATAGAAGTTTTGAGCACATGGAACGGGATAGGAACGGTCAAAAATAACTATATTTTATGTTTAAACTCTGAGGCAAAATACGCTTTAGTTTCTATGTATTACTAAGTGATTAAGTTGATGTATAAATGTAAAAAACTTTTCTCTCCAGTAACAAATATGAAACTAGGCATTTTAAATATGATATGAGCATTGCCAATAATTACCTGGAGTGTGGCTAAAGTATTTAGAGGTTGATTAGGCCTACATTATTGTCCGCTAATCTATTAAATGTAATCGCAACACTAGACAATCATTACCCAATGATTCTTTACGTTTCAAAACAGTTTCAGCCTTCAGATTTACAACTGATTTTCTATTCCTGCGAGTATTTTTGAATGCATTCACACAATATTATGTCACAATGATATGGGCATTTAAAATAATTACTTGGAGTTTGGCTTAAGTATTTGGAGGTTGAGGAGGCCTACGTTATTGTCTGCTAATCCTCGAATAAATGTAATCGCAACACTAGACAATCATTACCTAATGATCCTTTACGTTTCAAAACAGTTTCAGCTTTCAGATTTACAACTGATTTTCTATTCCTGTTGCATATTCCAAGGGACAATTAATGTAGAATTACTTAATTAAGTGATCCTAAGAATATATGTAACATATTCCAAGGGAAAATTAATGTAGAATTACCTAGTGTCAACTTGCTGCAATCTATAACAAATCAAGATGTACCTCAAGCTACCTCATTGAATGAATGTCTACTGATTCTGCAATTGAACTTGTACACGGTAGTAGAACCGGCCCACCTTGGGACAACTACCCCTAACCCCGCCTGTACGTAACCTAAGACTATAGGGGTAGTTTTGGATGATGCAGGCGATCGGTGCGGCCTTGATCCTAGCCTTGGGGGTGGGTTCGACCACGTTTAGAGGGGTGGGGGGTAGTTTTTCGAAAAAAAAAATTCTAACCCCTGACCTAAGCTAGCCAAAGTGCATCTAACCTAACCTACCCCTAGGTGCAGGGGTGTACTCAGCTACGTTTAGGACCATCCCCGGGGGTAGCTCCAGGGGTAGATTCGGGGTTGGGGGTAGTTTTCGAAAAGATTTTGGAAAAACGTGCCTTGACTGATAGGGTGAGTTTAGAGTGCATTATCGCTACGGTTGGGGGTAGTTTCACCTAGGGGTAGTTTTTAAATAAAATATGAAATTGCCAAAAATTGATCGGATGGATCAACAGACAATACGGAATATGCCTAGAGTCCATTATGGACTGTTGCGGGGGTGGTTTCATCAAGGGGTAGTTTTTAAATAAAATATGCAATTGCCGAAAATCGATCGGTTGGATCAAATGACTGTATATGGTATGGTTAAAGTCCATTATGGACCGCTGTGGGGGCGGGTTCACCTGAGGGCCGATTCCAGATTGTCAAAAATAATCGGGGTCCTAGGTATAATCTACCCGGGAACCAGGCATTAGTTAAAGCCGCCAAGGAGCAGGTAGAGCCAATATGGAGCACGGTCTCGGTTAAAGCCAATCCGAAGCCTTGCCCTAGGTAACCCCTGGAACCTGGTCTTAAGTAAAGTCACCCTGGAGTCGTGCTTGAGGTAAGGCCACCCAGCAGCCAGGCCTTAGGTAAAGCTAACATGAAGCAAAGCCTCAGGTAAAGCCCTCCCGAGGCCGACCCTCAAGTAAATCCGCGCTCGAGAAAAGCCTTAGGTAAATTCACACTAGAGTAAGGCTTTAGGCGGGGGGTTGTTTTTAATAATATATGAAATTGTCAAAAATCGATCGGTTAGATCAAATGACCAAACAACCGTAGGGGCTATGTTTAAAGTCCATTTTGGCAAGCTGTGGAAGGCGGGTTCACCTGGGGTAGTGTTCAGATTGCAAAAAATGATCGGGGTCCTAGGTAAAAGTCACCCAGGAGCACGGAACATGATTGCCAAACTCAAAATTTGTCTATGCTACTTAAATAATAAACAATGCAACAAAGCCTTATCGCTTGAGGGAATACGTTTGGCCTACAAAACCGGTAACCGTGTGTTAGACATGTGCAAACCTGCAGAGATAACACACTATCTTGGAGGTAGAGCCACCCAAACCTCAGGTATAGCATCCCTGCAGCGTGGATTTAGCCAACCCAAGGCCGGCCCTTAAGTAAAGCCACCTGGAGAAAAGGCCTAAGGTAAAGCTACCTTGGAGCCTGGTCTTAGGTAAAGCCTCTTTGGAGGTAGACTTTAAGTAAAGCTACCCAAGAGTCTGACCTGGATGGTTGCTATATCAATTACAGCATCTCGACCAAGACAAATACCTCCACCAATTCTTAGGTAAAGATACCTTGGAATAGGGTCATAGGTAAAGTCATACTGGAGTCACCCAGGAGCTAGGACTTAGGTATAGCCTCCATGGAGTATGGACTTAGGTAAAGCCATTCCTAAGCCAGCACTTAGTTAGAGCCACCCAGGAGAAAGGCCCGAAGCAAACTCACACTAGAGTCAGGCTCTAATTTAATATATCTGATGACGTATCTCTGATCGAGGCCCGAGCGACTCTAGGCAAGTAGTAGGCTCACCCTAACTAGAGTGTTCTACCCTAAATAAATTGGCTGATGCGGGACAAGGGGTTATGTTTGTCAAACTCAAAATTCGTCTATGCTACTAAATTAATAAACAATGCAACAAAGCCCTGTCGTTTCAGGGAAAACGTTTTGCCTACATAACCGGTGACCGTGTGCTGGACATGTGCAAACCTGCAGAGATAAAACATTATCTTAAAACTGCAACGGCAGACGGCGACTGCTATAGCAAGCCTATAACCCGCACAGCTGTGTCGTTGTGAATCAAGGTGAGTGGTTCTGTTTTGATTACTGTATCAATTTACTATGTAATATCGTCATACCAAGGCATACATATATAATCAGAAATCAGTGTAAATAATCAAATAGCCTCAATGGATATATCCTATAGCTGTAAATGTATCTAGATATAAAGGTATATATGGAGAAACACTAATAAGGAGGCCTATCACAAAACGTGAATAAATATATGATATAAAACGATCCTAAAACGATGCTAAGCCAACATGCATGCTATCATACATAGGCGTATATACCATGTTAAGCCAACATACGTGATAGCACACATAATGTGTTAAACAAATATGCGTGTAAACCTGCATACATACTATGCTAAGCCGACTTACATGAATCCCTAAATGTGCCTACTATGTCGGTAAACCACTGGCTGAAGCCTATATGATCTGAGTCTGACACACATTTACACCTCGTCTATCAGGTAGAACCTGGCAACCGTATAATACGGGAAGTACTATATGGTATAGCTAACAATGCATAACCTATCACGCCCATGACGGTCAACAAATATTACAATATAATTAAAAAAAGTCACGCAACCTATATACATACAATGCTAACCAATATAGGCATATATACTATGTTAAACCAGCATGCAATATACTCTAAATAGCCATATAAACGCTGTTAAACAAATATGCGTGTAAACCTACATAAATACTATGCTAAGCCAACATGCATGCTATCATACTATGTTAAGCCTAAATACATAATAGAATACATAATGTGTTAAACATATATGTGTGTAAGCCTGCATAGATATTATGCTAAGAAGACATGGGCCTACAAAGTATAACACATTGTATCCAGTGCATAGTTTAGCTAATGGTTATCACACTCTATCCTACAAGCTGCCCACAAATTACCACATAATACCTGATACATAGCTTGGCTAATCATTAACACATAGTATGCCACAACACATAATATCCGGTGCATAGCCTCGCTAAATAAGCATAAACTCCCCAAAATTGGCTTGTCAATTATGTATGGTCTAAATATAGTCACACATGTAATTTCAAAAGTCAGCTGGAAAGAAACACTAGCCAGGCTAATCATTAACACATAGTATGCCCCAACACATAATATCCGGTGCATAGCCTCGCTAATGGTTAGCACATAGTAACCGATGCTGAGCCTGTCTATGGAATATCACATATTATCCGATGTGTAGCCTGACTTATGGGTAACACATCCAATGCATAGCTTGGCTAATGACCAACATAAAGTATCCGATGCATAGCTGGGCTAATGGTTAACTAATAGTTATTTTTAACTATGGGTTAACATATAGTATCCGATAAGTAGCTTGACTATAGCCCAACACATAATCTCCAGTGCATAGCCAGGCTAATATTCATCATGTAGTACCCAATGCATAGCTTGAGTATAATTTAACAAACAGTATCCAAAGCATAGCTTGACTATGATTATCACATAGTATCCGATGAGTAATTTGATTACAAACTAACACATAATATCCGATGCATAGATTGACTGCAAGTTAACACAAAATATCCGATGCCCGGGCTGACTAGGGTTTAACAAACAGTATCCGATGAGTAGATTGAATAAGGTTTAACTCATAGTATCCGTAGAGTAGGTTGATTACAAACTAACACATAATAATCTTTGCATAGTCTGGCTAATGGTTATTAAATAGTACCTGTTGCATAGCTAGGCTAATGATTAACACATAGTACCCGATGCATAGCCTGACTAGGGCAAACACATAGTATCCGAAGCATAGATTGACTAATGGTTAACACATGGTATCCAAAGCATAGCTTGACAGTGGTTTAATACATAATATCCGATGCATAGCTTCACTACAAGGTAACACATAATATCCGATGCGTAGCCTAGCTAATGGTTAACACACAGCGCCTGTTGCATAGCTAGGCTAATGCGTAACACATAGTATCCGATGAATAGTCTGACTAAGAGTAACACACAGTATCCGATACATAGCTTGACTATAGGTTAACAAATAGTATCCGATGAGAAGCTTGAATACAAAGTAACACATAATATCCATTGCATAGCTTGGCTAATGTTCATCATATAGCACCCGATGTATAGCTTGACTATGGGCTAACACATAGCATCTGATGAGGGGCGTGATATAAGGTAACACATAGTATCCGATGCACAACTTAGGATCGAATATGACGTCATCCAGGGCGGAGAACAAGATGGCGGCTATGTTGATACCGTGTTCAAACGGGCTATGGCCAGTGCAGGCTAGATCAAATAACCAACGTTTCAACTAAGCAACTGTCTTACGCTAAGTTTAACCGACCAACATACGCTAAGTTCAAACGAACAACATTTACACCAAGTTCAAATAGGCTACGGCTGGTGAAGGCTAGCTCAACGTTTCAGCTAATCAACGATGAAAAACTTCCGCTAATCAACCAACATCTACACCCAGGTCAAATGGGTTATGGTTAGTGAAGGCACTGGCAAAAGCCTTAGGCCTTAGACATAATTATAGCTATCAACGCATACCAAAATAGGTATGCAGAAACCGTCAAGGTCTTTATGATCTGGGCTCTACATATATTGTTTAGGTATGTTGTATCAGTTACAACGAGTACCTCCATCTAATCTTAGGTAAAGCTACCCTGGAGTCAGGCCATAGGTAAAAACACCGTCGAGTCAGGTCGTAGGTAAAGCTACCTTGGAGTTACCCTAGGTAAAGCAACCCCTGTGTCAAGCTATATGTAAAGCTAGCTTAGAGTCGGGCCTTAGGTGAAGTTATGCTTGAGGCCAGGTCTCAGGTAAATCCTCTCTGGAATCAGACCTTAGGTAAAGCTACCTTGGAGTCAGCCCTTAACAATAGCTACAGCTACGTAAAAGCAGCTACTATTGCATACAAAATAACAATAGCTACGGAAAGACGGCTAGCAATCCATAATCTTACACAATACCTCCATAAAGATAGCTACCAATGCATAACCTGTCACTATAGATGTGTAAATACAGCTACCAATACAAACTCTATCGCAATAGTTACGTAAACACCTCCATCAAACCGTGACTTTAGACAATATCTCTGTAAAACTAGCTACCAATTTATACTCTACCACAATAGCTATGTCAAAACTGTTACCGACTCTTAATCTAAGACATTGGTTACGTAAAGCCCTGTATCAATTTAAGACCTTAAGCGATATCTTTGTAAAGACAGCAACCAATCCATACTATATCACAATAGTTACGTTAAAAGAGCTACCGATGCTCACCCTATCATAATAGCTACGTACAGACGGCTAATAATGTATAACCTATCACAAGATTTATGTAAAAACCGCTACTATTGCATAACCTTTCACAATAACTACGTAAAGGCAGCTAACAATGCCTACCCTATTAAAATAGCTACGAAAAGATAACAACCAATACATACCCTATCATAATAGCTATGTAAAGACAGCTAAAGATGAATAACCTAACTCAGTAATGACTGCTATTAAATAATGAACCGTCACACTAGCCTCGTAAAGACAGCTACCACTATCACAATAGCTACGTAAAAAACTGTTACCGATCCATGGCCCAAGATAATACTTACGTAAGACCTATATCAAGGCTAAGACAATAGCTCCGTAAGGAAAACCTACCATTGAATGAAGTACGACAACAGCAAGGTATGGAAGGCTACCAATGCATCACTTATCACAGCTACCAACACATAACTCGTCACATTAGCTAAGTAAATAGCGCTAACAATGCTTAGCCTATCACACAGGCTAACTGAGGGGTCACTAACTAACCCATCACAATATCTTTGTACATGGCAGAAGGCGTGATGATCCTCTTCCGTACCAGAGTACATTGGAAGTGCTACCTTAGACATGCTAGAGGCCCTGGAGATCCTCCTCTTTATCATAGTCTGCTCTGTAGATGGGAAGACAAGATACTCCACCTAGGGGATAAAAGATAAATCCTGTTTGAAATGAGAACCCCCTGAATAACGTCTGATCATAGGACACGGCTCAAGTATGTAACTGCCAGCTGGCCTTCCCTGCAGATAGACTAATGGTATAGCAAGTATAGGTGGCAAACCAAACAGTTAATCCTATACAGATGGTATCACAGTCCAACATATTGTTAGACGCCATCTTGACCGACATTTTGTTTGACGTCATTTGCTGCGGTTATGCTGATAAATTCAGAGTGAGCTATCGCGGTCGGGTGCTGGCGATTAACAATATTACTGTAAAGGTTTTAAACAAGCATTTATTTGTCGAGAGTAGAAGGTGCGATACTATGGGACAACTACCCCTAACTCGGCCTGTACGTAACCTAGGACTATAGGGGTAGTTTTGGATGATGCAGGCGGACTATGCGGCCTTGATCCTAGCCTTGGGGGTGGTTTCGACCACGTTTAGAGGGGTGGGAGGTAGTTTTTCGAAAAAAATAAATTCTAACCCACTGACCTAAGCTAGCCAAAATGGATCCAACCTAACCTAACCTACGTGTGGGGGGTGTCCTCAGCTACGTTCAGGACCATCTCCGGGGGTAGCTCCAGGGGTGGATTAGGGGTGGGGTGGTTTTCAAAAAAAATTTGGAAAAATGTGTCCTGACTGATAGGCCTAGTTTAGAGTGTATTATCGCTACGGTAGGGGGTGGTTTCACCTAGGGGTAGTTTTTGAATAAAATATGAAATTGCCAAAATTCGATCGGATGGATCAACAGACAGTACGGGATATGTGTAGAGTCCAGTACGGACTGCTGCAGGGGTGGTTTCACCTAGGGGTAGTTTTTAAATAAAATATGAAATTGCCAAAAATCGATCGGTTGGATCAAATGACTGTATATGGTATGGTTAAAGTCTATTATGGACCGTTGTGGGGCGGGGTCACTTGAGGGTTGTATTCAGATTGCCAAAAATGATCGGGGTCCTAGGTAAAATCCACCCGGGAACCAGGCATTAGTTAAAGCCGCCTAGGAGCGGGTAGAGCCAATATGGAGCACGGTCTCGGTAAAAGCCAACCCGAAGCCTTGCAGTAGGTAACCCTGGAACCCGGCCTTAGGTAAAGTCACCCTGGAGTCGTGCTTGAGGTAAGGCCACCCAGCAGCCAGGCCTTAGGTAAAGCTAACATGGAGCACGGTCTCGGTTAAAGCCAATCCGAAGCCTTGCCCTAGGTAACCCCTGGAACCTGGCCTTAGGTAAATTCACCCTGGAGTCGTGCTTGAGGTACGGCCACCCAGCAGCCAGGCCTTAGGTAAAGCTAACATGGAGCAAGGCCTCAGGTAAAGCCAATCCGAAGTCATGCCCTAGGTAAAGTAAACCGGGGACCTGGCCTTAGGTAAAGCTACCATGGACTCGTGCTCGAGGTAAAGTCACCTAGGAGCCAGGCCTTAGTTAAAGCTACCTTGGAGGACGGTCTCAGGTAAAGCCATCCCGAAGCCAGCCTATAGGTAAGTAACCCGGAATCTGGCATGAAGGGGGGGTATCAAATGAAAATGTCTAAAAATGATCGGTTAGATCAAACGACCAACGTTCCAACTAAACGCTAATTTTAACCGACCAACAATTATACACAGAGTTCAAATAGTTAACAAGCTGAATCGACCAATCACATTGCAGGGGCCCGGTAGGTCTACGCAACACAACGCAAACGGTCGCTGTAAGACGCGAAGGCTTATATACCGTGTTAAGCCAATATATACGATAGCCCACATAATGTGTTAAACAAATATGCATGCAAGCCTAGATACATACTATGCTAGGCCGACATACATGGGCCTACTATGTCTGTAAACCACTGGCCAAAGCCCTTATGACCTGAGCTATTTTCACCTCTTCTATCAGGTTGATCCTGGCAACCGTATAATATGGGAGGTAATATAGGGTAGATCACCCAATGCATAACCTATCAAGCCCACGTAAAGATTTAATATATTTGACGACGTATCCGCGTTCGAGCGACTCTATGCAGGTATTAGGCCCACCCTAACTAGAGTGTTCTACCCCTAAATGATATGGCTGATGCGGGGCAAAGGGTTATTATTGCCAAACTCGAAATTTGTCTATGCTACTAAATTAATAAACAATGCGACATAGCCATATCGTTTGAGGGAATGCGCTTGACCTTGTGCTTGACATGTGCAAACTTGCAGAGATAACACATTAACTTAAAACCGCAACGACGGCCGGTGACCACTATAGCAAGCTTGAAACCCGCGCGGCTGTGTCGTTGTGAATCTAGGCGCGTGTTTATGTTTCGATTACTGTATCAATTTACTATGTAATATCGTCATACCAAGGCATACATATATAATCATAAATCAGTGTAAATAATCAAATAGCCTCAATGGATATATCCTATAGCTGTAAGGGTATCTAGATATAAAGGTATATATGGAGAAACACTAATAATGAGGCCTATCATAAAACGTGAATAAATATATGTTATAAAACGATCCTAAAACGATGCTAAGCCACCATGCATGCTATCATACATATTCGTATATACATGTTAAGCCAACATACTTGATAGCACACATAATGTGTTAAACAAATATGCATGTAAACCTGCATACATACTATGCTAAGCCGACTTACATGAATCCCTAAATGTGCCTACTACGACGGTAAACCACTGGTCAAAGCCTATATGATCTGAGCCTGACACACATTTACACCTCGTCTATCAGGTAGAACCTGGCAACCGTATAAAACGGGAAGTACTATATGGTATAGCTAACAATGCATAACCTATCACGACCATGACGGTCAACAAATATTACAATATAATTTTAAAAAAAAGCTACGCAACCTATATACATACAATGCTAAGCCAACATTCAGGCATATATACTATGATAAACCAGCATGCAATATACTCTAAATAGACATAAATACGCTGTTGAACCAATATGCAGGTTAACCTATATACATCCTGTATTAGGCAAATATCCCCGTTACCCACATAGGCTTATATAATATGTTAAGCCAGGATGAATGATAGCTTATATAGTGTGTTAAACAAATATGCTTGTAAACCTACATAAATAATATGCTAAGCCTACATACTGTGCTAAACACATATGCGTGTAAACCCACATAAATACTATGCTAACCAACATGGATGCTATCCTAAATAGGCTTATATACTATGTTAGGCCTGCATACGTAATTACCCTATATAGTGTGTTAAATAAATATGCGTGTAAACCAAATAAATACTATGCTAAGCCAACATGCATGCTATCATACTATGTTAAGCCTACATAATGTGTTAAACATATATGTGCGTAAGCCTGCATAGATATTATGCTAAGAAGACATGGGCCTACAAAGTATAACACATTATATCCAGTGCATAGTTTAGCTAATGGTTATCACACACTATCCTACAAGCTGCCCACAAATTACCACATAATACCTGATACATAGCCTGGCTAATCATTAACACATAGTATGCTCCAACACATAATATCCGGTGCATAGCCTCGCTAAATAAGGATAAACTCCCCAAAATTGGCTTATCAATTATGTATGGTCTAGATATAGTCACACATGTCATTTCAAAAGTCAGCTGGAAAGAAACACTAGCCTGGCTAATCATTAACACATTGTATGCCCCAACACACAATATCCGGTGCATAGCCTCGCTAATGGTTAGCACATAGTAGCCGATGCTTAGCCTGGTTATGGAATATCACATATTATCCGATGTGTAGCCTGACTAATGGTTACCACATCCAATGCATGGCTTGGCTAATGACCAACATAAAGTATCCGATAACGGTTAACTGATAGTTATTTTTAACTATGGGTTAACATATAGTATCCGATAAGTAGCTTGACTATAGCCCAACACATAATCTCCAGTGCATAGCCAGGCTAATGTTCATCATGTAGTACCCAATGCATAACTTAAGTATGGTTTAACAAACAGTATCTAAAGCATAGCTTGATTATGATTATCACATAGTATCCGATGAGTGGGTTGATTACAAACTAACACATATATCCGATGCATAGATTGACTACAAGTTAACACTAAATATCCGATGCCCGGGCTGACTAGGGTTTAACAAACAGTATCCGATGAGTAGATTTACTAAATTTTATCTCATAGTATCCGTAGAGTAGGTTGATTACAAACTAACACATAATATTCATTGCATAGTCTGGCTAATGGTTATTAAATAGTACCTGTTGCATAGCTAGGCTAATGATTAACACATAGTACCCGATGCATAGCCTGACTAGGGCTAGCACATGGTATCCGAGGTATAGACTGACTAATGGTTAACACAATGTATCCAAAGCATAGCTATGCTAGTGGATAACTAATGGTTAGTTTGACTATGGTTAAAACACAGTATCCAAAGCGTAGCTTAGCTAATGGATAACACACAGTACCCGTTGCATAGCTAGGCTAATGCGTATCACATAGTATCCGATGAATGGCTTGACTAGGGGTAACACACAGTATCTGATGCATAGCTTGACTACAAGTTAACAAATAGTATCCGATGAGAAGCTTGAATACAAAGTAACACACAATATCCATTGCATAGCTTGGCTAATGTTCATCATATAGCACCCGATGTATAGCTTGACTATGGGCTAACACATAGCATCTGATGAGTGGCGTGATATAAGGTAACACATAGTATCCGATGCACAACTTAGGATCGAATATGACGTCATCCAGGGCGGAGAACAAGATGGCGGCTATGTTGATACCGTGTTCAAACGGGCTATGGCCAGTGCAGGCTAGATCAAATAACCAACGTTTCAACTAAACTACTGTCTTACGCTAAGTTTAACCGACCAACATACGCAAAGTGCAAACGAACAACATTGACACCAAGTTCAAATAGGCTACGGCTGGTGAAGGCTAGCTCAACGTTGAAAAACTTACGCTAATCAACCAACATCTACACCGAGGTCAAATGGGCTATGCAGGCTATGGTGAGTGAAGGCACCGGCAAAAGCCCTAGGTCTTAGACAGTATATAGATAGCTACCAACGCTTACCAAAATATCTATATAGAAACCGTCAAGGCCTTTATGATCTGGGCACTACATATATTGTTTAGGTATGTTGTATCAGTTACACCATACACTAACTAAGGTAAAGCTACCCTGGAGCCAGGCCATAGGTAAAGACAAAGTCGAATCAGGTCGTAGGTAAAGCCGACCTGGAGTGATAAAACAGCTACTAATCAATAACCAATCACAATAGTATACATCCTGTATTAAACCGTTATGTACGTTACTCTACATCCTGTGGAAAACCAATAAGCGTGTAAACCTACATTCCTTCTAAAATAAGACAATATGCGTTACCCTACATACTGTGTTAACCCATATACATCGAGTATTAGGCCAATATGTATGATATCCTACATTCCTCCTGTGATAGGCCAATATGTACGTAAAGCTACACAGCAACACATGCTCTGTTAATCTAATATGCATGTAAACCCGTATTAGGTATATATGGGTGTTAACCTACATAGGCCTACATACTGTGTTAAGCCGATATACATGTAAATCTACGCACAACCTGTATTAACCCAATATGCACGTTACCTTACAATATCGTACAGATTGTGCTAAGTCAATAAACAGTGTTATTACACTTCATTGCAGGTGTAGGTGAGTTCACACACAGAGCTCGACAAATAAATGCTTGTTTAAAACCTTTACAGTATTATTGTTAATCGCCAGCACCCTACCGCGATAGCGCACTCTGAATTTATCAACATAACCGCAGCCAATGACGTCAAACACAATGTCGGTCAAGACGGCGTCTAACAAAATGACGGACGGTCATCTGTATAGGTTCAACTGTTACTTGCCACCTATACTTACTTTAACACTAGTCCATCTACAGTGCAAAGCTTTAGGGCAGTTACATACTTGTACCTATGATCATGTTCTCACGCTAGTCATGAGTTTCTCACTACAACAAATTTTGAATAAAATTCATCTTTTGCCCCTAGATGGAGTATCGTCTCATTCCATCTACAAGTTAATTCACGGACAAGGATATACAGTAAAGATTTAGGCCTGTTACATACTTGTGCCATGTCGTATGATCATGTTCTGACACTAGACATGTGCTTCTCATTTTAAACATGATCTATCTTTTACCCCGTAGTGGTGTATCGTGTCATCTCATCTACAGGGCATACTATGACAAACAGGAGTGTCATCAGAGCCTCTAGCATGTCTAAGCTAGCACTTCCAATATACTCTGGTACAGTAAAGGATCATCCTGGCATCTAGCATGCCTAAGTTAGCTCATACAGCATACTGTGGTAAAGAAGATCATCCTAGGCATCTAGTATGTCTAAGATAGACCTTCCAGTATACTCTGGTACGGAGGAGGATCATCATGGCATCTAGCATGTCTAAGGTAGCACTTCAAATGTACTCTGGTACGGAAGAGGATCATCATGGCATCTAGCATATCTAAGGTAGCACTTCAAATGTACTCTGGTGCGGAAGAGGATCATCACGACATCTAGCATGTCTAAGGTAGGACTTCCAATGTACTCTGGTACAGGAGAGGTTATCACAGCATCTGCCATATACAGAGATATTATGATGGGTTATGCATTGGTGTCTGTCTTTACTGAGCAATTACCTTAGCTAATGCATTGCTCTAGATCGTTACCTAAATATTGTCTTGGGTCAAGGGTCGTTGACCGTTTTTACGTAGCTATTGTGGTAGGGTATGTAATGGTAGCTGTCTTCACGCGGCTATGATGATAGATAAAATACATTGACTTTACGTAACTATTGGCTTAGGTCAGGCATTAGTAGATGTCTATACGTAGCTATTGCCGTTGGTCATGCGTTGATAGAGGTAATTATATAATTTGGTCATGGGTTGGTAACAGATTTTACGTAGATATTGTTAAGTGGTAGATGTCTTTAAGGAGTTCTGCCTTTACGTAGCTATTGAGATTGGGCATTCATTGATAGTTGTTTTACCACTCCAAGCATGACTCATACCTATGGTCTTGTTTTACCTACGACCTGACTCGACGGTGTCTTTACCTATGGCCTGGCTCCAGGGTAGCTTTACCTTAGTTAGTATATGGTGTAACTGATACAACATACCTAAACAATATATGTAGAGCCCAGATCATAAAGGCCTTGACGGTTTCTATATAGATATTTTGGTAAGCGTTGGTAGCTATCTATATACTGTCTAAGACCTAGGGCTTTTGCCGGTGCCTTCACTCACCATAGCCGGCATAGCCCATTTGACCTCGGTGTAGATGTTGGTTGATTAGCGTAAGTTTTTCAACGTTGAGCTAGCCTTCACCAGCCGTAGCCTATTTGAACTTGGTGTCAATGTTGTTCGTTTGAACTTTGCGTATGTTGGTCGGTTAAACTTAGCGTAAGACAGTAGTTTAGTTGAAACGTTGGTTATTTGATCTAGCCTGCACTGGCCATAGCCCGTTTGAACACGGTATCAACATAGCCGCCATCTTGTTCTCCGCCCTGAATGACGTCATATTCGGTCCTAAGTTGTGCATCGGATACTATGTGTTACCTTATATCACGCCACTCATCAGATGCTATGTGTTAGACCATAGTCAAGCTATACATCGGGTGCTATATGATGAACATTAGCCAAGCTATGCAATGGATATTGTGAGTTACTTTGTATTCAAGCTTCTCATCGGATACTATTTGTTAACTTGTAGTCAAGCTATGCATCGGATACTGTGTGTTACCCCTAGTCAAGCCATTTATCGGATACTATGTGATACGCATTAGCCTAGCTATGCAACGGGTAATGTGTGTTACCCATTAGCTATGCTACGCATCGGATACTGTGTGTTAACCATAGTCAAACTAACCATTAGTTATCCACTAGCCTAGTTATGCTTTGGATACCTTGTGTTAACCATTAGTCAATCTATGCTTCGGATACTATGTGTTTGCCCTAGTCAGGCTATGCATCGTTTACTATGTGTTAATCATTAGCCTAGCTATGCAACAGGTACTATTTAATAACCATTAGCCAGACTATGCAATGAATATTATGTGTTAGTTTGTAATCAACCTACTCTACGGATACTATGAGATAAACCTTCCGGGATACTTACCTATAGGCTGGCTTCGAAATGGCTTTACCTGAGACCGTCTCCAAGGTAGCTTTAACTAAGGCCTGGCTCCTAGGTGACTTTACCTCGAGCACGACTCCATGGTAGCTTTACCTAAGGCCAGGTCCCCGGTTTACTTTACCTAGGGCATGGCTTCGGATTGGCTTTACCTGAGGCCTTGCTCCATGTTAGCTTTACCTAAGGCCTGGCTGCTGGGTGGCCTTACCTCAAGCACGACTCCAGGGTGAATTTACCTAAGGCCAGGTTCCAGGGGTTACCTAGGGCAAGGCTTCGGATTGGCTTTAACCGAGACCGTGCTCCATGTTAGCTTTACCTAAGGCCTGGCTGCTGGGTGGCCTTACCTCAAGCACTACTGCAGGGTGACTTTACCTAAGGCCGGGTTCCAGGGTTACCTACTGCAAGGCTTCGGGTTGGCTTTTACCGAGACCGTGCTCCATATTGGCTCTACCCGCTCCTAGGCGGCTTTAACTAATGCCTGGTTCCCGGGTGGATTTTACCTAGGACCCCGATCATTTTTGGCAATCTGAATACAACCCTCAGGTGACCCCGCCCCACAACGGTCCATAATAGACTTTAACTATACCATATACAGTCATTTGATCCAACCGATCGATTTTTGGCAATTTCATATTTTATTTAAAAACTACCCCTAGGTGAAACCACCCCTGCAGCAGTCCGTACTGGACTCTACACATATCCCGTACTGTCTGTTGATCCATCCGATCGATTTTTGGCAATTTCATATTTTATTCAAAAACTACCCCTAGGTGAAACCACCCCCTACCGTAGCGATAATACACTCTAAACTAGGCCTATCAGTCAGGACACATTTTTCCAAATTTTTTTCGAAAACCACCCCACCGCCAATCCACCCCCGGAGCTACCCCCGGAGATGGTCCTGAACGTAGCTGAGGACACCCCCCACACGTAGGTTAGGTTATGTTGGATCCATTTTGGCTAGCTTAGGTCAGTGGGTTAGAATTTATTTTTTTCGAAAAACTACCCCCACCCCTCTAAACGTGGTCGAAACCACCCCAAGGCTAGGATCAAGGCCGCATCATCCGCCTGCATCATCCAAAACTACCCCTATAGTCCTAGGTGACGTACAGGCCGAGTTAGGGGTAGTTGTCCCATAGTATCGCACCTTCTACTGTCGAGCTCTGTGTGTGAACTTATCTACACCTGCAATGAAACGTAATAACACTGTTTATTGACTTAACACAATATGTAGTCCTATCATGCATATTGGCTTAATACAGGTTGTGTGTAGGTATATCGACTTAACACACTATGTAGGACTATGTAGGTTAACATCCATATATACTTAATACAGGATGTATCTAGGGTAATGTGCATCTTGGCCTAATACAGGGTGTAGACCTAATTAGGCTATGTCTTGCATATGTCTTAATACAGGATGTATGTAGGTTTACATGATAATTTGATTAACGCGGTATGTGTTGCTATGTAGCTTTACGTACATATTGTCTTAATACCGGAGGAATGTAGGTTAACATGCATATTTTCTTAACACATTATGTAGGGCTATGTAGGGTAACATCCATATTGTCTTATTTCGGGAGGAACGTAGCTTTACATTCATCCAGGCTTAACTCAGTATGTGGGGCTATGTGAGGCAAGGTGCATATCGGCTTAACACAGTATGTAGGGTAACATCCATATTGTCTTATTTCAGGAGGAATATAGGTTTACACGCTTATTGGTTTAACACAGGACGTAGAGTAACGCACATAATGGTTTAATACAGGATGTATACTATTGAGATTGGGCAAGCATTGATAGCTGTTTTACCACTCCAAACTGGCTTTACTAATGGTCTTGCTTTACCTAAAGATGACTCCAAGGTGGCTTTACCTAAGACCTGACTTCAGGATGGTTTTAACCTAAGGTCTTTCTCCAGGGTGGATTTAACTAAGGCCTTTCTCCAGGGTGGCTATACCTAAGGCCCTACTCCAAGGTAGCTTTACCTACGACCTGACTACAAGGTAGCTTTACCTACGACCTGACTCCAAGTTAGCTTTACCTAAGGTCTGATTCCAAAGAGGATTTACCTGAGACCTGGCCTCAAGCATAACTTCACCTAAGGCCCGACTCAAATTGGCTTTACCTATGGCTTGACACAGGGGTTGCTTTACCTAGGGTAACTCCAAGGTAGCTTTACCTACGACCTGATTCGACGGTGTCTTTACCTATGGCCTGACTCCAGGGTAGCTTTACCTAAGATTAGATGGAGGTACTCGTTGTAACTGATACAACATACCTAAACAATATATGTAGAGCCCAGATCATAAAGGCCTTGACGGTTTCTGCATAGCTATTTTGATATGCGTTGATAGCTATAATTATGTCTAAGGCCTAAGGCTTTTGCCAATGCCTTCACTAACCATAACCCATTTGACCTCGGTGTAGATGTTGGTTGATTAGCGTAAGTTTTTTAACGTTGATTACCTGAAACGTTGAGCTAGCCTTCACCAGCCGTAGCCTATTTGAACTTGGTGTAAATGTTTTTCGTTTGAACTTAGCGTATGTTGGTCGGTTAAACTTAGCGTAAGACAGTTGTTTAGTTGAAACGTTGGTTATTTGATCTAGCCTGCACTGGCCATAGCCCGTTTGAACACAGTATCAACATAGCCGCCATCTTGTCCTCCGCCCTGGATGACGTCATATTCGATCCTAAGTTGTGCATCGGATACTATGTGTTACCTTATATCACGCCACTCATCAGATGCTATGTGTTAGCCCATAGTCAAGCTATACATCGGGTGCTATATGATGAACATTAGCCAAGCTATGCAATGGATATTATGTGTTACTTTGTATTCAAGCTTCTCATCGGATACTATTTGTTAACCTATAGTCAAGCTATGTATCGGATACTGTGTGTTACTCTTAGTCAGACTATTCATCGGATACTATGTGTTACGCATTAGCCTAGCTATGCAACAGGTACTGTGTGTTACCATTAGCTAGGCTACGCATCGGATATTATGTGTTACCTTGTAGTGAAGCTATGCATCGGATAATTATGTGTTAAACCACAGTCAAGCTATACTTTGGATACCATGTGTTAACCATTAGTCAATCTATGCTTCGGATACTATGTGTTTGCCCTAGTCAGGCTAAGCATCGGGTACTATGTGTTAATCATTAGCCTAGCTATGCAACAGGTACTATTTAATAACCATTAGCCAGACTATGCAATGATTATTATGTGTTAGTTTGTAATCAACCTACTCTACGGATACTATGAGATAAACCTTAGTCAATCTACTCATTGGATACGGTTTGTTAAACCCTAGTCAGCCCGGGCGTCGGATATTTTGTGTTAACTTGTAGTCAATCTATGCATCGGATATTATGTGTTAGTTTGTAATCAACCTACTCATCGGATACTATGTGATAATCATAGTCAAGCTATGCTTTGGATACTGTTTGTTAAATTATACTCAAGCTATGCATTGGGTACTACATGATGAACATTAGCCTGGCTATGCACTGGAGATTATGTGTTGGGCTATAGTCAAGCTACTTATCGGATACTATATGTTAACCCATAGTTAAAAATAACTATTTGTTAACCATTAGCCCAGCTATGCATCGGATACTTTATTTTGGTCATTAGCCAAGCTATGCATTGGGTGTGTTACCCATTAGTCAGGCTACACATCGGATAATATGTGATATTCCATAGCCAGGCTCAGCATCGGCTACTATGTGCTAACCATTAGCGAGGCTATGCACCGGATATTATGTGTTGGGGCATACTATGTGTTAATGATTAGCCAGGCTATGTATCAAGTATAATTGTGGTAATTTGTGGGCAGCTTGTAGGATAGTGTGTGCTAACTATTAGCTAAGCTATGCACTGGATATAATGTGTTATAGTTTGTAGGCCCATGTCTTCTTAGCATAATATATATGCAGGCTTACACACATATATGTTTAACACATTATGTATTCTATTATGTATTTAGGCTTAACATAGTATGATAGCATGCATGTTGGCTTAGCATAGTATTTATGTAGGTTTACACGCATATTTGTTTAACAGCGTTTATATGGCTATTTAGAGTATATTGCATGCTGGTTTAACATAGTATATATGCCTATATTGGTTAGCATTGTATGTATATAGGTTGCGTGACTTTTGTTTAATTATATTGTAATATTTGTTGACCGTCATGGGCGTGATAGGTTATGCATTGTTAGCTATACCATATAGTACTTCCCGTATTATACGGTTGCCAGGTTCTACCTGATAGACGAGGTGTAAATGTGTGTCAGGCTCAGATCATATAGGCTTCAGCCAGTGGTTTACCGACATAGTAGGCACATTTAGGGATTCATGTAAGTCGGCTTAGCATAGTATGTATGCAGGTTTACACGCATATTTGTTTAACACATTATGTGTGCTATCACGTATGTTGGCTTAACATGGTATATACGCCTATGTATGATAGCATGCATGTTGGCTTAGCATCGTTTTAGCATCGTTTTATATCATATATTTATTCACGTTTTGTGATAGGCCTCCTTATTAGTGTTTCTCCATATATACCTTTATATCTAGATACATTTACAGCTATAGGATATATCCATTGAGGCTATTTGATTATTTACACTGATTTCTGATTATATATGTATGCCTTGGTATGACGATATTACATAGTAAATCGATACAGTAATCAAAACAGAACCACTCACCTTGATTCACAACGACACAGCTGTGCGGGTTATTGGCTTGCTATAGCGGTCGTCGCCTGCCGTTGCAGTTTTAAGATAATGTTTTATCTCTGCAGGTTTGCACACGGTCACCGGTTATGTAGGCAAAACGTATTCCCTGAAACGACAGGGCTTTGTTGCATTGTTTATTAATTTAGTAGCATAGACGAATTTTGAGTTTGACAAACATAACCCCTTGCCCCGCATCAGCCAATTTATTTAGGGTAGAACACTCTAGTTAGGGTGAGCCTACTACTTGCCTAGAGTCGCTCGGGCCTCGATCAGAGATACGTCATCAGATATATTAAATTAGAGCCTGACTCTAGTGTGAATTTGCTTCGGGCCTTTCTCCTGGGTGGCTCTAACTAAGTGCTGGCTTAGGAATGGCTTTACCTAAGTCCATACTCCATGCAGGCTATACCTAAGTCCTAGCTCCTGGGTGACTCCAGTATGACTTTACCTATGACCCTATTCCAAGGTAGCTTTACCTAAGAATTGGTGGAGGTATTTGTCTTGTTCGAGATGCTGTAATTGATATAGCAACCATCCTGGTCAGACTCTTGGGTAGCTTTACTTAAAGTCTACCTCCAAAGAGGCTTTACCTAAGACCAGGCTCCAAGGTAGCTTTACCTTAGGCCTTTTCTCCAGGTGGCTTTACTTAAGGGCCGGCCTTGGGTTGGCTAAATCCACGCTGCAGGGATGTTATACCTGAGGTTTGGGTGGCTCTACCTCCAAGATAGTGTGTTATCTCTGCAGGTTTGCACATGTCTAACACAAGGTTACCGGTTTTGTAGGCCAAACGTATTCCATCAAGCGATAAGGCTTTGTTGCATTGTTTATTATTTAAGTAGCATAGACAAATTTTGAGTTTGGCAATCATGTCCCGTGCTCCTGGGTGACTTTTACCTAGGACCCCGATCATTTTTTGCAATCTGAACACTACCCCAGGTGAACCCGCCTTCCACAGCTTGTCAAAATGGACTTTAAACATAGCCCCTACGGTTGTTTGGTCATTTGATCTAACCGATCGATTTTTGACAATTTCATATATTATTAAAAACAACCCCCCGCCTAAAGCCTTACTCTAGTGTGAATTTACCTAAGGCCTTTCTCGAGCGCGGCTTTACTTGAGGGTCGGCCTCGGGAGGGCTTTACCTGAGGCTTTGCTCCATGTTAGCTTTACCTAAGGCCTGGCTGCTGGGTGGCCTTACCTCAAGCACGACTCCAGGGTGACTTTACTTAAGACCAGGTTCCAGGGGTTACCTAGGGCAAGGCTTCGGATTGGCTTTAACCGAGACCGTGCTCCATATTGGCTCTACCTGCTCCTTGGCGGCTTTAACTAATGCCTGGTTCCCGGGTAGATTTTACCTAGGATCCCGATTATTTTTGACAATCTGGAATCGGCCCTCAGGTGAACCCGCCCCCGCAACGGTCCATAATGGACTTTAATCATACCACATACAGTCATTTGATCCAACCGATCGATTTTCGGCAATTGCAAATTTTATTTAAAAACTACCACTAGGTGAAACCAATCCCACAGCAGTCCATAATGGACTCTAGACATATCCCGTACGGTCATTTGATCCATCCGATCGATTTTTGGCAATTTCATATTATATTTAAAAACTACCCCTAGGTGAAACCACCCCGAACCGTAGCCATAATGCACTCTAGACTCACCCCATCAGTCAAGACACATTTTTCCATAATTTTTTCGAAAACCACCCCCCACCCCGAATGTACCACCCCGAGCTACCACCAGGGAAGGTCCTGAACGTAGCTGAAGACACCCCTCACACTTAGGTTAGGTTAGATGCAATTTACCAGCCTTAGGTTAGTGAGGTAGAATTTATTTTTTTCGAAAAACTACCCCTACCCCTCTAAACGTTGTCGAATCCACCCCCAAGGCTACGGTCAAGGCCGCGACGACCTCCAGCATCATCCAAAACCACCCCTATAGTCCTAGGTTACGTACAGGCCCAGTTAGGGGTAGTTGTCCCAAGGTGGGGTCGGTTCTACTCACGGTCGTTACGTAAGGAGCTGAACTCATCAAGCGGAAGCTGAACACATTCAGAGAAAGATGGTATATTAGGAAATTGCTTTGTCCCAGGGAATTTTCTTGGGTATTTTTCACGATTTGGTAAATTATTATATATTTTGGAACAAGTAGTTTATTTATTTACTTCTGCGAGTCAATAGGTAATATCTTTAAATTACAATGTAGCGAAGAAAGCAACCACATAATCTCACGAAGAAAGCAACCACATACATAACGAACATCTACAACGCTATCCTCTGAACACAACATTTCCCGGACGCTAGGAAGGAGGCCTAAATATTGGGCTTCCCCAAAACGAGAAAAGACACACACAAAGCAGACTCGTACAGACCTATCAGCAAGCTGAGCACGATGGGCAAAAGTGTTTGAGAAAATACTGCTCTAACGATTACCAAGCACTTACACAACACACACACACACACACACACACACACACACACACACACACACACACACACACACACACACACACACACACACACATACACACACACACATACACACAAACACACACACACACACACACACACACACACACACACACTCACACACACACACACACACACACATACATGCATAACATACTGAAGTCGCATAGTGTCGTCAGGGCATACATGCTTGGGTTCAGGGCCATACATTCAGCCTCGCAACAGCTGAGAGAGTAGTGGGGTGTGCTACTAAGGGGTTCAATGAACACCGCCAACCGGGATTGCCTTCATTGACATAGAAAACGGCTTTGATCAGGTCTGGCACAGCGACCTCGTTCACAAACTATAACACTATGACTTCCCAGACGGGATAATACATCTGATTAGGTCTTACTTGTAGAATTGAAAATTTAGGGTTGATATAGAACAATCACAATCTACACTGCGATCAATACGGGCGGGAATCTCCCATGGGTCAATCGTTGGATCCCTACTGATCATCGTATACATAACGACATACCTTCAACACCCATCTTTCAAGTGGGTATATTCGCAGATGACTCCGCGTTAACCGCTCAGTCCTAGACACCACATACGATACATTCCACAGTCCAAAAACAATTGACAACCCTCGAAACCTGGTTGAGACACTGGAGGGTAAAAGTGAATGTGGCCAGGTGCCAGGCGCTCTTGCTCTCCAAACGGATAAAACACAAACTTGATACATCACTAACACTCTAGAGCGAAAGCATTCAATGTGAAAACCAGGTTAAGTAACTCGGCCGACCTGGGGCCCTCACATAAGCCACGCCTTAAAAAAAGTAACAATTAGAATAAATTAAGTAATTCTACAATTATTAAGTAATTATTCCTCATATATAATAAATACACAAAAACCTCTTAACCACAAACATTCTCTAATTTACCCTAATGTACATTTCAGTTACAAAGTAACCATCCTCAGAGGGATAAAATACAAAGACTGATCAACGCTAGAAAAATACCTTATTTATAATCTACAGAACTAGTCACTCCCACTCCGACCGCCGCGGCCCCACCTGTTAAATAAGGCGTAGTCACACCCATCGAGTGAAAGCAAGATATCTAACGTCAACTTACTAAAATATAAATTAAAAATACAATAAAAACATAATTAAAATTATTTTATGAAATTATAACCAACAACAAAATTTAATATAAAAATCATAATCCTATTTAACAAATGAATATGAAATTGAATTTGGAATAGGACCTCTATCAGAATTTAATAAATTCTCAGGTTTATGTTTACTAATTTTTAAACTTTCAAAACTATTTATTAACTTATTAGTTCTAACATTTTTAATTAACTTGACATTATTAACATCTAGATTGTGATTGGTCTCTAAAATATGGGCAGCAATACTAGATTTATCAAGTAGATTGTTGGTTATAATTTCATAAAATAATTTTAATTATGTTTTTATTGTATTTTTAATTTATAATTTAGTATGTTGACGTTAGATATCGTGCTTTCACTCGATGGGCGTGGCTACGCCTTGTTTAGCAGGTGGGGCCGCGGCGGTCGGAGTGGGAGTGACTAGTTCTGTAGATTATAAATAAGGTATGTTTCTAGCGTTAATCAGTCTTTGTATGTTATCCCTCTGAGGATGGTTACTTTGTAACTGAAATGTACATTAGGGTAAATTAAAGAAAGTTTGAGGTTAAGAGGTTTTTGTGTATTTATTATTAAATTCAACCACAGTATATTCCTAATAAATAGTAACAGTATGGCTTCTCGGTCTCAGGAATATAATAGATTCCAAAAGTTGAATTTGAGAGTCAAGTTTTTGTTAGAAGACATTAAATTCCTCAAAAAATGTAGATAATTTAGTGTATCATTTTTAAGAATGATAAATTGAGAGTTGCGTATAGAAATCATAATAACCTTAAAAATTTATTAGGTAATGCAAAAGATAAAGTAGAAACACTTGATAAATCAGGGATTTACCAAGTTAATTTTAAGGATTGTGATTAAATGTATATTGGTTAGACAAGACGAAAAGTAATAACGAGATTTAAGGAACATATTAGGGATATTAAATACCAAAGATCTGATAAGTTTAGTATTGCTGCCCATATTTTAGAGACCAATCACAATCTAGATGTTAATAATTTCAAGTTAATTAAAAATGTTAGAACTAATAAGTTATTAAATAGTTTTGAAAGTTTAAAAATTAGTAAACATAAACCTGAGAATTTATTAAATTCTGATAGAGGTCCTATTCCTAATTCAATTTTATATTCATTTGTTAAATAGGATCATAATTTTTATATTAAATTTTGTTGTTGGTTATAATTTCATAAAATAATTTTAATTATGTTTTTACTGTATTTTTAATTTATATTTTAGTAAGTTGACGTTAGATATCTTGCTTTCACACGATGGGCGTGGCTACGCCTTGTTTAACAGGTGGGACCGCGGCGGTCGGAGTGGGAGTGACTAGTTCTGTAGATTATAAATAAGGTATTTTTCTAGCGTTGATCAGTCTTTGTATTTTATCCCTCTGAGAATGGTTACTTTGTAACTGAAATGTACATTAGGGTAAAGTAAAGTAAGGTTGTGGTTAAGAGGTTTTTGTGTATTTATTATTAAATTCAACCACAGTATATTGCTAATAGATAGTAACAGTATGGCTTCTCGGTCTCAGGAATATAATAGATTCCAAAAGTTGAATTTGAGAGTCAAGTTTTTGTTAGAAGACATTAAATTTCTTAAAAAATGTAGAAAGTTTAGTGTGTTTCCGAAATTTATTTCCGGAATTAATATTAAATTGAAGAATTCTAGAACTGATAAAGTTTTATTATTTGCCAAAAAGAAATGGTTAGATTTGGAGATTAAATTTTTGTATGGCAAATTAAGTAATACAGAACTGGAGTTGTATGATTTACATTTGAAATTAGGAAAAAAAAATTATAATGATTGGGATGAATTTGGCAGAAAAGTTTATATTGTAAATGAACATAAACTTGAGAACAAGGTTAGGACATTAGATAGTAAATTTAGTGATTTAACCAAAAAGGTGTCAGTTGATTATAAAAGTAACACTGTTGTTGTTTTGAAAAAGGAAGATTATATTAATAGAGTTAACAATTTGTTAGAAACGGGACCTTATGATAAATTATCAAAAAATCCGTTAAATAAATTTGTTAAAGAACAGTAAACGTTATAAAGGAATGTAATTTAGTCATTTCAAAGAAAGATGTCTTTAAATTTCATGTTTCTAATCCTGTTTTACCTAGGTTGTACTGTCTCCCAAAAATACATAAAGTAGGCGATGCCGTGAGGCCAATTGTGTCGGGTATTGATTCACCAACCTATATGTTATCTAAATGGTTAGTTAAAGAATTCAGTTTTTTTTAAATGTCAGTTGGCATCATTTTCGGTTAAGAGTACACTTGATTTTGTAGAGAGGGTTAAGAATATTAGATTAACAGATGAAGAAATTTTAGTTTCTTTTGATGTTTGTTCTCTGTTTCCAAGTATTCCTTACTTTACTTTACTTTATCCAATGCCCGCCCTTGGCTGTTGAACCATTCGGCGTCGAGCCTCCCAGTAACGACCGGTTCTGGACAGCTGGTCGTCCAGTTCAGGACAGGTTGAAATGTGGTCCCCATTCATGACACCATTGAGACAGAGCGGACACGTTTCGGATTCCGCTTGGCCAAAACGGTAGAGGTGGGCCTGGAGATAGTCGTGTCCTGTCAGAAGTCGAAAGTCAGCCACGGCAGTTGCTCTATCGCTTGTGGGCACCAAAGGACCGCGACTGCTAAGTGATGCCCACTGTTTCCCCCTGCTTTCTTCCTCATGTTCTTTTTTAATTGAGCGTTTAAGGATTGCATCAATAAGGTGTTTGGCAGAGGTGAGGCTGGTTTCTGCATATGGTTGTTGCATCTGCGTTCCATTTTTTGCAAGGTCGTCTGCTCTTTCGTTACCTGTGATGCCAACGTGACTTGGGATCCACTGAAGGCTAATTGACCATGCATTTTGCAAAAGATGTGAGATTGCTTCTCGGCAGTGGAATATGTTCGAACAGTCTGTTGAAGAGTTGTCGGCTATTGCAATTATGGCGGCTTGAGAGTCTATAAAGAAAACAGCTCGTTGGTGGTTCGTTGCTGGGTGATGCGCAGCAAGAGCCTCTGCGGCCAGTCGCACTGCCGTTACTTCCCCATCAAAATTACTTGTGTTTGCCCCAACGCCCTGGCTGATTTCAAATAGCTTGGAGAAAGCTCCAGCCCAAGCTCCAGTAGAATTGAGTTTAGATCCATCAGTGTAGATGTGCAGCCAGTCTGGTTCAGGATATAAAGTGTGGATTGTCTCAAGGGCAGAAATCTTTAGTTCTTCTGGGAGTGCAAGATGCTTGGGGGTTTTAAAGTTTAGTAATGACAAACTTTTGAGAGCCATGGCAATAGTCGGCTTGTTGAAAGTTTGGAGCGGGGTTGGGTTTGATTCACAGATGCTATACCTTCTTCTAAGTTCTTCAGCGTGTTGTAGTGGGCTTAGCTGGGTTTTTAGTCTCTGTGCAGCCTTTCTATAGTTAGTCCAGTATCGGTGATTTACTCTTCTTGAGCGTTCCCAAAATTTAAGCGTTAGTTTTTCGCGCCTTTTTTGCAATGGTTCTATGCAGGTTTGCATTTCCATCGCACAAATGGGCGTTGAGAAAGCTGCGCCGGTGATGATTCTGAGGGCACTGTTCTGTATTTTATCTAACTTTCTGGCCAGTGACGTAACTTCTGAAGCGTATTCCATGGAGGGTCTGACATAGGCCTTATAAGCAGTGGCAAGAACGTTCTGCGTGCAACCCCACTTTGTACCAGTTAGTCTTTTTAACAAATTTGTTCGCTTGCTAGCGCGCTCAGCAACCTCTTGTATGTAATTTTTCCACGAGAGTCTAGTGTCCAGATTAACAACTAAGTATTTGGACAATTTAGACTCTGGTAGGCAACTCTTTTTATATTTGAGCTCAATGGTTGGGGGCTTGGTGGAGAGAGTGAAAAACTGAAAAATTGTTTTCTCAGGATTAACTGTCATTTTATTGCAGTCGGCCCATAGCCCAATGTTTTCCAATACTAGGTTCATAGTTCCTTCAATGTGGTCAGTCTTGTTAGTAGTATTCCACACAATGATGTCATCAGCATGCAGCAGGTATGATGTGCCAGGTGTCTTTTCGACGGCGGCGGTGAGGTCATTAATCATTGTGTTGAAGAGAAGACAACTGAGCACGTCTCCCTGAGGTAAACCTTGTTTTTGGACTTTAAAATTGGAGACAGCACTCATGAACCTCATCCTTATCAGGCACTGGGTTAGGAAATTTTTTATCCACTTCATCATATTGTTTACCACCCCCAGTTTCGCTAGTTTTGACAGTAGCAATTGCTTCCACACTTTATCATATGCAGCTTTAAAATCAATTAGTACGGCCAGGGTGGACTGCCTTCTGTGGAAACCATCCTTCACAGCTTGAGTGAACTTCACCAGTTGGTCAACAGTAGAGCGGTTTTGGCGAAAACCTGCTTGGGCTTCGCTTATTGCTCCTTTCATTTCTAAGAAGTTTCTCAGTCTTAGCTCAATCATCTCTTCAGCCACCTTTGAGCAGACACTGTCAGCGATATCGGCCGGAAGCTCTCGAGGTTGTTACGGAGTTTGCCTTTCTTACGGATGGAGATAATTTCAGCTCTTTTCCATTGGTGGGGGACCCATTTCATCCATGTCAAGTTTATGAGCTTGAGGAGGCACTGCTTTGCTGTTACACCAAGGTGTATTATAAATTCGGGAAATATTCGGTCCGGTCCCGCTGCTTTTCCATTTTTTAGTGTGCGAATGGCTGCTTCCAGTTCATGTGTTAGGAAAGGGTTGACCATTTCAGGTGTCGGCTCGGCTTTTTGAGAGGGCCCACTGATTGCTGTTTGATGTATTTACGGTCATTGGCTCTTATGTCAAGGGTGCTGGCAGCAGCATAGTGCTTGCAGAGTGCTTGTGCAACGTCTTTTGGACTGGTGAGCGTCCTTCCATTGAAAATGATTGGTTCCCATGTGAAATTACGTTTGTCGTTATTGAGGCTTGAAATAAAATTGTGAGCTTTCGAGCCGTCCTTTCTAAAATCTAGTTTGGCAACAAAATTACGGTATGTGCTTCTTTTCGATTGGATGATCTCCCTCCTGAGTTGGGCTTGTTTTTTTCTGAGTTGGATACAGTCTTCGAGGTTGTTGGTAGTCTCTGCCCTTTTCCTTGCTTTATTACGTTCCCTTTGTAGTTTTGTCAGATTTTCATTCCAAAAAGGCTTATATTTATTGACGTACCCTCTGGGTATGCATTTTTTGGCGATCTCTAAACTGTTCTTCTCAAAAGCCGCTACGGACTGGTCAGGGTTGTCATTTATGATGATAGGAGTGAGAAGCTGATTTGATGTTTGTTCAAAAGCTGTCCAGTCTGCCCTTTTAAAATTCCAGCGTGGAAGACGTAGTTTTTGGGCATTATTATTTTTTGGTCGCACCTGTAAGAACAAGGCTCTATGACCACATCCCTCAACAGCATCTCTCAGTTTCAGGTCAGATCTGCTTATCAGGTTTGCATGTACCAGGCACATGTCAGGTGTACTGGTGCTTCCACCAAATGATAGAAAGGTGGGTTCTGATTGTAGATAGATCAGTTTTGTTTTGTCAATAAAATTCGCCATAGCGTGGCCAGGGGCATTGCGGTCAGAGTAGTTCCATCGGGAGAGTGCGCATTGAAGTCCCCTAGTATAATGGAGTTGCGTTGTCGGGATGACATTCCTATGAGACTTGTATTTAAGTTGTTAGTTGGTGGGTTATAAACACCAATGATTTTGTAGTAGTGTCTGTTTATCCAGACTTCTATAAGTACGGCTTCATGTTTGTCGGTTTCGCACATCTTGTGAAGCACCTCAAATTTGCATGCTGCGTTGTTATTTACACCGACAACAATCCCTGAGGCCACTTGTCTAGACCTACGTAAAATAAAATTGGTAAAATTCATAGTGTGAAAAAAATCTGGAGAGTCTGTTGAGGCTCCAGCTTCAACTACAATGAAAACATCTGCGTCCAGTTTATGAATGAGAGTCTTGAACTCTGTGAACTTTGTGTTATTAAGGCCACCGGCGTTCCAGAATAGTACGCGGAGCCCGTCGTTCAAGCCCTGAGAAGGGCTGGCTTTGCGATGGCTGCTTGATACTATCGATTTGGTCATCTCTAGAAGGATTTGGCAGAGATTCGTCGTAGCAGATTTAGCGTTACCCCGGGTGCACCACGTGGAGGCCTGCTACATTTACACCCCTTTCCAAGTATTCCGGTAACGGAAACTTTAAATTTATTAAAAGAGTTTTTAATTGAAAATGATGTCGATATTGAGAGAGTTGACCAATATGTAAAATTAACTAATTGTTGTATGAATAATAATTATTTTCAATTTAATAATAATTTTTATAAACAAAAAGATGGTACAACAATGGGAAACAGTTTATCACCTTTTTTAGCAGAACTCTATGAGTCGTTTTGAATTAGGATTGAAAAAGAAACTTAAATATTTTCCTCGTGTCTGGATAAGATACGTTGATGATATTTTCGCTATATTTAATATTAAAGAATTTCAAATAGATCCATTTCTAAGGATCATCAATGATCAACATCCTAATATTATATTTACTTATTAAATTGAAAGAGATAAACGTTTACCGTTTCTTGATGTTTATTGTATTAGAAATAGAGATAAAATAGTTTTTGATATTTATAGAAAGCCAACATCCAATGATAGATTTATTCCAAACGAATCTAACCATTGTAACCAACACAAATTTGCAGCTTTCAATTCTTTAGTTAATAGGTTGATTAATGTTCCTTTGAGTAAAAGACGTTTTTATATTGAATTAGAACATATTAAAAGTACAGCTGAATTTAATGGTTATGAACGTAAAATTATTGATAATATCCTTAGGAAGCAAAAGATTAGGATTTTTCGGAAGAAATTAACCACATTACCTTTGGAAACTAAAGAAGAAAGCTGATTTATTAGCTTACCTTTTGACAAGGTTTTAACCAAAGGGCTGGAGGGAATTTTTAAGAATGTTAAATTGAGAGTTGCGTATAAAAATCATAATAACCTTAAAAATTTATTAGGTAATGCAAAAGATAAAGTAGAAACACTTGATAAATCAGGAATTTACCAAGTTAATTTTAAGGATTGTGATAAAATGTATATTGGTTAGACAAGACGAAAAGTAATAACTAGATTTAAGGAACATATTAGGGATATTAAATAAAAAAAGATCTGATAAGTCTAGTATTGCTGCCCATATTTTAGAGACCAATCACAATCTAGAATGTTAATAATGTCAAGTTAATTAAAAATGTTAGAACTAATAAGTTAATAAATAGTTTTGAAAGTTTAAAAATTAGTAAACATAAACCTGAGAATTTATTAAATTCTGATAGAGGTCCTATTCCAAATTCAATTTCATATTCATTTGTTAAATAGGATTATGATTTTTATATTAAATTTTGTTGTTGGTTATAATTTCATAAAATAATTTTAATTATGTTTTTATTGTATTTTTAATTTATATTTTAGTAAGTTGACGTTAGATATCTTGCTTTCACTCGATGGGCGTGACTACGCCTTATTTAACAGGTGGGGCCGCGGCGGTCGGAGTGGGAGTGACTAGTTCTGTAGATTATAAATAAGGTATTTTTCTAGCGTTGATCAGTCTTTGTATTTTATCCCTCTGAGGATGGTTACTTTGTAACTGAAATGTACATTAGGGTAAATTAGAGAATGTTTGTGGTTAAGAGGTTTTTGTGTATTTATTATATATGAGGAATAATTACTTAATAATTGTAGAATTACTTAATTTATTCTAATTGTTACTTTTTTTAAGGCGTGGCTTATGTGAGGGCCCCAGGTAGGCCGAGTTACTTAACCTGGTTTTCACATTGAATGCTTTCGCTCTAGAGTGTTAGTGATGTATCAAGTTTGTGTTTTGTCAGTTTGGAGAGCAAGAGCGCCTGGCACCTGACCACTTTTATCCTCCAGTGTCTCAACCAGGTTTCGAGGGTTGTCAATTGTTTTTGGACTGTGGAATGTATCGTATGTGGTGTCTAGGACTGAGCGGTTAACGCATTGTCTTCTGCGAATATACCCACTTGACAGATGGGTGTTGAAGGTATGCCGTTATGTATACGATGATCAGTAGGGATCCAACGATTGACCCCTGAGAGACTCCCGCCCGTATTGATCGCAGTGTAGATTGTGATTGTTCTACATCAACCCTAAATTTACAATTCTACAAGTAAGACCTAATCAGATGTATTACCCCCTCTGGGAAGTCATAGTGTTGTTGTTTGTGAACGAGGTCGTTCTGCCAGACCTGATCAAAGCCGTTTTCTATGCCAATGAAGGCAATCCCGGTTGGCGGTGTTCATTGAACCCCTTAGTCGCACACCCCACTACTCTCATCAGCTGATGCGAGGCTGAATGTATGGCCCTGAAGCCAAGCATGTATGCCCTGACGACACTATGCGACCTCAGTATGTTATGCATGTATGTATGTATGTATGTATGTGTGTGTATGTGTGTGTGTGTGTGTGTGTGTGTGTGTGTGTGTTTGAGCGTGCGTGCGTGCGTGCGCGTGTGTGTGTGTGTGTATGTGTGTGTGTGTGTCTGTGTGTGTGTGTGTGTGTCTGTGTGTGTGTGTGTGTGTGTGTGTGTGTGTGTGTGCGTGTGTGTGTATGTGTGTGTGTGTGTGTGTGTGTGTGTGTGTGTGTGTGTGTGTGTGCAAGTTGACACTGCAGTGGCCAGGTTCAGCTAAGAGATTGAAAGTACCAAAGCAGAATTCACTTTCTATTGCAACCCCTGATGAAGCTCCGATATGAGACACCTCCACAATAGAGTCTTGTCAGCTCCCACCTTCCTTCCAGTAGCCATCTTCCGACCGTTATTTCATGCTAAGCATTGCGACACGAAGTTTGATCTTTGAAACAACCGTTGCCGTATATTAGTACAACAAAGGTTTTTAGTTTGATATTATTGAAGTTGAGAACACCATTTGCACCATCAAACTGTTGAATAGAGTACTATTGTTGTTGATTCATCATCTCTATCCGGATCTACATCCACGCATTGAAGGTAAAGATATGGTCAACCGGATATTACCAATGCTAGACTGCAAGGCCTCTCTCATGTTCTCTAATATCTATACTGACCACCATCAGGCTGGTTCTCCTTCCAAGTAACCTATGGAATACCTTCCTCTACTCCGATTCCTACTCCCTAAAATAGATTGCACGGCGTTTCCCAAATTCAACCCAGGTTGTCGGCTAGAAAATCAGATACTCTCTTCAGAACTCTAGCCAGATGTGTTTGATAGAACATGAATTGCGTTCATCTCAAAGCTAGACACTTGATTGGCTAGAAAATCAGATACGCTTATTAAACCTGTAGCCAGATAGTCATCTAGGCTAATCGCAACTCTAGTCAGATGTCGACTAGAAAACAGATATTTTTATCACCAAAATGCAGTAAACATGTAAATGTAGGGTTATTGAATATTATTTTAATTAATCATAATTTAATTATTTATGTCCCGCTTTACTACTTACATTTTTGTACCCTTTATTTACTATATAAAATATTTATAATATTTTAAATACAAACACAATTAATTAAATATTGCTCTAAATCTTGAACCATACAACGAAGAATAGTGAAATTTACGACTAAATTGTAGGAGTGAAAAGTTTTTAACTGTGTACTTTACTATTTCTAATATCTCGAATGATAGAGATGGAGTGCAAATCCGTTTTCTGTTGTTCAGAGAAAAAATAATTTCAAAATATTTGTTTCATTAAAACTAGATTTTTTGTAGGTATTGAGCGCCTAAATGAAGACAGACACACTCAATAAATGAAAAATTTTAGGAGAAATGAAAATTAGGAAAACCACACACACACACAAACACACACGTGCATGCACACGCGCGCATACGCGCGCACACACACACACACACACACACACATACACTCACTCACACACACGCGCGCACACAGACGCGCGCGCGCGCACTCTCACACACACACACACACACACACACACACTATAATACGTAGACATGTACCTCAAACGCTTCTTTTATTACAATGTTTTTCATTCCTAGCGATTTTATTATAAACGATCGAGTACTACCTGTGCCAATTAATATTTTTGATATATTATTTGAGCCGTCTATGGAAAATAATTCATTATATTTCATCCGAAAATTCATTATGGAAAATTGGTTCTAAAGCAAGTATTCTCTAAACAATTATATTGCTCTGTTTCAATGTTCTCTAAAATTGCCCGTTTCAGTTGATTGGTTTGGTCAGCCGTGTCCCCTGATCTTAGTGAACCTTAATTATCACATTAGTGTGGTATATCCAAGAGAGCCTGTATTCAAGAAGCAGGTGGTAGCTAATCAAGAGGTAAATCAAGTCATAGTATACATGAGTGCCGCTATTGATTGGAATCTAAGAAGCCATGCATGCGACAACATCAGTTAGCAACAATGCATTGATATAAAGATGTCCACTGTTTGATGTCGTTTTTAAAAAAATACACTTGTAATGAAAAATAAATGACACACTTGTGTGTGTGTGCTCGCTTGTGCGTGTGTGTGTGTGTGTGTGTGTCTAGGGTTTACACTGTATGTATGCGTATAGGGTTCCGCATTACCGTTGAATATCTCTTTGAGGGTTAGGAAAGGGTGTAAATGTATGGGATGTTAACCCCCTGGAGAATATAAGAGGGCATCATTTTCCTTGTGCAGGATCTCGTTCCTGAAAAACCTACTTTCTATCGGGGTCATAAAGACG
Source organism: Prosapia bicincta (assembly GCA_036971475.1). Lineage (NCBI taxonomy): Eukaryota > Metazoa > Arthropoda > Insecta > Hemiptera > Cercopidae > Prosapia > Prosapia bicincta. Next base: position 238,046,770 of record JBAIZL010000004.1, on the reverse strand, counting down.
TTACAGGCTGTAAGGAGGAGGTTACAAAAAACCAGTTGTAACTGGTTCTTCGAGAGAACAGTTGTGTTCATTTTAGTAGTCAACGTCTGAGGTTTACCTCTACGATAAGGCTTCAGCGCTGTTGACTTGGGAATTACTTGGTGTCTACAAAGACTATGAGCATAAAGTGAAGGATAGTAAAATATAACTCTACCCTAGAATATTGGTATATGGTACCGTGGCAAGATCTAATTGAATACGAAGCGACTATTTTACGGATGGAACGACAATCTGTAGATTAAAGCTATTTCTTCATATCTAACGAAATGATAGCAAATACATCACTGCAGGCAATAAGTAATAGAAGGTATTTGGGAGGAGAAATGTGGAAACAGAAGAATCTTACGGTGGAAGAACCTCAGAAGGTAGTTCTAAATGACTGCACAAAATTGTTTAGGACTACAGAGAATATGAGGTAAGAATATGAGTATGTGCCATTATTATTAGCTTATGCGAAATGACTTTTTCAGTTCCGTGGTAGTTTCTTATGGAGACTTGATGAAACGCCGGAAATCATTCACGACACTTTTCATCTCGTTTCAAGAAACACAATTGGCCTGGATATTATTTTAAATTTTAACGAATTTATACTCAGTAATCTTACTAAATCCTTTTCTTGAAATAAAACACCCTTGAAAATCTTACCTTGAATAACTGAGATAAGTTATAAACAATTCTACCATTCGTTTTGATAAAGATATTGACGAAGGACAATGTTGCTACAAGCTTTGACAAATATATCGTTAACCACCAAATATCAGGTATATTCCATTTAATACAGAAATTAGTTGGAAATAAACATTAGTCCTCCAGGTGGGCAAACCCGAAACAAAATTAGAATAATGAAATACAGATGTTTTATTATTGATATAATTTTAACTGCATCAAATCAGCTGATTTCAAGTCAATAATTAATTGACAAGGAACAATACTAAGTGATCTTAGCAGGTTATACCACACTAAATTAGGGACAGTTATAGTCTTCGATCTTCATTTTTTGCTTGTGTTTGAGCATTGCTTTCTGACAAATTGATATAGAAAATACCTCTCTATAAAGAATGGAGGATATTTTCATTTGTCATTTCGTCTTCGGATTGTTTCACGTTTCTAGTTAGTCAAAAGATCAAATTATACTGTGTTATTTTACGCCTCAAATATAAGTAAAAATTGAAATTTACTAGTGGGGCAAGGGTTTACCTAAGGCCCTAGTCAGGGAAGGAGATATCTTGTACTGACTGTTGGATACCATTGAGGGTATCTTTCCTTTAACTAGGTATTTACTTAGCTAACATTACCCGGTTTGTTTTACATTTTATGACAGAAAACTCGTCTTTAGTAAAATAATTAACACAGTTTTTCCAAATAGAACATGTTTTTTTTCGTTGGTAGCAGTGTTGAATTATGTGGCTATTTCCTATAAACGGGCGGCTGATTGCAACAAGCCTTCAGACATTTATAGCCAATTAGTTACAAGTGGTTGTTAGCCAGGTGATTTATCAAGGCAATAAATGCGAAACTCCTATTTCGTCAGATAATTAGCAGGCTTTTTAAGAAAAGATTAAAACTTGTAGGTTTTCTCTTTCTATTTTATTGAGAAATTTTTTTCTCGTCCAAATAAAAGTACTGTTTATGATTTCATTAATTTATTATATTGATATTTTACATTTATTTTCTAATAACTGTGTAACATATGCACTAAACTAAATATGTAAAAATCCATTTAGTCTTCACTAATGTATATAGGATATGCACATGTTTGAACAGCTTTCTCAGAACATGAATTTTATTGGTCATTACCTGTTAACGACGACCACGTTATACTCATTAGTCATACACTTAGTTTTAGCCGAAAATTGTTGAAAATCAAAATAGAATATTGTAACATTTCAGAAAAATGTATACCTCATCTAAGTACTTTAAGTGAACAAACTATTTAAACTTCCACTTGTAATAATCTAAACAGTTACAATATTTAATTACCTTAGCTTTTATTATTCCAATAATATGAGAGGGATAATTATTGAATATTTTTTAATATTTAATGTATTATTATTTAGATCTAAAGATCCCTAGATAAATGCTGTAAACAATTACGGAATATGGGGTTGACGGTATTAAGTATTGAAATAATTTTTTTACATTATTCTTCGTGAATGATCAGATCGTGAGAGTGGAAGACGAACACAATCTTAGTTATATGATAAGAAAACTAAAGGAAGAGTATGCGGCAGCAGGCTCAACAATGAACATTCTATATAGTGAACTTTTAATAGTAGGCAAAGATGGAGTTTGCGAACTAAGGTTAGACAATTACGAAATGAAGTAGATTTAACGTTCAAATATCTAAAGGCAATCGTCAATAAGAAAGGCGATAATGAGGCAAAAGACAAATACGACAATATCAAAGAAATATTTTTAAAATAGTTGTTAAACTCAATGGGTCAGTGGTATGGGATGTTAGCAAAGCTAATAATAACAAGATATTGACGTTGGAAGTGAACTATTTGTGACAAAGTGGCAGTAAATCGAGACTTGAAAGGATCTGATATGAAATTTGGTAAAGATACAAGAGAGAAGATGGAAGGAAGACAATTAGTATGGTCTTACCACGTAAAGAGGATGATAGAAGAAAGATGATCCCGAAAATACTAGAAACGATTCCTGTGAGAAAAGAAATAAATGACGGCCACGAAGACGGTTGCGTGATGGAATCGACGAAGCAATGACCGCAAGAAACCTAAAAGAGGCATTAACAAATAACAGAAGAAATTCGATGTTGGAGACTACATCATGTGGATTTATCGATCACCCGCTACCAATAACTATTGTGTGTGTGTGTGTGTGTGTGTGTGTGTGGTGCGTGTTCATGTGTGTGTGTGTGTGTGCGCGCGCGCTCGCACACGTAAGCCCTCCCTAGGTTATTATGTTAATTAAACTTTGGTAAAAATTGCTGGTTAGAGATTAAAATTTTTACTACATACTTAATATTTCATCATCTTTGTCATAATTTAAAAATTGATGCGTTTCAAAAAATGTAAAATAAAGAGATGCATAATTCTTACATATGTTTGTGTACTTTCGAAGACCACTCTATTTTTCATAATTAACATAGTGACATTTTTTAACTATTACTAACTTACTAGACGTTTATAAACAAAGACGTTTTAAAACGAATCATTTTGTTTTAAAATAAGCAAATATTTAATGCTCTTTCATTTCTTTTACTATCGACTATATTAGGAATGTTATGTCCGTTGAAAATTCCAAATATTATATCGTGGACTTGACGGTTAAAAACCAATTTTAATTGTTTTCCAATATAATAATTATTCAAATATTGAATCTGTTTTAATTAGGTTTGTGTGTATACTTTTATTTTGTAAACATAAAAATTGTTGTTTATTTATTGACTTTTGCCAGTCATCAATAAAATTTATCTTAGAAAAATGTATTATAAATACAAAAATATCAGTAACATGAAAGCAACACAGATCTCTTTTTTTCACACTTTTCACATTTTCCATTTTATTATCTGTATTCATGAACTTGTGTCACATATTTTCTTTTGGTCTTACTATTTTACTTTTCAATACGCATTATATACAAATATTTATAGGCCTTAGCGATGAAATAAAATGACCAAGAATATTCAAAAATACTAACCTATTAAGATCATTTTGAAAAATAATTAAACAGTAAAACTTGTAAATATAATGTATAACTGTTTTAACGGCCATATATTAAACTTTTGAGAAAGATAATTTAACAAATATCTAATCCCCCATTTCATATACACGGCCATACATATTTTTAAATCCTAGCGCACAGATATTTTTATTTCGTTTTAAATTCTCTACAATATATTTGTGCAATACGAATTACTTTTATAAATATATATATATATTTCCTTTACTGCAATAAACGTCAACCGTCTCAAGTACTCAGACAAATCAATAAATGGAAAATGGAACACATTTTCAGGTTGTAAATAGAAATAGGTTGCACCAAATTGTACAATATTGAGGTTAGCCAGATAGTTAGGAAAGGCGAATATTGTAATTGAGGTAATAATTCAGTTCAAAAAAATGTCCCTAAGTAATATTTTACACTTACAAAGCACTTCTTGTGCAGGAACTGTAATATACATTTTCACGTACCCTAAAACTTCTGCAATTACTTTTCCTAATGATTTTTAATACTCGTAGCGGTCATTTTTCTATATTTTTCCATTTCTACCATTAATCTTCACGATCTCTAAATATTTCGATGGCAAGAAATATGATGTTTCTATTTAACTTTTGCTACTTTCCATTTAATGTTTTAATTTTTTTTTGATTAATTTTTTTTTAATGCTTACAGGAATTGTTTGGGCTTTGTTGTACACCTTTACAACTACAAATCACTTTTAAAAAGATAAAAATTAAAAAAATGTTCTTCAAGAAATGACTTAATTTTATTATATGTCTCTTAATAGTCCACAGGATAGAACCTGTATTTTCGTATTATCTATCCTTGCATCCTGTTGGAAATATATATATTTTGTTAGCCAGCACTATAAAAAGTAATATATGATGACAAATTCTAATACATTAATCCCTATGTTACTAAAATATTCGATTCGTAAATATCTTCCCCATTGTCGGTATGGATTAAACATATCCAATTCCCTTACTCCAATAAACAGAATCCAAAATCAGCTTAATTCCATCACGAAAAAGAATGCACTTTAATGAGATAAATAACCTTAGTATGAATGTTAAATAAACAAATACGAATGTGAGATATTATTTTCGCAACATTATAGACTCATTAGAGCTTTAATGTTATACCTAATACTGATAAAAGTAATTCTACTATTATTTGATTCCAACTTCACTTGAGCTACTAGTTTTTAACAAAAACATGTGAACATATAACAGTATGCTAAAATCGCGTATAGTAGCACTCATGTTTTTAATAATTTAGGTTTGCCGTTTGTGGAGATGTCCCTACTGTCTAATCACGGCTGCTCTCAATCAATAATCACAAAAGTAACAGTAACTATAGGCACATATTATAATTTAACATACTATCATAGGTTCAAGTGGTTTTAGTAATTTACCATAAGTTATGTACAGTAAAATCAGAATGTAGGTATATTTAAAGTTTATCCAAGTAAAACACGAATAATCGGGTGGTTATAAATATATTCTAAGCAACCACATTTTATACTTTTACTGTTTTTAAAATTTTATTTTTTTTTAAAAAACATAATTCAAAACTTAGTTTCTATTTATGAGACAAAAGTTATGAATATCTATATCTATTTGTATTTTAGGCTAATCTAAAAAGCGTAAATGAATATTTACCTCTTGATACAACACCGCTATCAAAAATCTATATGTATCTTTCAATTACAATGTTCTGCTACATTTAATTGCTTTTAATATCCTTGATCAACTTTCTTATACAATTAAAAATATCAGCAAACGCTTTTTCTTTGCCCTTATAACTCTCTGAGTGATTGCAATTTCATTACATACACAAACTAGTATTTATATTAGTATTCTTAACTGCATCATTCTTGGTTTACCGTAGCGTATCTTGTAACTCGTTAGTTAGTCGATTTAGCGTGGTTTTGTGGATCACTACCTTAATGCTATCGCCATAGATCTCTTCTCATCTCCTTCACTACCAGGTGAACCTCAAGGATGTTATTGTAGATTAGCTAGTTAGGGTTGTTGCTCCAAGCTGCCTGTTGCAGCTGAATAACAAACATTTCCAATTCTCTCTCAAGTCGGCACTATCTCTTAGATGACCTGTGAGGTCTACTTTATCTTAAAACTCCAGACGGAAACTCTCCCATTCAGTCCTGCTATTAGACAACTTAGTAGCCACCCGTCGTCGCAGGAGACCATCGATAATTGTTAGGATGTCCGGTGATTGGTGAGATCTGAAATCATAGGAGGCTTCTGTTATGATTAAATACTCTACAAGCCCAGGGCTAACAAAAAAAATCAATCCACTTCAGCAATTTGCCGGTGTCAGTTGCCCAGAGGTTTGGCCTTCCATTTAGAAGCTAAAATTTCGTTGTCATCCAGCTTCATACAATGCCTTACATCTCGGAATCGATAAATAGGAGTTAAAATAGGTGTTTTGCATGTAAAGTCAGGAAATTGCGACTGAGGCTGAGCAGAATCTCAGTTTAGTCATCTCGCTTTAGTTCGGACTGCGGAAGCTTCTATTCTTTGGATGTAAAAGAAATTTGCAAATAAATCTGGTATTAGTACAGATAAATGTAACTAAGGCTAGAATAGTTAAATAGATCAATCAACTAATATTCCAATTATTTCATAGTATTATAATAAAAATGTTAAATATAGGGAAAATCAATGTAAACTAAAGTAATTACAATTAATAGACAAACTGGGAATGTTAGAATAAATTATAAACCAACGCAACATTCATTAGGCTAACGGCTAATAGACCGATTTAAATGAAACAGTAAAAGTGAGGCCTATGGGAACCAGCCAAAATGTATAATATTAAATTAATTTTGACCAAATATAATCAGGGATAGTGAATATTAGTATAAGTATAAAAATGTGCGGAAAGTAAATTAGCCATAGCTAGGGAGAGTTGTATTTCTGTAAAATTGCAAATTTTAATTTAAAACATAATAGCCTAAAACTTTGAGGTTATCCAAGATTGGAGGTATGTTAGTTTCGGGAAAAAACCTCGTGGGGAGATTGTTTCTACGATCTTGCCACACTGCAGCGCCAGCGCTACCGTCGAAGTTTGAGTTAGCAAGAAGAAACAGCAACTTAATTAAATTAGGAGAAATTAAGACAAACAAATTATTAAATGGAAGTTAAAATATTGAAATAACACATTGGAGTAAAAAATTGTAATTCACAAAAATTGAAAATAATAAAAATTCAAAATTACGAAATAAACAAAGTCAGTTACCATAGCAACGGCTTTCTCATTGCTTCAAAATGTAAGATGGACATCGTAAAGGGGAAGTGTGAAGAAATTGGTGGAGACGAAGCCAAAAAAGTGACGCTGAGGTAGAACAGTTTGAACGGTCATCAAGTGAGATCGTATTGATACACGCAGAACCATTAACGACCCAGTATGTGGTAAGAAGTCCGTATGAAGTGCTACGATGTTAACCATTGAGTTTACAAATATATGAGCTGAGACTCATATATGTTTCTACCAACATCTCGATCAAGAAAATGAAAAAAGAAGCCGAACTTAACAATAATTCACCGACGCCATGCAATGCAGTGAAGCCCACATCCAAATCCCATGGAAGCTGGTAAGAGGCCCAAAGAAAACCAAATCATAGAAGAAACCTAACGTTTTGCAGTATAAGGTCATAAAAACAATTTAATTTTTTTAGATAAAATTTTATTTCAAAATATATTAACTTAAAATAAAAATTACCCAAAAATTAAATAACCTAACGGACTGAAAACTCTCTTAGGTTACCTAAATTAAATAACAAATTTTCTAAATTGATTTCCACTCAACTGTTTGCCTGAAGTGGAAATAAACGTATTGTATTTAAATAATTTTATCTGAAATGGCTTTATTTTTGAAAAATGTATGAAATCCTTTGACTTAGTTTATAAGTATCAGCAGGAAGTTATGATTAAATGCCTAGCATGTCATAACAAATTAGGTTAACCTATAAATAGGTAAATGTTAACCAGAGTCTATTAGTGAATTAAAAGGATTGTTTGTTAAAGGCATAGACTAAAGTAACTAGAAATTAACCTTAAAATGTTTGAAAGTAAACAAGAATCTACAATAAGTCAAATTTAACTTGAATACTCAAAATTATGTGCAAATAAGTTATATAATAATTGAATTTAAATAGATGATAGTAGACATATTAAGCAATTTTGGATGCTGATAATAATATTAGAAAAAGATATAGTATGTGTAGATATAAATAATAATAAAAATGTAAACATAATAAAGGGGACATATTCTGTACTAATACCATGAAACAAGATAATCACAGTAATTCAAAAGTAAGGTTAGGTAAAATTAAACAAGCTAAATCCTGATAATTAAAATAAATCAAATAATAATAAGTAATTCTAAATCCAAACAGATAATAAAAAAATTATAGTTTCCAATTAGCTGTGTTTTCATTAAAAATATGAGTAAAATAAGTTCACTAGGTATCCATGTTTAGTCTTTAAGTCACAAGTGTCTCTCAAAGATTCTACTACCCCGAAAGGAGCTTAAAGAGGCTTATGGGAGGCTAATTGGTTTTCATAAAAAATCCAGGAGTTGGTTCTCCTGAGAGGTTTATTTCTTGAAATACAGGTCTCGAACCAAGGTTCGTAGTCAAGGGATAATCCATTACTCTCTTACGGACAAGGTGTGGTAAATGGAAGATAGGTGAAGAGTAAGAAAAAAGAATAGTCAGGGGAGAAGCAGCGGAGGAAAGGTAAGGTCTGTGAGAGTACGTACTTGCATCATAGAAAATTCTATCCTCTGGTCGTGAGAATGGTGATACGGTTCTTGATTACCACTTCGGATCCTCTTCCAGTTACACCTCATGGGTGGCTACTCTGTACCCTATTCATAATATTTATAAATAATTATTGTGAATTTATGTTAATAAATAAGTAAAATATTTATATAGTAATTAACAAAAATATAATTTACCAAATGGATTCCAGGATGATTTATATGATATAACAATGATTGTTCTTGATGTATATCAAAATTGGTGAATATAAAAGGTCTAAATATTTTCTGTATTCCCGAATAGCAACCATTTTCTATTCGTAACTTCTAAGTTCTAGAGTTATCAAAGATAGAACCTGCTTGTAAATCTTTCTGTACATTTTAAAACTTCTATTAAATTTATAATCATGAGAAATTCATTCCTCGCTCTTAATCGAACTCTAACATTAAAGAATGAATTATAAGCTATTTTTCGATTGTTCTGACTATCTCATATTTATCGAATAAATAGTTTTGTAGCTGATCCTTGTTTTCTCTCACGGTCATGACACATCTAATTCATGTTGCGAAAGAAATGCTATTTTAAAATATGGACCTATTTAACCAGTTTCGCTGCATTAGTGTTACCTCTTAAATTATATTCCGGAAGACCCCATAGATAGTTAACTTTAACTGCCTACGTATATCTACAACATATATTATTTAAGATACTTTCTGTATAAGAGTCAACAAATTATTTTACTTAAAAGTGGAGACGCCACCATGTATTTTTCAATTTAACTATTTCATTGCATAATCTATAATGGCGTCTTCGTGATAATTACGTTCTGTCACTCATATCATTGGTAAAATACGATGCATAACGCTGTATATAGTGAGGACTAAAACTGTATTTTTTATTGACTCCATCAGAAAATTCGAATTCATGTTGCTTTTAATTTAATTAATGTGGTCCCACAGCACAGGTTCCTTTTTATTTGTGTTATAATGTATTCTTGTTCAATGTGTTTTGTGCTTCATTAGTCTTACACTCTGAGAGTCTATGTTGAGATCAATAGAAAAAATGTAATTTCATACGCTGATGTGTACGTTGGATGTGTACTCTGAGTGAGCATTCGGAAAATTACATCAGTCTGTGAAATATATAATAGTTTTCAAATAGCTTTGTAGTCGAAAACATTTCTGACAGGATTCAATTTGTGTGTAAGGCAATTATCTCATATTTGCCAACAAATCAATATTTTTAGTTTGAAAACTCTAAATAATATCAAGAAAAAGTTTAAAACCATAAAAATACTAAATTTTGACGCCCAACATTTATGAAAATATCAAAACTTGAAATAGATTCAATCGCAATTTCTATCACGATTAAATTTCCTTGAAGAATTTGTAAAATATCATGGAAGATTAATTCAAACCTTAGAAAACACAATATTAGTCTAGAATGGTTAAGGTTTCTATAATTAAAGCTGGAATATCTTGGCTTCAGAGTGGCGTGGTTATTGTTCTACCTATGCAAACTTCAATATTCCAACACTTTGACGTAAATTGTATTCATGCCGGCCAAATTGGGGCTAATTATATTAAAACTATGCTCAGAGTAATTAACAAAGTTAGATTGAAGACACATTGCGTTACTTGGGTATCTATTACAAAGATTGCTACGTTAGTTTAGTATGACTTGCAGTGTCGTTACCAGTATTTATATATGCACGGATATTGTTTTGGTTTTGAGTTACTTTTGTTTTTATAGATTGTATTAGTTTGTGTTTGGTGAAATTCATAATCATGTTATAATTTTAGTGAGATATAAAGGAAAAAACTAACATCTTGCCTATTTAAACAGTGAGAATAATTCGGTACGTAAGTATAAAAAGGTATAAAGAAACAGAGATAGAGAAACAGAGACAGTGTGTGTGTGTGTGTGTGTGTGTGCGTGAGTGAGAGAGAGAAGATTATACTGGTCACATAAACCTTATTGAAATACAGAGACAAGTGGTTACGTCTTGTCGTTTGAACTGAGAATGTCCCGTTTTACCTATTTAATATAATAAACAACTTTATAGAGCGTTAAAATTGAAATCATTGTCTGTAGAATGATCCAACTATAAGTGAATAAATTGGAAAGAGATAGATAAAAGTGTGATTTGGTTTACATACATTGAAAATAATTTTCTACAGATTATTCTCATCTGTAAAAATTATATTCTAAAGCAGTTATAACTGTTAAAATTAAGGTTATAAGACTTAACATAACTTTCTTCAAAATGTCCGTTATCCATTCTTTCAAATATTATGAGTTTTCTGGAATCTAAACTGTAATTGAAGGAACAATAACAAATTATTTTTGTTCTGTCTATTGTCAGTATCGTATTAAAAGTAATTTCTATACTATACAGCTAAAACGTTCATATGTTATGCACAAAAATACCTACATTTAAATACGCATAGTGCAAAACCAATTATATATTACTTAACTGGTGCTTTTTTTTTGTGGCAAAGATCCAAGAGAGGTTGTCATTACCAAGAATGGAAGTCATATGGCTGGAAGAGCAACCTATGTAATAGTAGGGAACCAATAGTTCACAAAAACTTTGATAAAACTAACCTTTATTTCAATGCAGTTAATAGTTTGGACTATCATAACAACTTGAGGCCAAAGTATTTGAATGCAGTTAGTAGTGTGTTTTGACAAAATTTTTAAAACAAATTATAATTTTCAAGATAATCCAATTATTATTCCTCGTTTCGACATTAAATATATATATATATATATATATATATATATATATATATATATATATATATATATATATATATATATATATATATATATATATATATATTATAACATAACTTGCCATTACGTTGGGCGTCATATTATAACTTACCTTTTGTTATAATTAAAATTATTTTTATGTTATTTATTTACCTTGCCTATTAAAGTCACACCTTCAGGTTTATAAGAGAATTAACAATCTTATCAATTTTTTTTAACATCACTTGCATTTATTCTCTATAAATATTTCTACACATTATTTCTAATTTATATTAATATTGTACAGTGACAGGCTTGATGTTTTGAATAAAATACAATAATAAAGGTTGACTTCTGAGGCCTTAGATTCTGATAGAATAACAAAAAAAAAAAACAGTATTAAAAATGTATTCTTGCTCTCGGGGTCGCTATTATGGGAACTTTGTTTTAAATTATAAATGGTGACTAGAATTATTTTTATAAATTTTGATGAACTTAAAATTTGGTTTAAACTAGAAGATAGATGTCTGTTGGCTACACTTATAATTTAAATATACTTATAGTTCAGAAGAGTCCCTGGAATCCTGGCTTGTTCACTTCCGCGCTAACACTTGATAAAAAAACTTACTTTATATTTCAAAAACTTTTACGTCGCACTTTACTAAAATTTATTTACAAAAACAACTCTACTTAAATTAACAAAATTCTCCCTTTACAACACTTTCATCCTTGTCCCCACCAACCTGCCTGCCTTTCTCCGATACTCTCTTCCAACTTTTTTCAAACCCCTGATCATTTAGTTTTTATGAAATCTAATCTCTCCCACTATCACCGATACGTTCTTTTCAGTTTCCCACAGTTCTTAATTTAGCTAAACCCAACGGTACACGCTTAATTCCCCAGGCTATATCGGCCACTGGATTTCCCATCTTAACAAGCCTTGGACCTTTGTCTATTTGCCGGACTCCACTTATAAACTTCCTGGAAAGAATAATGGCCTGCTTTGGTACCTGCTTTATCCGCACTAGAAAACTGTTTGTATTTCATTGCTAAATCCTATAGATGATTTATTTTTGCAACTAGCTTAATTTAATCTAAAGCCTCGTACTTTATGTTGTAGAGTCCCCAGAATTTTAAAATTAATTTTCTTTGATTTCTTAAATTTATATTTTAAAATTTTGAATGCTATGACATCAAAGAACAATTTGTTTTAAATTCTTCACCAATCTTAAATTTCTAATACATTTAATTTTACTAAAGTTAAACCTCTTATATCCTAAACCATTTCACTTATAATTAGTACATAATTATAAATTCACGTCATACAAATTAATACTCTTTCTTTAAAATTAAATTTGAAAGTTTACAATGCCATTGTTCATCCTACGATCCTAACTATTAATTATTTATACATAAAAATCTAAAAGTTTTTTTTATACAATTATTTAATTACGTAATATGGGTTTGTGATACCTTTTTAACATTCTACAATTAAATTTACCCTTAAGTTTACAATTAATTATGGACGTAAGTTGGTAACTGTTATTACCACGACATTTTATTTTTTTTCGTAGACCCCTTCATAAATTTCTAAGAATTTGCTGTTTACAATACTTGAATGTTATGACATAAAGAACAATTTTGTTTAAATTCTTCACGCAATCTTAAATTTCTAATACAAATACAACCAACTTAATGAGGTTTATTACCAAAAGGGAGAATATTAATTTCCTTTACTAAGACGATTATTTTGTTACAGGGTTAAGATTCATTTTAAATAAACAACCAAGCAATTGCGTTTAAGATAAAAATACATATTAAAATCACTAACAGTTAATTATCATTATCTTACAATTTTAAAACATGTCATTATATATGGTGCATAATTAATCATTAAACTGAATAAATAACTCAATAGTTTAATGTTATTAATAGTAAACAAAATAAAGTGTCGCAAATATAATGCTATAATTATAGATTAAATTTACTCAGTTTTGTGAAATGTTTTAGTGATTAAATGTTTTAGTTGACAGTGTCTTACTTACAACTATTACAAAATAGACAGATGAAGTAATTTATATGGCCTAACTTAGTCAGAGCTTTTTACAGTAGATCTTTCACTTAACCGGAGTAAAGACATAGGTCAAACCGAATGACACTTCACCTCAAGGAACAACACTTGAAGTAGATATAAAAAGTTGCCTAGTAACAAACCATATAATAAACGCTACACGCTTTCACCAACAATGTCACAAATCTAAAAACTCTATATTTTGTAAAGAAAAGCGACAAACTAAGTACAATAGAAAACTTCTCAATATAAAAAAAACTGAAAACACATTTTAAATTACTAAACACTTTCACAATCAAACACTAAATTTGAATACATGATTAACAACGACACATCATCGAACACCAAAAATACACCACATTTCAGCAAGAGCCTTGTCCGAAACACACAGAATTAAACATTGCTAATGAACTATCCACTGATCTAGTGCGGAATGCGTCTGTTAAAAAGCAATGTTACGTATTGATAAATTCCAAGTGTAATTGACTATAAGTGTGTAAGATCATTTAGAATTTGTTGTAGTTTCTTTTTTCGGTGCTTGTATATTTCTAAGATTTCCATTTAATTTAATGTTTTCCTAATGATATGTTTAACTTTTAGATTTTTGACAATGTGGTTGTATGTGTGTAGCTTGTTCCATATATTTATATGAAATTATTTCACAGAAATGGGAAATACAGAGTAAAAGATTTAATATTTTTAATATTTTATATACTTATTTATTTATTTTAATTATTTTTAGTTTTATTTATTTACTTGTAATCATATTTAAATTCAACACTAAAAAAAAATTTTGAATATTGAAATTCTCGCTGTATTATTTGCTGATATAATCATGTTTTAAATCACTTTTGCAGGAATTTGATTTTCTCATTCCAGCTATAAATTAAATCTAAATGATGAGTTTGGATTGGCAGCCTTCCCTTCAAAGTTTGTAATTATATGACTAAGTTAATTTCTCGTTGTAAAGGGTCTCTTTCGATGAACTTAGGGTAAGATAAATTGGTGAAACCATTTCCATAAGCAAAGCCTTTGTTGTGCAAAAACCAATTTCCTTGAGAATAAAGCGTAGCGTAAACTTGGAGGGATTATTTAGAAGATGAGTGGTTCAAAGGACGACGTAGCTTTAGAAAGCTCCTTCATAGTTTCCCTGAGTTTGTATGGTTCACGTCGATTTATTAGATTGTTTTAAAAGTTAAAATAACATAAAGATTTCTAGTTCATTTGGCAGTAACTATTACAAGTAAGATATTTTAGTTTAAAAATCGTAACATGTTTAAACTTTATTTATCAAAACAATTGCATTGTAACACCCAGAATCATGAATTACAGTTTATTGACAAAACTTACAACAATTATTAAAAAGACAGTACATTATTGTAGTTTTCTTGCACTATTATTATTCTCGCTTTCGAATTACTCTCAATCTGTGAGGCTATAAGCAATAAAGCACAGGTCTTTTAACGCTCATGCTTATGCCATAATTCCGAGTAATAGCGTTATACATTCCGTTCACGTTTAAACGCGATATTCTTTATAAGTGAAGTTCCTTTAGTTCCTTCATTTATTAAGACGTAACGTTTTATTTCTAATTTAATATCACAATGGTAATTATGTTCCAATCCTTCCCGCCTGAATATTTTTTTAAAACTACTATTATAAAGGATTTTTTTTAAATTGTACAATTTTTCCCTTTAACATTTGTATAGTTCAAGTTCTTAGAAATATCTTTTCTGGTCAAAGTTGGAAATTAATTTTCTAAATTAATTTATATTACCAGTCCTCAAAATTAGATATAAAAAAATATATAAACAGCAATAAATTATAAACTTATATATATATATATATATATATATATATATATATATAATTATTATAATTTTCATTCCTGATGATGTTGGTACTGTTTACCAACGAAAAGCTTTGAATATAAATTAATAAATATTCTTGTATTTGAATAACCTATGTTGTTTTAAAATATATAAATATAAAAAAATATTTTTTATGTATGTATATATATATATATATATATAAATATATATATATATATATATATATATATATATATATATATATATATATACTTATATATATATATATTTTACGTTATCAAATCATTTTTAACAAAAATATATTTCACTATTAAATTTATTCATATGATGGGAGAAAGTCATTTTTATTATATACTGAATACAATAATAAAGATAATATGCTAAAATTAAAGATTGAAATATCATACACAAGAATAGCCTATTCACCTATACTATTGAATTTGTTACAATAACCCAATCCCGCAAGTTCTACATCCATCTGTAACTAACTGTTACAATATAAATTTTGTATTTTAGTTTACATTTTTCAATCACTAAATCTACCCAGATTTCTTTTTCTTACAATGACTAAATTTATAATCCATTTATGCGTGATGGCCTATTGATAGCTTATATACCATGATCGTCTAAAAATAGTAAAATAAACCGCAGAAGTACAATCATTGTAAACGGAAACCCTAAGAACATAATTATTTCCTTCATCAGATTTCTACATTTACATTCAAAAATATGTCAACAATATACGTACTGCATAAGTCAATCTGGTTAATAGACTCAATGATTCATGTATGATAGCAAAGGTTTGGCAATTCACACCTGTAAATTCTAATTACCAATCTACAATTAGATGAATAATATTATATAGCAAAATGTACCAAGGAAGGAGAAATAAATGTCACTCTTAGTTGCAATGAATATGTGTATAATTTTGAATATTCGATGAAATCGTTCATTATTATGGTTTTAAGACCATTAGTTAAGGTAGTATTTTTTAAGCAATTACCCAATTTAGTTTTCTTTAATTAGGTTATTTTCAAATGACCGTTTCATTTCCTTTGTTTTTAAATAAAATGTTTTCAAATAATGTTATCCATTTAGTGATTATTTTCAACATGTAAATATAAGCCTCTTCAAATTTGTTATATGCCATCCAAATTGTTGATTATTGATAGAATTTAAGTTAAAAATATTAATCACTGTAATAATATTGAATTTTTTTTCTATATACGTAACACTACTGTGAAACAGAAACTAAATGTGTTCGTTTTCTAAACATTGAAAATAAATACGTTATTTGGTATTTATTGTAACTTCTTCTAGACATGAAAGAAAAGGTGCTTCTCGTAGCATCCTCAATATAACAGAAAGGTTTCAAGTGGAATATATGTGTATATATATATATATATATATATATATATATATATATATATATATATACTATATATATATATATACATGTGTGTGTGTGTGTGTGTTCCTAAGTGTGCGTGTTTACTTATATATATATATATATATATATATATATATATATATATATATATATAGTAAAACATTTTATGTAACACATTTTTTGGAGTGGTCTAATTACGTAAATTGCTTAGATTAATTGTATCTGAAATTATAGTTACTGCTAACTTTTGCAAAGTTGGAAAGATTGTTTATTTTTTCCATATCGAAAAGTTTAACAGATCGCAAGTACTAACTATTTTTGTGATTGAATGAAACTTGACCTATAAAAAAAATGTTATTGAAGTAAATCCCTATTTAAAGCAACAATAGGTAAAGTGCATTAGTTATGAAGATAATAAAGGTTATAGAGAGAAACATAACTTGCTGACAAATAATGCCTACGAAAAAATAAAACATTTAATACTTTTTTAGAATTGGGAAGCAAAAATTCAATACTACCTAAAACGAATCATAGGTTTTACATAAAATTATCTAAGAACCATCTAAATTCTAGATCAATTTTAATAGAAAAAGTTTTACTAAGAGAAATGACTAAAATATTTAAATGAGAAGAAAATAGGTTATATAGTGAATATAAAGATACAAAGTTATATTTAAATGATGTAATCTAGCTTCTCAGTGGAATATAAACGAGATTAATTATATTAGAAAAAATAAAAGCCAAATAATAATGTAAATTCTATTTTTTATATGTAACGTACTAACATTAACTAAACCCAAGGTACACACTTAATTCTTGACGGTATTTCAAGAGTAAACTGCTTATTTGTTCACGATTCACTAGCGTAAAAGTCAGGTTAACTTCAGTAGCTAAAAATGTATAATCGTATTGCAAAAACATTGCTCCGTGAAACTTCCTGTTTAGGAAATGTTCATTTTAATGGATTTATAACAAAACGTAAAAGCTGATCGAAAGCATATCTCGTTGCCAATTTACCTCTAACCTGTATTGATCTCATTCAGGGTTCCAAAGATAATATTGTGTGAGATAACATGCACAATTGTTGAGAATATTATTACATCACTCTAATTACAAAATACTAAAAGACTATAGATAATGATATGCATGTATAGGAAATAGTATATTCTAAATAAAAAACTTCAATAAATCTTGAGTTAAATACAGTAACTAACTACTCATTCCTGTTTAATACAGTAGTGCAAGTTATTCGTTCATATAAATTGATATTCAGGACAACTACCATTTGCTCTTACTTACTCTGAATTCAGGCAATAATTTCGTCAATTTTCACTAATGATAATATTATAAATAAAAACTCTTCAAAACTTTCCTTACAGTTTTTATATTGCTCATCCTTTTTGTTCAACTTTACCATTTACATTCGATTAATAGCGATAATGATTGCAGTTTGGAAAGTAATGTTAAAGAATTTTATTTTCAATATTAAAATATTGCTATAAATTTAACAATAAATTATAAAAATAATGACTTTATTTTAAATTTGTTTAAGTTTTCCTAAATGAAAAAAAATAAAATAGGATGAAATATATAATAAGTAATTATTTTACCAGTATTTATTGACTTATGTGATCTGTCTGACAGTGGTACCCACACCCGGAATTCCTTTACCCTAGTTTTTCCCTGCCTCTTTCTTATTCCCAGAGAATAAATTATTTTGTCTCAATACACTTGCAAAAACGAACAGTGAGATTCCTGTTGACCTTCACTCCACAACTTAATAATTAAACAAAGTTTGTGTAATTAACCCACAACAATATTGATTGGTCGAATTACATGCCGTTTTGATTCGTTGTACGTTGCGTTATTTGGTTTGTTAAATGTTGCGTACGTTTTGGTTAGTTGAATTTTGGTCATTTGAAGGAGCCTCTTTAGTGTTTTTCCCTTAGAAATCAAATTTAGAGAATTGTTCCACCAAACCATTTACATAAATAACTGAGGGGAATTTATTCTTGACACTATAGGTCTCATCATCTTACCAGGGTTATCTATGTTTAGTAAGCGTTATAACCTTAGCAATATTGGATTCGAAATCGTTAATTTAAACCTCTCAATATCTGATATTAAAAATTTACGATTCTTAAACGTTTCCTTAGTTTTTTATATAATTATTCAATGAATTTCTCTTAAATTTTTTGTAAGGGCCATTATTTAACAATTCCTCAACTCTGTCAACATAATAATTTTAGTGTAAAATAACTACGGCATTTCTTTTATCTGCTTTCCAAAAATAACAGGGCTTTTCCCGTAATTATTTAAGACTTTTAAATCGTTTATAGGCCTAACCATTTTTGTTCCGTTTATTTCTTTCGTATTTTCTAAATTTCCTTGAATTGTATTTTACAAGTAATCATTAGTCTATATAATTGTTACCTATTTTTTTTTTTTTAATATTGATTTGACTCTCAATATTATTTACAACGTCTACCATTAACTTTCTCTTTAAACCTGTGGAAGTAAATTTCAAACCTTTTTTGAGAATATCCAATTACCTCCTAATCAAAAACCATTAAAAGATTCATTTCTCACCGGTGTATCTTCTTTATTCTTAATATTCTTGTCAAAAAAACGAGGCTGAAGAAGGCGTAAGACGAAAACGTTTCCTCCAAGTGCATGTTAACAATTTAACAACATTTAGTTAACAAAAAGTCTGGTCGCAAGTAATAGCAAAAGTTTAATAAGTAATTAACAACAATCTCGTCATGAACAGCAACAAGATCTCAATAGTTAAGAAGTAATAAACTTCCAAATACTTGAAGCAAAAACTTTATACTACTCTTAAATTTTATCCTATTAAATCTGAGACCTAATTTAACGCAGTAAATCAAAACAGTGTTTTTAAAATTAATTAATTCAAGAAGCAAGTTATTTACGAGCTATTCATGACCCTTATTTTGCTTTGTTAAGTAAATGAAAAAAGGGTGTAACAGTTAATTTGCTTTGAGGAAAAATGTTCCTTTTTCCCATGAAAAAAGGGTGTAACAGTTAATTTGCTTTGAGGAAAAATGTTCCTTTTTCCCAAGGAGCATTTATATACAGTGTAAGCTAATATCGATTTTATATATAATGAAACACAAACACATACACACATAGATGCATAAATATATAAACTAATACGTACATTGTTATACACATGCATACATATTATTAACGATGCATACATTCACACATATATATACACTAATAGATAAATGCATACATGGATACCTACAAATATACATCTCTAAATACATAAGGATAGACTCACATATACACCCATACATACATTCTTATTCACATACATTAATATATTGAATATACACTTGGGAACACAAACATCTTCTCGAATTTACATATGAATACATACATATATACCTAATTAGGTGCATACATACATACATATAAAAATACAAACATATATACAAACATACACACATGCAAAAACACATAGATCCTTATATACAGAAATACATACATTAATACGTCCATAAACACACAAAGTAACTAATAATTTCCCACTTGTAAAGTTATATAAAAATAATTGATTGAATACACGTATTTTCCAATCATTTAATCATTAGGTAATTTTTTAATTTACTATTACACCTAGAACAATAAAATATATGAAGAGACAAGGTGGTTTTAAAATGACAAAGTACATAACAAAAATAAAATCACATGTTAAAATAAAGGTTCCACTTACATAAAGGATACAGTTTCTAAAGTTAAAATATTAATAAAACATATTTTTATTACTCAAATAAATAACCTGAGATTAAAAGTTATGGGCGGGCGGTTTGAAACTAATATAAAACACGTGATCCAGTAATATCAGGGCCTGTACAGTAATACTAATACCAGTAATACTAATACCAGTACAAGGAGAATTCAACTCCAATAATTAACCTATTTTATTCCTTAAACGATAATCGAAAAAATTAGTAGATTTGATATGTTGTTACTCCAATCGATTTTTGAAATTTTAATTGAGATTTATAAGGATATGACGAAATATTTAAAATGACTTAGTGATATGTTCTGGTATTTATTTAAGATTTTTATTACAACTTTTTATTTCAAGAAATCTAGATATCCTTAAGCTACAAGTAATATTCAAATTATTTAGGTACGTATTTGGCACATAATACGCCTGCACGTAATATTTAGGCACATATTTATAAATTGTACGTAGAATAATAAATGTTTTTATGAAATTAGCATTTTAACAACTTGTTTACCTCAATAATTAATTTGAAAGTAAAAACGACCGACTGGGTATTAGATTGTATTTTATAGACCTAAACAGTATACGTCAAAGAGCTTTTGTTAAATTAATCTCTTCAATAAACTATTAAGTTAGTTGTGTTATTTAATCCAATAATTGAATTTATTAGATAATTCAAGAATTTAACACACATTTTTCTGAAATC
Source organism: Prosapia bicincta (assembly GCA_036971475.1). Classification (NCBI taxonomy): domain Eukaryota; kingdom Metazoa; phylum Arthropoda; class Insecta; order Hemiptera; family Cercopidae; genus Prosapia; species Prosapia bicincta. The sequence goes on along the minus strand of JBAIZL010000004.1, from coordinate 238,025,739 downwards.
CTTCAGGCCAGAATATGTCAACGAAAGTATTTCCGAAACATTACACCTAAATTAAATGTATTTTTTACTATATACAGCAATGACGTTACGTTGTATCATGATAGATATTACCGAATACGTCAAACTCGTTTTTATGAAAAAAGTAAATAGAAAATTAGGAAAAAATGAGAAGAATCCAATTATGATTCCAATGCTAATGACAAATCTAACATATGTCATTGATTTTCCTATTTTTTGTAATGACAAATTATCATAATAATGCTGGGATGATAGTTTGAGCTTTTGTTGACAGAGTACGTGTTATCTCATAGTACAACTTTATTCATTTGTGTTGAAACAAATATAAGACACTAAGCCATTTTCAGATAAATATATTTAATAGAAGATCGATACATAAATATTTGATTGTACGTGACAATGATAATACTTAGAAAGTACGAAACAAAAAAGAATTAAATATTTACAGATTTTAATTACTGGGCCTGTACTTGACAACCTTTAGTATAAAAATTATTCTTATAAGTGTATGAAATTGGATTTTGAGACTTTTTTTTACCGATGATATAATATTCTCCAAAGACATTATAATATCGTTGAATGATTACTAACTATTCCCCAACGGGTATAGTTTTGCAGCAGAGATAATAGTGTTTTCTATAAATTCGTTGAATAAACCCAATGTCTAACCTGAACAAGTGGATATCTGTGATCATATTCTATCCTATTATTTAAAACCATTGACACCTCTACAGAAGCCTGATGAAACTATACTATTCTCGTAGATTAACACAAATGACATACTATTAAAGTATTCTCCAATGGAAGCTGTTCATTTATTAATATTAATCACTGAAGTAGTAAAATCTTATTTTCAGAAATTTTCACACGTAGATATTATTTTAGAATGTTATAGACCAGGATAATTTTATAAAACAATATGTCGAAGATTTCATTGTTTTAGCCAACTGACATTTTCAAAAATCTCAATCACATTCAAGAGCAAAAAAGCTGTACATTCATTTTTTTAAATTTTTATCATAAAATAGTGATTTAATTATTGGAACTATTAGATTTATATAAAATAAAAATGTACCAACTATTTTTTTGAAATTAGTTTCTGAACATATTTCTGATTTTCATCAATTTTTTTTTATTTCTTGCCTTTTATGTAATTGTTCCGTTAATATTACCGTTTTAAAATTACCGAATTAGCTTTAAATGCTTTGTAATTTGTAATTATATAGCTTTAAAATTTAAATGCTAACCATTATTTGAGAACCTTTTTCATAAAGTTTAATTCTTGCTTATATCTTAGTATTATAGTTGTTTTACATGTAAATATTTATGTATAAAGATATTAATTCTAAATGAAAAAAAAGTTATTTCGCAGTAATTAATTCTATTTATTTATTTAATTTTGAATTTGTAAATTGATTAAAATTATGATTAATTTTGTGCCACCTATCGCGGTTACAAAATTATAATAAATTAAAATTATTTTTCTTTTAGTATTAGTTTTTCTTTTTTGAAGGTTTTGTTGTTAAGGTGAAATTTTACTATTAAATTATAAATTAATTTATTTTAGTTCTAAGAAATTCTTTTGTAAAATAGGATTAGATACCCTATTATTTTGAATGTAAAAAGATTTGAATGCGTATTAATAGTTATGATCTTTAAATTCAAAGAATTTGGCGGCAATTAAATCTTTTTAGAAGAACCTGTTCTTTAATTTATAATCCACCTATGGTTTTACTTTAATGATACTGGTATATTTCGGTTATTGAATGTATTATAAGGTCATTTGCTTGATTTTATTTTTTTAAAAAATAGTTGTTCAAGGTGCAGTCTGTATTGAAGTAGAAATGGGTTACAATATATTTTATTTTGAATTTATAATTGCAATTATATATTGAAATTGGTTTTTAAAGTAAATATAATTAAAATTATTAATATGATTGTAGCTCTTAATTATGTATATATCGCCAGTCACTCTCATAAATTTGAGATAAGTCGTAACAAAGTAGCTTTACCGGAAGGTGAAGCTAGAAAGAAATTTATTAAAAAGAAATAAAAATTAATGTTTTCAAATTATATCTAAATTAGTAAAGTATATTATTTACAATAATATAATAATTGTGCAAATCAATTTAATTTGATCAATATAGTTTCAGTTTTTTTTGTTTAAGTAGTTGAATTTCAATTAATTTTATTATTTTTAGTTTATTAGTACTGAATAGTAATATATTTTTTTAAAATGGTTTTATAAGTAAATTATTTTGTACCTTTTGTATCAGGATTAATTTATTATATTTAATTTATTTTATTTTCACGAAAATAAAAGATTTAGGATTTTTTTAAATTGTTAGTTAATGTTTTATTATCATTATTAAATTATTTTTAGTAATGAAATTTTATTCGTTTTTATTGATATCTGGTTACTTAATAATACATTTAATTTTTTATTTATTATTTATATTGATAATTTTTTTGGTTGATATTTTATTTAATAGTATTTAATTAAGGATTATCTTGATTTAATTTTTAATAATTTTTTTTTAGTTTAATTTTTATAGTCTTTGAATCTTAGTCATATATTATGTTTTGGAATATATTTATATATATATATATATATATATATATATATATATATATATATATATATATATATATATATATTTTGTAAGTACAGTATTAAAACATATTAGTTAATGTAGAATCTAGGTCTCCTACAGATTGTCTCAAAATTAACACTGTTTAACATTTAGTTTAATTCATTTAGAGATGCATGCTTTGTGCTTTATATTTTAAAACACTTATCTTAAACCATTGGCATGCTTGGACGAATCATTTCCGTTGTACTGCCGTGGCTCTTTGACATTCCTCATCGGAGCTGTTCCACATAGTATAGTAGTTTCACGTTTCTTTTTTGCTATATCACATCGTTTTCTGAGACGATTCACCTGTATCAGCCGATGAATATCAATATTAAAAATATTTTGTTTTGTAGGTGAGCTAGCCTTTCTGGAAATACGAATATAGCTTAACAGCGCATAGAGTTTTGAGATTATGTTTGGTGTAAGCAATATCACTTCGGTGTTTACACTCGACAGAAGTAGACAGATTTATTGATGTTCATGTTTATTTGAGCATAACTATTGAATAAATAAAAATACGGTTGAATATCGAGTGGAAAGTTTATTTGTTTTGTGCAAAGTTTCGTCAACTAATATGCTGTCCTTATCAAGCCTGAAAACAATTTTACATTTTACTATAAATAAACATCTAAAATACAATAACAATCAGAACTAGAAGTTTAGTTGTGTAAACTGAAAGTTTCAACTTTTGTTGAACACAAATTGGAATTAACTGAGACAATTATTGAGCTTGAGGCAAACAGCCTTGAACCTGCCAAATTATAGTCGACACACATTATTTGTAAATGTTTTCCCTGATGGAGATGATAGTATGATTGTACATAATGTTTTGCCTATTGATAATATGGATGTGAAAATAGAACAGGTTGTTAGAGGAGAAATAGGTCTGAGTATAATTATTTATTCTCTTAGGCCTAGAGGTAAGGTTGGAGAGACCTTTGAACAGGTTGTAAGAGGGGAAATTAGACTATCACTTGATACTCCATTGGTTTGCAAAGATGGGCCCAATGAACCCTACCATACAGTATTTTCAAGACATACAGTTGCCACAAATATACAAGAAAAACATAATCTCCAAACAGAATTAGATTTATTTTATAAGTTTGTGGGGAAGAGCTTTTTTAAACTGTAACAAGAGAAACTAATTTTTATGGTTAAATGTTGATGACTAAATAACCATCTTCAGAGACATATCAAGTAGTATTACTTGTTATGCTTGTGATATGGTTATTTGTAAGCAAAATATACAATAAGGCAAAATAAAAATATTTCTGGCTCGATGTTTTTCAGTTTATTTATTAGTAACTAAACATATTACAAACGTTCGAAATAAATAGTTAGATCACAAACAGTTTTCTAACATATTTCTAAAAGAAAAAGTCGTTAGTTGTTACATAGTAAAATTATTATTATTATTATATTTATGTTAAAATTATTATACATGTCTAGTAAATTTACATTGCCTAACGAGTGTATTCTTTTCCGGCTTCGTTGCTTAGAAATTGAATATTTCGTCAAACTAATACTTCCATCTCTACATGACGCTTTACTCAAAGGGAAATTGGTTTTTGCACAACAAAGGATCTGATTAAGGAAACGATTTCACCAATTTATCTTCAGCGCATTTCACCGGAAGCAAAATTTCTCGGTTCAACGGGAAATCCGTTTAGATAATTACAAAGTTTTACAACGAGCACTACTGGTTTAAAAATCAGATTGAATTTTACAATGGTGAAGAGTTTGTACTTGAAATGACTAAACAAAATGGCATGGATTCAAATATTTCCTAAAATGATGAATGTCATTCCACATATAGTGACCCTTTATTGATTTAAATGTAGGATATTTATTATAGGTTTATAAAAGTGGCAATATTTTTTTTTTAAATTCCAATCAATTTCTTTCTTCGATAATTACACTAAAATAGGCCTAGTATATAAATACAAATACATGGTTAGAGTATTTCATTTTACGAAACATTATAGATGATGTAAAATATTGACAATCCATTATTAAAATGATTTCGTAAATGTATGAATCTGGTTGTTGCTGACTAAATTGCACTAAGGGTACAAATACAACTGACAAATTTAGCTTTGGTTAGTAAAATAAGTTTTACACGCACCAACCTGTGTAATTTTACAAGTAAAAAGACACACCCTTAGCATATTCTATAAGTCAATTATACAAGTCAATTGAATACATAATATTATTGCGTTGTTCCTGAGCAACCTTGTATTCGGGTCCAATAGACCTCCTTATAAATTATTGTTTATTAAACAAAATTGCTAAAAACAACTAAAGTATAATTATTTCACTGATTTTACAACCAATCATACACTAGTAAAGTTTAGTTTTTCACTAAAACATAATTAGTAACTAAAAATCTAACAAGGATATACTATCTTGAAATTGCAAGCTTATCAATAGGTATTGTGTCACTAAATTCTAAATAATAAGATTTATTATAATTTATTAATTCAGAGAAAGACATCACTTCAATAGCCTAATGAAGAAATACAACTGTTAAAAAGATGAACTAATTATTCTTTCCTTTGTATGACCATTGCTGGGAATTTAAAATTTCAATTAAAATTTACATTTTAAGGGAATTTATTTTGAAAGAGCAACCGAAGTGGACAATCTTTTGCACAAACAATCTAATGCCCAATTTCCCAACATTTAGACACTAGACAAATTTTCACAATATTCAAGACCGTCTTTTGTTGTATCTACTTGCGAAGTAAATCTTTCTTTCTATCTACTTGCAAAGTCAGTCTTTCCTTGTATCTAATTGCTAAGTAGGTCTTTCTTTGTATCTACTTGCTAAGTAAGTCTTTCTTTGTATCTATTTCCTAAGTAGTTCTTTCTTTGCAACTACTTGCAAAGTAAGTCTTGTCTTTTATCTACTTGCTACGTAAGTATTTTTTTGTATCTATATGCTAAGGAAGTGTTTTCATGTATCTACTTGCTACGTAAGTCTTTCTTTGTATCTACTTGCAAAGTAAGTATTTCCTTTATCTACTTGAAAAGTAGGAATATCTTTCTATCTACTTGCAGAGTAAGAATTTTTTTGTATCTACTTTTAAAGTATGTCTTTCTTTTAGCTATACGAAGAGTATCACTCCCTTGCAAAACCAATTGTCTTCTTTGAGGATCTAACACTAGTCAAATATAGCCAATCAACTATAAAAGCAATATATAATCAACCCCTAATATCTAGTCAACTCACCAGCCATCCACTTTAAGCATTGCCTTTAATTTTTATTTTAAATATTTATGAAGAACTAAGCAATTTGTTGGAGGCCAAATGCAAAAAACCCTTCTCCTTGGCAGTGAGTGTTGACAATACCACTGATAGATTTGTCATCAGGATACATGTACAAAATATTTATAAATAAAACAGTTTATATAACGTTCAAAAGCAAGTTTCGTACAAGATAGAATATATGGGGAAATTAATATCGAAGAGTACTTCAAACACTATATTCATATTTGAAAAATTCTCTAAAGAAAGCTGAGTATATTAATTCTTTCAGCGTCTACACATTGGTACCCGTTCAATCACAATAGCTAACGAACAGAAATAATTATTTTCGATATAAAAAAGTGTCTCCTAAACAGTTACTTATATTTATTTTGCTTACTGAAATACATTTTTAGATGACTAAGTTCCGTGAATCAATACATGTATAAAATGCCTTATTTGTGTGATTATTGCTACTTGCCACACTGTACCTATTAATAGATATTGACACATTAACTGCTACTTAATTTCTTTTTTTCTAATATTTCTAGTATACGAGTATTTCTTGTAGCGGATTATATTTAATCAAATATTACAAACCACGGAATATTTTATTGTAAACAACTTTACGATTTAACCCTTGTAGGACCAAGGGTCAGACCTTTATTTCATGGACCAAGGGGGGGCCTGGTAGGCCCACAAAACAAAAACATTCATTTTATTAAATATATATATATATATATATATATATATATGTATGTATGTATTAAACCTATAAAAAACATCACTTTACATTATCTACTTTATATTTATATTATTGACTAAACTATTACATGAATATTTGATGAAATATAATAAAAAATATTGATTAAATAATGAAAACATAAAAATGTTATTTAGTCAATAAAAATGTTCCTTAAACCAAATATTTAATCAGAATCGGCTCCACCCGCTTGGCATTTTTCACAAGTGACAGTGTTATTGCTATGATTTCCACACATATGTTTATTGCAATGATTAGAAACAGACTTTGACCTCCCTAACCTATCATATTTTACTTTCTTTGACCTCGCTGCACCGACACAAATGAAGCACTTCCACGACCAACTTCAGCTTGTGGGACTGGTTGAGTTCGAACGTTATAAGTTAGTTTTCGTTCAAGAAGTTGTTATATATCAAACACGGTGTTTTTAGCTAGAGCTTCGATGTTTTGTGCTCGTACATTTACTTGCGGTTTGATAAGCTCAAGCGCCAACATGCGTAAAAACTGAAGCCGCTGATACTTTTCTCTCGGTTTCCAGTTTGGAAAGTTTCCAATATATAAAGTGAAAGCATTTATACACACAATATCAATTAGAGTGTAAAACACTGTCATAGGCCATCTTTTTGTTCCTCTTTTTACTGTGAAATTGCGTGCCATTTGGTCCACTGAATCCACGCCACCTTTTGAACTATTGTAAAATATGACAATGTCAGGTTTGCTTTTTTCATCATCACCTATTTTGTCGTCCTCGTGTTGAGTGGAAAGCATGATTAGGTTACGCACGGGCTTGTTCTTGACTTTGTAAGATACAAGTGTAACAGGGGCCTGGTCTGTTTTATTGTCGGTAAAAGCAAGCATAGAACAGTACAATGGCCTTTCACGAACATTGTTTTTTAGCTCTGTTGGAATATGTTTTCTGTTCAGTTGCATAGTACCTACCAACGTTAGTTTATGTTCATGGTAAAGTTTTTCGGCTAAGTCAACAGATGTATAGTACCTGTCTGTAGTTACATTTCTACCAGACTGAGAAATGAGTGTTACTAAACGGCACACAAGCGGAACTGTACCTTTTTCAATATCTGTACTTCCACAATATAGTTCCATGTTCAACACGTATCTGTATTCAGCATCACATAGCATTCTAATTAGAATGCCGTATTTACCGGGCTTATCTTTCATGAACACTTTGAAGGGGCATCGCCCACGAAACAGAGATAGCATTTCATCAATCGGGGCATTGCCTTCAGCAGAAAAATAATTTCACAATATGTTATTGATAAGCTGAAAAACATTTCTCATAGGTGCAAATTTGTCTGTGGCTCTTCGTGCCTGTCTTGTATTTTTATCATCAAATCTTAGTACATCAGTGATTTCTATAAATCTTGTACGACTCATAACCCCATTGTAAATGGGCCGGCCATACAAAGTTGACCAAAGTTCATGATAATCAACTTTGTTATCTTTCTTTGACCCCATAAGCATAAGAAGCCCGAAATAGGCCAGCAACTCAGTCCCATCAGTAAGAGGATTTTTTTTCTCGTGGCCTCTTGATTTGTGTGGGTAACAATAAAATTCAATGTTTCAGGTGTAAAAAAATTTTCAAACGATTCTTTTTTAGTGGTTACTATACCCTGCCGTTTTATGTCTGATCCTTCATGAATTATATTTTGAGAACGTCTTCTAGTTACCCGTTGAGGATAACTAACATATTGCCTAGGATTATTTTTTTCTTCACACACGTAAACATTACCAATAGCATACGGTCTATGCCTACCTTGAACATTTTCCTGATGAGTGCCAGGCTGATATGAAATAGGTAATGGAAGCACTGGATTTGGTTCTGGGTCTTCATTTTCAACCTGTTCTTCTTGCTGTATAGCATTATCTTCTGTTTCAATCCCTTTCCCCTCATCTTCATCTGAACTAAACTCCATCTCCTCATCAAATACTGTGTCTATTTCACTGTTATGATCTTATAAGTTACTCATATTTCGTTGTAAATAATAACACAGACAAAACCTCAACAATGCTGGCAAACACAAACACACTGGCAGACTGAAATGACAGCTGGCAAAAAGCGGGAAATACCAAGGTCAACCAGTGCTACCAATCTTACAGAAATTTAAGTAAAAATTACCTCAGTCGTTTAACTTGTTATATTAATACACTATTGACGTTAAATATTGTTTGTTTTCATAAAATGAAAAAAAAGTTGAAATATGAATTTTTTTTAAATGGTTACGTTGAGGACCAAGGGGGGCCTTAGAGGCTTTAGCTTGAGCCTCAGAGGCCCAAACGGACTTTTTTTATTTTTATGGACAGGAATTTTTGTAACAAAAATGTAACAAGTCTAGAAACCGATTCTTCAGTTACAGATTGACAATAAATAATTTTATATAAATTTTCCGAAAAGGTTTTCTATACAAAAACGATAAAATTAAAAACCATGGGCCTGACAGGCCCCCCTCCTTGGTCCTACAAGGGTTAATGCTATTCCGGATTTTAGACTACTAAAAATGTAAACATCCTTATTTATTCAATGTTTCATTGCTACTTAATTAAGCAAGTGTGGACATGGTATTTATAGAATGTCATTGTATACATTGCTTATTTTTTGATTTACAAAAAAGATTTATTGCTTCGTGCAGGTTTAATTGCAGGTTAGCTTGTTATTTTTTAAAAAGATTTTCAGGGTTAATTGTATTTAGCATTTAAGAAAGGTTAAATGAATTAGAACAGAGGTAATAAGTGTATGTATCTAATATATCTCACATACACATACACACTCACACAGACACACACACACACATCTATCTATTTCTCTCTCTCTCTCTCTCTCGGAAACATTTTGTACCTATTGTAATTTTCAATAGCCATAGATTCATAAGAATTAGTCTTGGAGACGGGGTGACATTTAGGATATTTCTAGTAATGATTGCACAAACAGCTTCATCTTCTCTCCTTTGAATCATTAAATTAGCATTACAGTATTTCTTGGTTTTTTTTGTTATCATCTTTGGTATTAGTTTCTTGTGGTCTTTGTTTTACTCTGTTGCCTGTGAGACGAAACCTTACGCTAGAGTGGGTTTTCAGTTTTGTTGCGCCATGGGGTAGATTTTGAGTATTTCTGTTGTAAGTGGTTTTATTTGAAATGAAAGGTTTTTAGTTTCATTTATTTTTTTCAGTAAATAACAGTATGCCAAATAACATAATTTTATTTTTATGTCTGTGCTGTAAATAGTTTTATTTTAACTGAAAAAAGTTAGCGTCAAAAGTAACTACTAAATCTTTTGTTACTGGAAGATAATTGACGTTTTAGTTAACTCATGTGTATAACATGGTTCCAAAATAAATTAAGCCAATACATGACCAATTTAGTTACAAACGACACGTCCTTCTTGGCCTTGAAAAATTATAATCCAACTATTACAGTGCTACCTAAAGTAGCAAAAGCTTAGGACATCAAAATTGAAATCATTCCAACTGCCCAGGAAAAACTTCAAAGAGTAACACAATTGAAATAGTCTGACAGACGAATGGTTTGATTAGTGGTGGGACAAGTAGACTTTGTAGTACAAAGTTAAGACAACACTGGAACCTTCTTATTGAACCAATTATATCTGGATCGTTGTTAATTACTAGCAGTCATCAATTATTTGGTTTTGGTCCTGACGTTTGAAAGAGATACAACTCGGAATGTTGTTTAGGCATTCTCTTTAATTGTATGTATTGCGTATTGAGTCCACAACTGTTCAGATAAATTACGTTTTAATTGAATCGTGTCTGTTGATAACAAACTGCTTTAATTAACTTGCGATTAATCTCTTGCCGTTAGCTACTTTAATATATATTTATTAATTTATTTATTTTAATTTATTTAATTTTTCCCAATACGTTTTTACTAAACTAAATAAGTGAAGCTTTTCACTGATTTGCAGTGTTGCTGACACTACAAATCAAAGTAAAGCTTCAGTTATTTAATTTATAAATATGTATCAGGATAAATAAAATTATATATTCTTGTATTTAATTATCACTTACACTATATGTACTTAAACAAGAATTTTTCGGTTTCCTTTTAATATTTTAAAGTTTCTTGTCAATAAAATAAATACTAGCCCCTTGGGGAAAAACAGTGATATGACAAAATATGTTTACAATACTCAAAACATATGTACTATTATTCAACCTATAATTTCACCTAAGTTATTTCTCTTCTCTATGTATTATTTCTCTACTTTATTATTCTCCTGTTTTCAACTATCTACTATATTTAAAGGTTCATCTGATTTAATTTTTGTAAAAATATTTTACTATAACATTGGTTTCCCTAAAGGATGCTAATACTCATTTTATTGGCTAAATCTGTGAATAATATATATATATATTCTTAAAAACACATAACATAAAATAATATATAATATAAATACACCGTTCTTGTTTTTGAAATGTTATTATTCATGAATTATTTATATATATGATAATCATAGAAATTGATGAAAATTTATTTACTTTTAAAAACTCTTTTAATAAGGTTCAACTCTGGTGCTTTTATTTTCATGAAAATTATTAATATCGTTTTTTTACTCACATTTTCAAGATAATAGATCGAAGTAGTGTATCATTACCGCCAATTAATATACCCAATAGCTCTATTTATATGTTTAAACATGTATTGATTAGTAAAATTGATTTAACGGATCATTGATCTAGGTTCTTAAAGCAGGATGGACATTAATTAGTTTTAAATTAAAAAAATTGAATTCTAATATATCATTATAATTATTCCATTGTGTATGGTTATTATTTTGCATTAATATTTTGTAATGTTAAATAAAACTCACAAATTATGCAAAGTTGTTTTAATATTACTTACGCGTGTAGGGATATTCAAAGTATAGTACCTAATAAATGGTTTACATTTTTTAAATTTGTTTATGTACACTAGTTTGCTTTATATTACTTATTGCTTTATTAAAACTCTTTACTTTTAAATAAGTAAAAAATTACCTATAAATTATTAACCTTTGGGAAGTTGAATTAGGCTCTTACAATATTTTAGGAAATACTTCTTAAACTTCTGAATTAAAATGTTTTAAATAAAAAAATAAATTTAAGTATGTGTGCTGTTGTGTGTAGCTGTCGGGAGTGGTTTCCCACAAAGTTCTCCGATGTTCTCATGAAATCTCGTACGTACGTAAAATTTAGCTTCTTTTTTTTAGGTCAAATTAAAAATAAAATGTTCATTATCATTATAATTTTGTCAAACAGCCTACTAAAACCAAAACATTTTAACAACAATGTTTAAAACCCTTTCTTTGCCACGTTTAATTTACCAAACAATTATTAAATATGTTTGACCTTTGCTACTAGTTTAGAACAGACCCTCTTATATCGCTTACCTCCCTTGATTCAACTGACAATAGGAATTACAGTAGAGAGTCAACACGTATCTAGGGCTTACATAATTTCACCGAAGGTATTTCTTCTCTATATGTATTATATCTCTCTATATTATTATCTACTTTTCAAATGTCGATGATAATTAAACGTTCATGGGAATTCCACGTTATCACCCGGAGTGCCTAGCTAAATCTGGCTCTGCTACAGCATTGTCTTTTGAACTTATTTCGTTTGTCAGCATTTCAATAATATTTATTTTTCTGTGCTTAAGAAACATTCAAATTTCATAAGTAAATAACCATGTTAGAGCTACATGGGCATTCGAATGTGTGCAATGCCGTTAATTAAAATACATTACATCTCTGCATTGTGGGATTTTTTCATCATAAGTGTAATTGTTACAGTGAAATTAGTTAATGACGTTGTTTAGTTTAGAGGGTTTAGCATTATAATCATTATATTTAAAATCTCACGATTGTTACCTAGTTTTGTATGACTTATATTTTGAGGCAGCTTACAGAAATGACCTTTAAATTCCTCTCTGGATATTTTAAAATTATTATAAAATCACTTTTTTACACCTACAGGCTGAAACTCACAACGCTTATAGCTATTAACGGTAATCGACTCCGATTTAAACACACGCATTCTCCCCTGTTTCACCCATCAAAATGAAGTTGTTAAACTGACTAGCCCTTCATCAAAATCTAGCCCTTCATCTTAAATCTACATCTAGCTCTTATGTTTTTAACTCTTGTTGGGATTTTGACATTTGCAAAGACTCTAGTGGAGAATATCTGCACATGGGATATGAGACAGAGATTTATATATTTACTATTATTTTTTTCTAATAAAAGACATATGCATTTTATTATGATTTAAACCTAGCCTTCCATTATAAAGTTGTTATTAGTTTAAACTTTTTTCTCCCATAAAATCCCTAAACGATTCCATAGAAGTTGTTCCCTTAGAAATGCCATCTATGTTTAAAGGTTTTTCTTGTGCATGGAGAACAGACACATAGAGTACAGAAAAAATACTACTACCCTTCAAAATTCCAACAAATATAAAAGCATGGGAGAATGAGCATTAAACATACTACTTGTAGTTGTCAAAGCCATCTAAGAGTTTGTCATTGAGAATAATGGAGGCATAATTTTCCATTCTTTGAGATTTTTACTTTTGCAAAATATTTATACATATATACCTCAATTAGAAAACTTGAATTTACATTTTAAGGTGTTGGGGTCTTGGATTCGTCATAAAATAACCTAACTTATATTCAGTTGGGTGAGGAACGTGATTGAGGTTATAATTGTTTGGTCAATTGAATAGAGTAAGCTTCAATATGTTTAGTAAGCTACAATCAGTAACAAAATGACACCACACTTTATATAAATAACCTTTTGGGGGGAAAATATCGAAACTATTGTTTTTAAGTATATGAAGTATTAATTATTATAACTATGACTTGTATTCTGGAAATAAACGTGACTTTATAGTAGAGATTTTAACGTTTAGCATTCTTGTAAATCTAGACATTTAAAGCGGCTAATTGTTATAACAGTTTTATAATTAAAAGACTTTCATTATTAGTTGTAAACGTAAATTATTACGGTAAAGTCACTGGCGAAAAACCATAAATTCAAAACCTTCAACAGTCGTAGAGGGTAAAATTACTTTGCACGACGAATATTTAACGTATTTTATGTTTGCCTGTATTAAGCAACAATCACCGGATGTGTGATACATTTTATTTCCCCTCAGCACGTATTGTCCACTCGATGCAATCACTGGATGTGTGATACATTTTATTTCCTCTCAGCACGTACTGTCCACTCGATGCAATCACTGGATGTGTGATACATTTTATTTCCTCTCAGCACGTACTGTCCACTCGATGCAATCACTGGATGTGTGATACATTTTATTTCCTCTCAGCACGTTCTGTCCACTCCATGAAATCACCGGATGTGTGATACGTTTTATTTCCTCTCAGCACGTACTGTCCACTCGATGCAATCACTGGATGTATGATACATTTTATTTCCCCTCAGCACATATTGTCCACTCGATGCAATCACCGGATGTATGATACATTTTATTTCCTCTCAGCACGCACTGTCCACTCGATGCAATCACTGGATGTGTGATACATTTTATTTCCCCTCAGCACGTATTGTCCACTCGATGCAATCACCGGATGTGTGATACATTTTATTTCCTCTCAGCACGTTCTGTCCACTCCATGAAATCACCGGATGTGTGATACATTTTATTTCCTCTCAGCACGTACTGTCCACTCGATGCAATCACCGGATGTATGATACATTTTATTTCCTCTCAGCACGCACTGTCCACTCGATGCAATCACTGGATGTGTGATACATTTTATTTCCCCTCAGCACGTATTGTCCACTCGATGCAATCACCGGATGTGTGATACATTTTATTTCCTCTCAGCACGTTCTGTCCACTCCATGAAATCACCGGATGTGTGATACATTTTATTTCCTCTCAGCACGTACTGTCCACTCGATGCAATCACTGGATGTGTGATACATTTTATTTCCTCTCAGCACGTACTGTCCACTCGATGCAATCACTGGATGTGTGATACATTTTATTTCCCCTCAGCACATATTGTCCACTCGATGCAATCACCGGATGTATGATACATTTTATTTCCTCTCAGCACGCACTGTCCACTCGATGCAATCACTGGATGTGTGATACATTTTATTTCCCCTCAGCACGTATTGTCCACTCGATGCAATCACCGGATGTGTGATACATTTTATTTCCTCTCAGCACGTTCTGTCCACTCCATGAAATCACCGGATGTGTGATACATTTTATTTCCTCTCAGCACGTACTGTCCACTCGATGCAATCACTGGATGTGTGATACATTTTATTTCCTCTCAGCACGTACTGTCCACTCGATGCAATCACTGGATGTGTGATACATTTTATTTCCTCTCAGCACGTACTGTCCACTCGATGCAATCACTGGATGTGTGATACATTTTATTTCCTCTCAGCACGTACTGTCCACTCCATGCAATCACCGGATGTGTGATAGATTTTATTTCCTCTCAGAACGTACTGTCCACTCGATGCAATCACCGGATGTGTGATACATTTTATTTCCTCTCAGCACGTACTGTCCACTCGATGCAATGAATCTAATCTACTTGATATACTAAATTCCACATTCAATTACTCGCTACGAACGAATGCTATATTTTATTAGACGTTGTTTTGTATTTCTAAAATCTTTTTCTAAAATAATTACTGATGAGATTAAACACCTTTGTTTATCTCGTAAATGGAATGTGAAATAAACCCTAAACCTATAAGTTTCCTGGCCGTAAAAATATTATATTCCTAATAAATAAAAAAAAATGATTAATTGGCTAAGAAAACCAGGATTGACAATATTAGCAATATTGTCGTTATGATATACACAAGCGTTTTAAATTTATAAAAGAGAAAGATATTGTACATATTGATATTTTTAGAATACATCTTTTTTGAAATATTGATACCAAGAATATGTAACGAATATCCCTAATATTTTACACTAATAATAGTTTCTTACAAAAGTTTAAAATATTATAAACAAAAACTCCATGGTTTAAATGTCCAACCACAGTATGATATTTGCAAGAGTAAATCTTTAGAATTACACGGTTGGGAATGTGCATTATTAATATAAAGTAGCAAAGCAGCATATTCTAAAATAAATTATGATTAAATGATGTGAGAATAAAATTGGTAAAAACTCTTGGTATTTAATGAGGTTGAAATAAAATATTGATTGTGAACCAAAACCCAAATATTTCTCTAAAATTGGTGCAAACAATTACGTTTCAAGTGACAAAATATTGGTGTTGCAACATTCCTCTTCAGGCATATACAAAAATAAGACGCATTCATACCGTCAAAATCAAATACTTAAAGAGTATTGGTTTTCAAAAGCCAAGTACTGTAAAGGTAAAAAAAATTGAAATAGAAGCTCATTTAAATAAACTTCGTTGAGTAAATCTCATTCATAAATATAATTATTTTGGGAATAATAAAGTTATAAACTTCCATTAGATGCACCCGAATAACCAAGAAGGAAAATATCATTGATTGGAGTGTTTAAATTGTTTATTTACACTGATGTCATTAACAAAACGTCACTAACAAAGTTAGGCGGTAAATTGTTGAACTTCTGAGTAATCTCCCTATCGAATACGATTATCTAACGAATGCGATTATCTAACGAATATCGAATATGATGGATGTGCAATTATAAACCCATTACCTCTAACAAGATCTCATTAATGACATGGGTAAAGTGTGAAGCTTTTAGGAAAGTTTTATAAGATAATGATTCTAAATCATGTGGTCTAATTGGTCTAAAACATTCACGGTTCTTTAATTTTTATGGGTAAATATATTTTAATTTATGGACACTATGGAAAAACATTTTACTTTTAAAACTTCTTGTCTATAAAAAACTAGAAAAAATTGAAATATCTCAAAATGTCTGTAGTAACGTACTAAGTATAAATTACAATGTTTAATTTATTTGGCAGTTTTATATTATATAAAACTATTTTACATTATTTATTATATGTATTATTTAACATAAAAATAACAATTATAACCAATTTTTTAAACAGCTGTGGACTTTTACTAACTAGATAAATAACAACACCAGTAATCATACGTTTTGTTTTATTTGGTTAAAAGTTACTTTTTGTACATTTCGTATATATGGTATTCTTCTTTGGAAGTACTCTCTTTTGGTAGGTGGTACGTTTGGTACAGTTCTTAAAATACTGAGGGTAACCTATTGTTGGAGATCCAGGGTGTTAGGCTTTAGGGCTGAACGCCACATTGGTATTGAATAGGGACCTTCTAAAAATTATTATCATGTAATCGAAATGTAAATAAAGAAATCTTTAATAAAATAGAAGATTTTTATATTCTGGATAGAGGGTTTTTATTGATTTAGCTATAGGTGTTTTATCACATAATTATTATAACTATACATATTAATAAAATTAAAGTAAAACAACATAGACTAAGTTAAAGTTCCTCTACAATGTACGAAATAAAGAGTATTTATTCACACAAAGATATTGTTAAAATGATCCAAGCAATATATATCAAGCTAATATATATGAGACAGATATTTTATGAATTGTAAAAGTTAGGAATTCAAAATGTGTAAAAATCAGTGCAGTACTTCCTGTACATTAATAATTGTGCAACAATTTTGTTCACAAATTTCGTTATTTTGAAATTGTTAATTACACAAATAAAACTCCGTTGCAAAATCATTTCAACAACATAGGAGAAGCAGTCCTACATTAACAGAAAAGGGAATTTTTAACCGTCATCTAGCTGTACAAAACAATAATATTAATAGGCTCAGGTGCTTTGGAGCACTATATCTGAGAAGATCATCTGTATCTCGCAGAGACTAATTTGACCATGGAACGATCTAAAGATACACAAACGGAATTTAAGGGCATACTGAAGCATTACTGCATCACTTGATATTGTACCTCCAAAACGTATGATTTCTCCTAAGATTCAACAAATTTTATCTTGACAGATTTTTCCGTAACCAATAAAATAAATATAAAATCGAGCTAAGTTTAATAAATATATTTTATAGCCCATAACTTAAAATTATAAATGACCAAAAATAAAAAAGGAGAAAGGTGTGAAATAAAGTCAAATAGGTAGGCAAAATTTAACTGAACTTTTTTTAATAAACTTTGGCCTAGATAAGTAATGTATTTGGAGACTATCCATTCCTGTTTTAACTATAAAAGACATGAATTTCCTGGGGTCGCTCGTGAGTATCAACTAAGAATTGATAAATTGAGAATGAGCGATATTATCAGCTTCAAAATGTTACTTTATACTTAGGAAGTAAATGAACGAGCATGTTAAATTAAAGAATCAGTGAAGTGTGTAATAGATATTTACTTTAAGTATCAGATATGGGTATTTGGGAGTAAATAGAGTTTGTTTGACCGCATCTATAGCAGACGTATGTATAGGTAGGAGCTAGTTAATGCTTCAAAGGGTTTTGAAATGCTCTCAGCAAACTAATTGACCCTATCACAGTAGCGTAATTTGAACAACGGCTTGAATATAATCTGGCAAACAATTCAATTTCCTTCAATCACTTAGCATTGATTTGATCATCGGTCAATAAGGCTTATTCCATCGACAGATTTCATGATTACAATGGAGGGGGTCATGTCGGACTGGTGAACGTTTTATTAATGTTTCATGTTTCAAATCTGGTATCGCTAAACAAATGATTATTTTAATTTTTTCTGAAAATGGCAGAATATATTTTATACAGACACACGTTTGTAACTTGGAGACATACTATTACTTGTATCCTCTATATTTCTTTAGCTTTTGTATCAAAAGTAATTACAGAAACAAAAATTAATTAAAAGAATGATTCAGCTGCTGTGGGAATTATTTAGCAATACATAAATTTAAATTATCTATATAGGTAATACGTTTAATTACTTCATATATATATTTTAACTTTAACGTGTCTAAAAATTATCTGAAACTTGAAAGAATGTTTTTTTACAACTACTAGGCACCGAGAAATTGCTTTTCAAATGAGCTGAAACATGAAATGTTCTTCCTCTGATAAATGGGTGAAACGGTATTTTAAGCAGCTCCTTTGTTATGCGAAATTCACTTTGCTTTTAATGAGAGCGATGACTAGAGGGAATATTTCAATACAACGATGCACAAAATTATGGTCAGTACTTTTAATTGAAAATATCTTTTGCGAAAAACAAGCTATATGCGTCCATATAAGTGTTCCGTATAGTATTATCTTTTTGTAATATTTTACTATTTGGAATGAAATCAGATGAAGTTCATTCATATAATTCATTCTATCAGTTCTAGTTCATCCATATTTGAGTCTCAATCAGCTATTATCAAGCACAATACCCATATCTCTAATCACTATATCTGCTAACGAAGAGTATAAGGCGGAATGGAAGATCACAGATACTGCACCTAATGACTGATGCTCATCTTATAAACCTCGAAAACGTTATTTTAAGTTCTATTTTATTCTAGAAATGAGTGCTCTACTAAAACTATTTAATACAGTATATTTGTACATAAACCGACGCTTAGATGTAGAAACTACAAACTACCGATAAGGTATATCTTAAAATTTATTATAAAGCAATGTGTTCAAAATGTTAGGTAATTTATAGAATGGTTTGAATGAATGAATAAATGACTTGGAAAACTGTATTACCTACAGCTACAATATAATTTTCATATGTTTTGATATATGGACGAAGGTTTTATTGAAGACAAAAATTAACACCACAATTTACGTCTTGTTGTTTGAGGGCATATTTAATAATTAAAAAAATAATAAATGGGAATCTTTTTATTTCTTTTTGAAAACTTTACTTCATCCACAAATACCCCTTCGGTAATATGTTATATATATATATATATATATATATATATATATATATATATATACATATATTCTGCGTCTACTTTAAAAATGTTGTTTATTTTTATGAGTTAATCACATATTCATTATATTATATTATATATATATATATATATATATATATATATATATGTATATATATATATATACGTATATATATATATATATATATATATATATATATATATATATATATATATATATATATATATTGTAATCCTTAGATGAATTATTTTTTCTTGTTGAATATGTATGGTGAAATAAAATAATTTTCATAAACAAGAATATACGAGTATTACTTCACTTTATTGTTGATTGAAGCTTTTCACTAATTTACATTATTAGCATTTTCAAAATTTATAAATCACTGTCCAGTTTTGTGACTAGAGTATAGACCCTAGTATATAAATAGTAATATATTATAAATAGTCTATAAATATATATAAATTTATTCCAGTAGCTTTTTAATTTTGAAAATAAAAAAATTGTGACTATAACCGGTATGTGAAGTAAGGTATATTTCAGGTAGTCCATGAGATCTAGTGTCTCTACTTTACCTCTGTTAATTTTCAAGTTGTATAAAGTGTTTTAATTGCACTACTGTGATCTGTATAGATTTTGAGCGTAATTAGTAATGTGTCAAAAGTAAAAGCTCATGGCTTGTTATTACTTTGTCTGTTTTCTTTTAGGAAATTTAAAATCCATAGTACAGTATTTTCGAAATTATATATATTTGCTAAAATATACATAATCACACAGCAGAAACAAAATGCTAAATTTAGGAAGGTAGTTTATCGTTCTAAAATAGTAAACGTGTAGCTAAGTAGGAGCTGTAGTGAAAATGGAAAAAATATATAAATAAATTTAAAATTTATTTGTCTGAAAATGTTAAACTACTTTTCAACACATTATTTAGACGAATCCTAACAGGAACTCTGGTAATGTTTGCATCTTCTGATCATTCTAGGAAGTACTAAAATTAGACCCATGTATTTAACAACAAAACAAACACTAATTTATAAAAACGCACATAAATATTCGGTTGTAATGAATGACTCTAGTAGGCCATTAGGAAAGGTAATAGATCACAGCACCATCTCGGCTATTTAATCTATCAAACTTGAGAAACCATTCTCATTATTCTTTCTGTACTACACCAGCTTAGAAATTAAACAATACCTTAAGAATAACGAAACAGCTACTTAAACTACGTTAACAGCCTTTTCCCTTTCAAAAGTGAATATTTCGGAGTGTGGCGAATAAACACGTAGAAAGGAATGTAAAACGATAAAATAGGCACAAAAGCGTCCCTCAGACCAATAAAAACTCCATCTAGTATATAAGAAATGGAAAACTATAACCAATTGTGTAGTGGTATACTCCATGTGGATAAAACTAAATAAAGAGTATCAATATTCAATATAAAAAATGAAATTTGGTATATATTAAAAAAAAAATATTAAGTCAATAGAAACAAATCATATACGTCAAAATATACTTTTTCTGAAATATATTAATGGTCATGTATCGAATAAATGAATGCTTACTGTAGCAATGACGAAGTTAATTCAGTCAAATACCTATTATGAAGGACTACAACCAATCTTTTAGACACAACATCATTTAAGAGAAAAATAATAATGATGGGTCGTTTCAACTACTTAACGTGTTACAAAATGAGCGGTGAAATATCAAAGTAAAACAATAAATATTACAAATAGTAGCATATTAGTAAATAAACTCTAATAATAAATTATCTCATGAAACAGTTACAATGACAGGAACCCGGTTTCAAGTGAGAGATGTTAAAGAACAGATTGAAATGTTATATATGTACACACACCTTTTATAATGACCACAGTAAACATTTCCTTATACAAATTTTAAAAAACGTATAAAACCATGTAAGAACTATAACAAAAAAAACCGGGAGCAGAAAGTAAAAGACAAAGAGGTCAAAAAGTAGAGGAGGATACAACAAATAAGTAAAGTATAAAACGTCTTGTAAAATAAGTGGTATCAATAAATTTAACCATTAGAAAACGATTAAAGAAATGTATCAAGTAGGAACAACTTCCTGTGATGGGAAAAACCACAGATGAATCAAAAGATAGATGAATATATATGAGATGGATCAGCACTGATGTCATTGAAGAAAGAACAGATTAATAAAAGACGAGAAAAAAGAAAGGAAACTAGTCAGACAAAAAAAATCCTTATGCGGAGTTGAAAGGGAATTTCCATGTACATTGGTGGCAGAAAATACACTGAGAGATAGAAATTTAAAGAGGATGTAACATGATAAAAATTGAACTTTCAACTACTTCAAGGTGAATAAAGGGAGAAATATTACAACAAAATTACTAAAAAAATTTCCTCACTTTATAAATAAAGAATCAAATCAAAAACATAAACTCAAAAGCATAAATTAATTAGGTTTTACAATATACCGACGTGAGTTTTGTAGAACCATGGAACATGATATTTCATAGCAAAATAATACTTTTACCAACTAAGAGTCTTGAATTAGATCTAATATCCTGCCTGCAACACATTTTACATTTTCTATTAGGTTTACGTCCTGCTTGAGAGGCAATTTAATGAAGCGATATAAGGTTAAACATATCTGTCAATGATAAGAGAACTGAGTTAATGACATGTTACATCATTGCTTCAAATAACAATAAACAAGTGACCTATTTATAAAGCTTTGGACAAGTTTTACTGCTGTATGTATTACAATTACGGATGTTCAAATAATATTGTATGTTTGTGTTTGTGCCCTGCTCATAGGTTCTAAAGGATCTTCAGTATTTTAAGTCTTGGTTGTAGAGAACGTCTATACGAGTACAAACAAGAAAGAATTAAGTTGAATTAGGTTTATTTTTGCTAACATAGTAGTAATTGTAATATGTTATTATTTTTATTATCTCTTTTATAAATGTTTTTAGCTTCTAGTTGTTATTTAAATACCTTTCAATTCTTCCTGCATATTTCTATTTTAATCTATAAATCTGTATTATTTTATTTGGTCTCTATTAAATGAAAATTGTTTTTGTAATTTAGAGATTAGGGCTGGAATAATTCCCGGAACTAATAAAGCTTCCTTATGTAAATTGATTTATCTACTGAGAGTGCAAGTTATTTTCAGTGTAAACTTGGGAATACGAACATTACAAAAACACATTTTGAATAGCATTTAACATTATTAAATTTGAACTCTTCAAATAAACTATTCTGATTGTATAATTTCATTGGTAATGTAAATATTCAAATACTGGATTTTATTTGCAACAATAAGTGTTGTTTGTTAGGTAATGATGTAAACTAATTGCAACGAGATTTTAACACAACAATTAATGATTTTAATTTGATTTACACTGAATGACAGATGAAACAAGGGTTTATCTAGAAATGTAGAAACCCATGTCGGCAAAACAATGTTTACTGAAGCCCAACGAGCGATGTTGTTATTTTTGAACAGATGGTCACAGTTATTGGGTTCAGTAATGTTCGGATTTTAACATATTTAGCAGGGAGAATTAAAATACACTGACTTTAAATTAAATTACTTGAACCAAATTTTAAATATAATTTTAAAAAATATCCTATTTTTATAGTAGATTTAAAACAGAAATGACGGTAACGTTGAATGAAGATAGACTATTAAGTTAGGTAACAATCAATAAAGTATATACATAATAGACGGTACGTAGGAACATTATTTGAATAAAGCAAATTGATTAGCTTGTAATCACACTTTTGTTTAATGAATAACATATCAACAACAAATAATATATGTAGGTACATATAACATGCATGTTTGTTACTAACAATTGTGCATGTTTAATTTCATGTTATGTTGAATTATTAGTTTTAATGTAAAGGGCAAGGCTCACTAGTGATTTATACGCACAACTTGTCAACACATGCCTTTCCACGCTTCGGCGGACACAGTACTCCTCGTAAATGCTAGAACCTTCTAGAATTATAGAGATTACTAGAAACGGCAGGTCACCCCTGAGCGGAACAACAGCTTCATTTTTTAGAACATTTTAGCAATTAACTGATAGAATTTACTAGGGAAGGGGAACCTAAATATAAAGATATTGTTTAGCGAGAGAAGTTGAATATTTTTACAATGTTAGGATTTACTAAAATCTTTCGTAACAGAGGGAAAGACAGTGACAATGCGTGTTTAGTGTAAATAGACTATTATCAACCCTAGACGTTATTAGTAGATTTAAGTAAAACGATGTTCGTCCTTCTTATAAATCTTAAGCGTCTTAATTAAAGTAATGATTAAATATTGTGAATTATTAAATAGTAACTAAATAAATATAACCCACTAACCCCAATATAAAAAAAAAATTATTTTACCAATATTATTTTATGTACATTTCGATTTAATGGTAATTATCTCCAGAAGTATTTTGAAGATAATTTAAATTTGCCTTATAATTTTTTGAGCTAGTTTAGCTATGTAACTCTACTAATAGCCAATATCTGACATGCAGAGGGTTTATCTCAACTTTGCAAGTAAGCATTATATTATTATTACGAATATTTTTATTATTTTGTAGTGATAATTCAGTAAACGAAATATTATAAATAGCTTTGGCACATTTTTTATTATAACCTACAATGTGTCTGATACTTTATTAAACAAAGTAAAGCATTCTAAATATTTGCATATATTTAGGTAACATTTTAAACAAACTATGAAGTGTAATTAAAAAAAACAAAGGTGTGTGGCGCAAAACGAAAATCTGTTCACTCCCTGAGTATGTCCTAATAGGTATCTTTTCTATTTTACTTCTATCTTATTAAGATATAAATCCCTAATCTCCTAAAACAAATGCTTGAGAATATAGTTTATCATTTCGTATAATTCTATTTTAGAAAAACTCTTTAATAAATATGAAGGGATCCGTTAATGAATTTTAATAAGTGAATTGTGGTAATCAATAGAGTTGAATAAACATGATAGTAAAGAATATATAATTATTAATAAATAAATACGCCCTTAAGAATGGATATATATAGCTAATTCCTTATTAATTCCCTTGGTAGTTTGTTCCTAATTATATATATTTTTTTTAGAATAAAATTTAAATTTGATTTTCCCACACTTTAACCCTTATAAGCTCATCTAATTTTTAATTTCACCCGAAAGGTTGTGAATGTTTATGCGTGAAATTATTAGTCATTAACTCATGAAACTATCTATGATTGAAACCCCCTATTATAGAAGTCAATAGTTTCATATATTGCACAATTAATAAAAGTACGCTTGTAAAATATATTATATAATTTCCCATAACTTGTGTTAAATATTGAGGAAATTGTGTTAAATATACCGCTAGTATTACCTTTCTTGTTCCACTCCGTTCATTGTATTGTCACTCTACATCAGGTGAGCAGTGACGTGTACATGATTTTCAGGGCAATAAAGCGTGTAATTGAAAAGATACGAAAGTTACTAGATGTTTTCTAAATAAAATCGCTTCAAGGTTTCCAACACGTTTAACTCTGACTTTATCCATTAATGTATGAAACGTGTTGTCAAAGTTTACTTTGAAAGTCTATATCTATAATGTAATATTAGCGAAACGTTTTAAGTAACACGCACGCGCGCGCGCACACACACACACACACACACACACATATATATATATATATATATATATATATATATATATATATATATATATATATATATATATATATTAACATACGTTATTCAAATACAAGAATATTTATTAATTTATATCCAAAGCTTTATCTGTATTTTTCTCAAAAATCTTGTTTCTCCATTGAATTTAGGAGTCGTTGAATTACATTAATCTGATAAAGGCAATTACACTTATATAATTCAATAGGAACTTGAAGTAATGATATTACCACTTTAATATAAGATATAATTGCCAAGTTGATCTATATGATTTGTAACTTCTAATTTGGTTATAAAATAAAAACCATAATATGTTGTAATCCCTAATCAAACATAATGTAATAGACTGTACACATATGAAGATAGTGAATACCTTTCACAAAACTTTATTCAGTAATATTTATTGAATGTTTTATCTAAAATGTAAAGTTGATTTCCACTCGGTCTATATGTACTCTACGCAATATTTATTCATACATTCATGTCCAAACTTCAATCTTATGTATCTGTAGGTAACTAAACCATTGTATCTTGTTTTCATAAATATCAATTTTATAAAATGAAATTTACAAATAAGTTGAACAACAATAAATTGTCGTAAATAAAAGCATATCTTCTACGTTGTTCTTGGACTACTCTTTACCATGATACACACATTGCAGAACATATACGGCTATGCAGAAGTCAATCAGCCTGAAGAAGTAAATAATGAGAAAATAAATAATATTGTTTGGTAAAAATAGGCCTTATTTAGTTATAGCTTACGCAAACAGACATATTCTGATTTAAAGTTTGACGGGAAAATTTCCCAGTATTAGAAAAGGCCTTGGTGTAGAGCTGATACTTCCAACGCGTGATAGAATTACGAGCGAATGGTTACTGAATTTACAAGATCCAGGCTTTTACATGTTAACACTTAACTTTGACTGACAGGGCTGACGGTTCGTACACTTCAGAAGAATAATATTTTAGTATAAGTTAAGTTTAGTGTTAGGGATTCTAAAATAATAATGTATTTCTATTTATTGATGATATTTACAATATAATTTTTAAATTATGCCACTGTTCTATGTTTCTTCTGTTAGATGTTTTAATTTCGATTTAGTAAAAAAAATATAAAGGATTTCCATGTTAATAAATCAAAAGAAATATATAAAATGTTCGTTATTTAAAAAAAAAAAAAAAAAAAAAAAAAAAAACTATGAAAGAGTTTACCTAATTAGAGTGACACCTTCCGTCGCTCATTAAATATTACCATACAAAATGTTTGATTATAAATATTAAGGCCTACATAAATATATAGTTACTCAAAAAGGAACTTTAGAAATGTAATGAGGTCGACAAGGTTTATACTCCTTTGATATTTAAATAATTACAGAATTTCACCTTTCATTCATGTTATAATCCAATTAATAATTTTGTCAGCGTATGAAACATATTTTCATGGGAAGAAGTTTAAAAGGAAGAAACAATTTGTTACAATTATATAGAATATTTTGTCTGCCAATTTATCTTTTATAGGTCTATGTAATAAAATACATACTTAGTTATTTTGTTTATAAAATAACACTTCTATTGGGGCAGTGAAGGTATAATAGCGATATATCTTGAATAACTAGATTTCATTCTGCTTTTCCAATTATTGTTAAACGTTGTAAAAAATTTTAATAATATATAAATACTATATTTGTTAGGAAAGTTGAAAGAATACATTACCTAATGAAAGAAGCTATTCTTATCAACTACATTCATCATAGTTTTATGTTCCAGTATTATAATAATCAAACCTATTTAGAA
This sequence comes from Prosapia bicincta, assembly GCA_036971475.1. NCBI lineage: Eukaryota > Metazoa > Arthropoda > Insecta > Hemiptera > Cercopidae > Prosapia > Prosapia bicincta. Next base: position 237,998,674 of record JBAIZL010000004.1, on the reverse strand, counting down.
AGGCCCCATTGTCTTATTGCTTATCCTCCTGACTCAATCAGATAAATTTCATTATTTATTATTTACCGCCTACAAATTTCAAATCTAAATAAAGGTAGCTTTTTTATATAAAACGGGGCCAGTAACATCTCAGCTGTTAATAAATAGACCAATGCAGTATAAGGATTCAATGACCATAACTTCCTTTGGCGAATGCAGAATATTAAAGAAACAAAACCCAAGAAGAGTTCCTAAATAATTTTTCCATTTGAAAATTCCTACAACAGTGAGAGTTATTAACAAACCCTTAAAGAGACCTGGTAAAATCAATTTGTCTCGTACTTAGTGATAAGGATATTTTTACATTTGCTTTATAACCTTATTATTATGTCTATTTTTTTAAATGATTCCAAAATTTTAAGCATTAGAATAGCACAAAATTGCATTCAACATTCAACATTTTGCTTTCATGGTTTAAATAAAGTCTCTCCATATTGACAATACCCACATCAATTGAAAACCATTCCCTGGCTGCAATAAACCTCTTGAAAAATTGTAACACATAAAAAACCTATTTATTTTTGAAAAATCAGTATTACGTTATAGAATATGTCGTATCTACCTATTTATTAAAGAGAACACTGAATGATAGACACATTACTAGCCAAATCTATTAGAAACACGTAAAACTACAGAGTAAAATCATGATTGATGCAAACTCAGGTAAACTTAAAACTTCCTGAAGATACACTGTTCAGTGCTTCACTATGTTGACGAAAAATATCACTTTCAAGCCTACTCCACGCTTTATTCAAAGGCAAATTGGTTTTTGCGCAACAAAGGCCTCGCTTTACGAGACGGTTTAATCAATTTATCTTTAGCGTAGTTTATCGGCAAATACAGCGAGAAAGCGAATACTCTGGCTGTCTAATCTTTAGAGTGTACATTATGCGGAGTTTTAATATATTAGGTAGTTGAAATTTGTGTTACATTGAAAATTACGAGGTACAATTGTTAAAAGGGAACGTGCCGACTAACAAAAGTATATGTCTTTTATTATTGTTTCCTTATACTCTATATATTAAAATTATTAATTCTGTTTTGAATTAAGGAAAATCATTACTCATGTCTGCAGGATCATTACTTGTAACTATAAATGGAACGGGAAATAATTATACAAATATAAAATTCTTCTAATGTAAGTTCTATATCGTTTGACTCGTATTCTGCATGACATCTTCTACAAGGCTTGGATTGCATACAACAGATTGTAAACATTTATTTTAATCATCGATGAAATACAATAATTACAATTTTTTGGCTCTTATTCCAATTCTATATATTAGCTCACACCCTTTTTAATAATACACACCCCACACACACACACGCACATACTATATATATATATATAAATAATTCAAATTTTATATGGTTAGTAAAATACTTTTTATTTATTCACTCCGGTTTTAATGTTAATTTTTAAACTTTTATTAAACGTCAATTAATGTTAATAAAGTATTTTAAAATAATTAGTCATTGATTAAATTTAATGAATTAATTTTATATGAGAGAAAACATTTTCACAAAAGGGTCAAGGTCTGTGATGTAGTTATTTCCTTCCATTTGTCTTAAAATAAGTGATAAAGTTAGATTTAAAAAAGTAGCTGGGTTTATGATATATGTATGTGGTAGAACAGCTGTTTAAATGACTGGGTTAAGGTACTTTATTTATTATAACTCTAGTTAATAAATAAAAAGTAATTAAAATAATGTTGTTTTCATCCAATTACGAATTAACTTTAAATAGGGTTTGTTTATTTACATCCCTTGTTTGTATAGATTTGCCTTTCCCTTCTCATATTTCATACCACAAAGCCTAAAACTATCTGAGAATACTTATATTTGTTATTACACTATTAAAAAAAGAAAAAGGCATTACTTTTCAAAAATTAGTACTTGTTTAAAGAAGAATTGATTTCATAATTTCTATATTTAGGTAATTAATCAACGCCAACATTTTATTCCAATAAATGAGAAATAGTAAAGAGTGTTTGTATAAATATCCTTTTTTAAAATATTTCTTGGGTATAGCTTATAAAAATTATAGTTAATAATAATAGGACTAACCGTAGGAGATAGAAGTAATATTAAAATAAATCTTGAGAAGAAATCTCTTCAATTGACAAAATAAAAAAGTTCAATTTTATGGAACTATTTAAAAACTATAAAAAACTACTAAAATTAGCAAATAAGATTTAGTTTTCATGTAACGCAACCATTTATAAGTACTCGGGTTTAGTAGATAAAAATAGATTATACAAGTTAACTTTTGAAGCTAGAGTGGAAGTGATATTGGCATGTGTCATCAAAATTTGATCAATATTCCCCACGTAGACAACACTGTTTTGCGCCGTAGATTTTATTGCTTAAACTTTGACAGTTTGCTTTAGAGTTAGTTATCGTAATACGGTATTTTAATTTAAAAATTATTTTAAAATTAGTGCTTTATTATTCAAACCCTATTTCCTTCTGTCAGTCGTTTCTGATATACGAGAGTTATCATCTAGTAGTTATCATCTTACGAGAGTCTCATATAAAGTAGAGTTATTCTATTGTTTTTTTTCGGTTAACCTTTAGTCTTAGTAGGTCGTTTATTGTTATTTTTGTGGGGAAATAGATTTCTCATTCTTTAATAGATATTATAATAACAGTTTTCATAAATACTGCTGTAATAAAAAAAAACACGTTCATTTAATAATTACATTTGTGTTTTTTAAGCGGGTCATTGGCTAAAGAGAGAGAAAGAATGTTACCGAAAGAAAATACTTCATTGATATAAATCTAAAACAACCCAGCCACCTTTGTTTTAATAATTCAGAAGAAACGTTGTTTAATAGGCTACTCAACTCTAACTTTATCTGACGTTTTAGGACGACCTGAAGCACGGTCAAAGGTCATAGTGAATATCTTTTCGTAGTGCCTGCTTTTAAACTAAGGAATTAATAATACATAATATTATTATGCTATATAATATAATACTAACTTATTTAAAAAAAAAAAACATTAGTTGAGCGGAGAAAATTTAGATCCTCATCTCGACATTACTGAAAGTTTAATATAAAAAAGATAAATACAGGACCACAAATATTTAAAACTAAGTTAAGCAATAACAAATTGATTATAAAATAAATGAGTTGCTTATATTTGTCAATAAGTGAGTTGCGTGAAACGTAAAATCAGGTTTCGGAAATAGAGATTAGCACCAGTTATTGCTTCTTATGCGTAACTCATAAGAGGTTCACTGGTAGTTTATGCTGCCCAGCAAGAGGGGCTTTGCTTAGTGACGATTTATGTCGTTTTTCCAGCTGAAGGCAAAGTGTCCAGTTATTAGACTCTTAATGTATTCGCTGTTATTGAGTACCGCCCCCAGACCGGCGGAAGTGTAGGAACACCCACCAATCAGAATTGTATATTCGCGATTTAATATATGTTACCTCATAATATTATTCTTAGAACACTTTTAAAATTAAAAAAACGTAGAGCCACTACATTCCACTCTGGTTAATTCCTTTCGCATTTTAATGCTTATTATTTATGTAATAATGGATAATTTGAAACACGTTTGGTTACATATTTATGCTGAGCATAGAGCACATTTTTGATTAGATAATACTTTTTTTAAATTTTAATGAGGTTTAATAATTTATTTACGCATCTGCAGGTTTGAGTGTCAGATTTTAATATCCAATTTAACGAGAAAATATAAATTAATGAATGTTAGCTGTGATACAATTAAAATAAACGTTCACACACAGCATTCAAATAGCAAACTCGACGTGGCAATACTTTACGTTTATATAGTCTACATATTGTTAAAAAGCCAACTGCTTCAAGTAATAATTGTATTTCTTCTCTATAACCACAAACATGTAAATGTTATATGTAGGGAAATAAAAAAATGTAGGTTGAATAACAAGCTGTATTCACTTGTACCAACCATACATTTTACTTAGAGGGATAAAAATTACAAATACCAAACATTTTATATAGAAATTCAGTTTTAGTTACAACATGATTTTAAAAACTTGAAAATGAAGCGAAAACACGTTTCATTTACAACTCCTACAAACACGAGTCCGTGTGTCATTATTTTATCACGAATGAGAGAGCAAAATCTTACAAAGAGTTTAATGATGTTTTGATCTCACAGATGACACTCAAATAAAAACAGAGGTTTGCATTTATTTAAATTTCTCAAGGTAACGTTTTTTAGAATTATGAATCCCGAAACGAAATTTAGTTTTATCTTGCAATTTTATTTTCTAGTTCATAGTTTTTGTTGAGGTTTTAAACTAATAACGAAGTATTTTAAATAAATACTTTTGTACATTAATTCATAATATTATAAAACGTCGTATACTTTCTTCTCATATCTCTATATAATAAAGGAAACTAGAAACTGTATATTCGTACACTCCACGAACTCACAAAGGCCTACGATAATTGTGTTTTAAATTACTTTCAAAAACCTAATTTTTGCAAGTACATATTTAGTTGTTATTAAATTTATTGTTTAATTTTAAAACCTTGAACAATTAATTATATATTATAACCTTGAAAGTAAATGATAAAACGTGTATTTTAAAGCATTGTTGTATTAGATCTAATTATTAAAACAGATATGTTATTATTATTATATTTGCTGATTATACATCTGTTTTTTAATATAAATTTAATGTTATTGTATTATGAATCAATATATGTTTAGCATATACAAGAAATCATTTCTGACTGCTGAGTGGTTGGAGAAACGTATTTTATAAGATATTGTACGTATTTCTAATAGAAAAACTTTCATGTAATCAATCATAACTATAAATTCTAGTTCGAACGACTTAAGATGTAATAATCAAATTTATAGGAGTATTATTTTTAAAATAAAAATATAAACTTACAGGTATTCTTTCTTAACAATACAAATTTTACTGTAATTAGGTAACTGTTTAAAATTATAAATCATGTTTTAACCAGTTCACCTTCATTTTTGAATTTACTTTTTTTTTATGTGAATGGATTTTGAAATAATTACTGACACCAAAAACGTATAAAAATATCTACTTCTCCTAAAAGAATACTTTTTAGGAATATATTTATGGTCATACATATTCAGACTATATAGTCTTTCAAATACACTAGTAGAAATTAGCAATAGCTTTTATATATTATATTAGAAATTATTTTTTGAAATATTTATAGCCAAAGTATTTCTTTAGAGATTAAGAGAAATTAAAATGGTGTATTATAGAACAGAGATCCAATATACACAAAACGAGTATTATGTAGAAAGGATCATTCGAATTCCGACCAGATCATATGGTGGCGTTTTGTAAATGTCTTAAGGCGATTTTAGATATTATCACATTGTTAACGTTCAGCGACCTTCCATTTTCATAGTATATTGAAACTAACAAAAATAATATTCATGGAAGGGTTTTTTGTCTTTGCTGACAAACCCCTTTCATTTTTTTCAAAGCATCAACACTTTTTTTTCAATTTATATATAGACTCATATGAAAATATTAAATTTTATAAAATAAATAAACCAATTCTAAACAAACAAAAATGTGCTGCATGTATGTATATAACCAGAAGAGTTTTAGGAAGTACAAGGTTACCACGACTTCTCTATTACCTCATGTACATAATCTGTGGATATAGACAGCATTATTTTATGGTTATACGTTATTACATAAACGGATTGTTTTTATAAATAACATATAATTTTGTAATTATTAGCAATATAGCCATTATACATGGCTATCTATATCATTACTTTTAATGTATTGGCTTATTTTTGACAGTAACCTTTCTGACTTGTCTTGTTTGTTTTTCATGAAACAATTCTTTTCCTAGCACTAGGCAAACACATTCTAACGCTAAATATGTGTAATGCGGAAAAACAAGTACATATAATTATGTATACACGTGTAGCTAGCTACCTAATTATTGCATTGTGCCATCTAATTATTCCCTAAGTTCGAAAACTGATATCTTCTGGATTTAGGGAAGTGTATTTATTCAAATGAAAGTTATACAAGTTAAAAACTATATAATCATGGCTGTCACTAACGTCGATACCTTGTGGTACCTTGTTGACCGGGAGAACAACCACAATACCGATTGTTATCATTTTTGAATATATATATATATATATAACATCTTTTACTTTTCGATCAAATTTGAAAATTATATTATAACGAATAAAGAAAATAACAATAAATACCTACCAATATTGTGTAAAAACTAATATTAACAAAATGAAGTCATTGGTAATGTTCTCATTGTAAGCATATTGCATTTTTGCAGCATGAATTTAAAAAATATATTTTTCATAAACTATAAAATATGAATTATTATTACTACAACGTTATATGATAATATTTCTTTGCATTGAAAATCATCAGTTTTCATTTATCATGTTTTCTTATTTTTTCATAAATCTTCGATTTCTAAAATTAGATCTTTTAGTTACGTGAAATTGCTTTATTATTACACAGCATTGAATTGTTTATTCATTTAATATAGAGTAATGCAATTTAAGCCATCAAAAATTTGTCAGTATTGCATCTTCTACTATGCAGAGATTTCATCTATTTCATTTTTACAATATCAATATTTCCATATTTACACGAGTCTTAGGGGCTGTTATGTTTAAATTATTTAAGGAAGAATATACCAATGTTACCATGGTTGTTTGCTTTAGAATTGTATGAAAACTAAAGAACGGCTACAAAACTCACCCCATCTATAATAATCCCTGTTTCACAAAGGACAGATTTCCTTACAAAAAAAAACACGATTAAGTGTTAAAACGAAACCGTATGGACCTATACAAATATAAGTCTAAACATAATTTCTTTGAACTTAAAAGTTTAAACCAACTGCAACAGAAGTGTTTCCGTTATTCATAAAACTTAGAAATCAATCTTTACTCTTGTTTATAATAAACAAATACAATTCTCAAAAATTAAATTTAAAAAAAATACTTGTAAAATAATTTATATATATAAATAATTAATAAATTTAAAATATTTCAAAAACAAGAATACTTTTAATGAATATATTTATTCAAAGCTTTTCGCCGATAAAATAGCATCAGCATCTTCAGGAAAATAATTATCTAATAAAATTAAATCTAGGTTTTTTTTTTATTAGATAATTATTTTCCTGAAGATGCTGATACTATTTTATCGGCGAAAAGCTTTGAATAAATATATTCATTAAAAGTATTCTTGTTTTTGAAATATTTTTAATTTAATAACTATATTACAAGAAAACATATCACCATATTTAATATTATATATATATTTATAATCGGTACGAAAAACCCCGTAAATATATTTATTATCATATTCAACGTAACGTATACACTCTGATCAGTAAATTATATATATACATTTTTCGTTTCTAATATAAATGAGTAGAACTTTTCTTTACTTCATTAGTTAACTTCTCATTAAATGTACAATAAAATCTATAATATGATTTAAAATTAATAAAAATGACAACAATATGCGAGATATTTTTCTTCTGGATTTGCACTTCCATAGCACAAGTATAATTATTATATTAAATGCAAAGTTCGACAAGCCCCGACACACAATCAAAACGCTTTTATAATTACGAAAATAAAAAAATAAACTTTGAAAATTTAGAATTTTCAATTGAAAATAAGTAAACAATAATTGTAACTTAAATGGCCACAAGAAAAGTACATAACTTTATTAGCCACTGGATAATATTTCAAGCAAATACCATTATTCAAAATATAAAAAAAATATTTTATTGTAAATTACTAAACACGCTGAAACAGGACCAATGAAATGACTGGACACACAAACAGCTACGTTTCAACAGATAAGCGACACAGGAATCCAACTCAGGCCCTCAAAATTTGCATCACACGAAGCGCCAGTTGTTCTGCTGTAAGGATATATATAAATTTACCTTGTTTGACCTTTTTGCCAGGAATTACGTACAATTACTCAACTGTGCAACGTTGTAATATTTTACAATATATTTCTATACTTGAGAAAAATTATGATTTGATCTAGTTTCTCAGTAAAATTTAAAGATTCTAATACTTATAAATTGAAATTGAATTTATATAATACTAAACAAATGCATTTAAAATTGTAAGCTTTTATTTCGAGAGTTAATAAATTAAACAATTTATTGAGTGTACAATAATAAATTTTTGATGAGGAAAATACAATATACGTTAAGTGTTAAATATAAATTAGCTGTCTATAGCACATATCGTATCCTAATATACTTTTCATTACTGTAAAATTAAGTATAAACACAAACTAAAAATCAAGAAAGACATTGAATCTTTAAGTAATTAATACTGTATAGTTCGTTATTTGGGTAGCATCGAACACTATGTAAGTAAATAATCATATAATGTATAGTAGAATTGCAATTACTTCAGGAGCCGTGGGAAATCCAATAAAACATGTTTCTTTCACAACGATCGCTTAAACGCTTAAACTATCCCCTTTGCCATTTATTTATCACGTGTCAGCAAACAAGACAAGAGATTTAACGATGCTTTCATACCGGGTCTCAAAAGAAACTCCCATAAATATTAAAGGGACGTATTTCTTTTCTTGGGCCAAATTAATGACACCCATATTTATTTTTATTATGTTTACATTTTTTTAGTTACGTAATAAACAAGTATGAAAAAAATAATGTCAACAAGGAAAATATTTGTTTTAGCTACTTTTTAATTATTAATGAATATAAATATGTACATAGGCTCTAGATACGACATTACCACAATATTTTGTGGGCCAATATGAAGCGAATTTACATGTAATTTGCCACTTTCTCCCTATATACAGTACATTTTGTCATTTGTTTGTCAATTGCATCTGTCAAACAAAAGCATCAGTTTGTCAATTGTATAAGAAAAGACTTCTCCATCAAAATAACATTTGTTTTTAAGTAGACAAACCGTAATTAGTTGTAAAAAAACAGATTTGCCTATTTATTTAATTACCTGCGATGTTTGAAATTTAAAAAAAAGGTAAAGATTTATCATTTAAAAATTGTTTTAGTAATATTTATATATTTTTGAAATTTTATCGAAAATATATTAGAAAAAATCTATATCCTACTTGAAAAAAGAAATATAACACCTTTCTTTATTGTAATACGTAACCCATTCTCGAGGGATATTTATGTAAGTAAGCGAAATTGTAAAACATATAAGGATTATGAAAAGCTTTGATACATCTAATTTAATGATGATAATTATGAAAAGTACTAAAAAATAAAGAACCATAACAACATAGATTTATTAGCTATTAAACCTAATTATTTGAAATGTCTCATTATATCTAATTACACTTCTTAAAGAGTCAATTGATTGATTACATTACTCCCACAATATCTTGTGACAACCTATTACTTTTGGAAGATAAACAAAAAATAAGCCATATTGATCAGTAGAGGTTTTGTGAAAGCCTTTGGTTGTAGAAACGAAAAGGAAATAGAAGCGAATGCGTATACCTTATCTATTGGTGATGTAATTTAGAAGTCCAAATGCGACTCCAGAGAAAGACATTGCGGTTGTCGATCGACCACTTCAGTTTCTCACTTAAACTAACAGAATAGAAAAATGAATGGATAAAATGAAATCAAAACGTCTTTTTGCTTATAGTCTAAAGTTCCCTTCTACTCGTTGAAAGTGTCAACGCAATTACTGTTATTCAATGCTTTATTTTTTCCTCTGCAGAGGTACTCAGTATTTTTATAATTGAGATTTTAAAGTATTAAAATAAAGTTTTAGAATGTGAATTTCACTCAAGCACTTTTAAATGCATATTAGTAAAAGTAAGTTCAACTTTTATCTACAATCACAGATTATTTGGGGGGAAATTGACTAGTCTCTAGATTTATTTTCAAATATTTTCGTAATACTTTAGTTTTACGCTCAATACGAATGGCTAAAAATCTAGAGTCAAATTTTATTTAAAAATATCAAACACTTGTTCAAGAAATATGAAATAGATGTAGAAGAACCAATAAAAAATAGTTATGTTTCAATTTAAATTGTCGTTTTAAACTAAATCTAAAACTAGTGTGTTTTATTTTTCTAAAACTATATCTTCTTCTTGTGTTATACGAGAGTAATTTTTATTGCTCGGCTCTCCACTATTTTTTGTTATTTCACTTTCTGCAATTAAGATAAACTTATAGAAGATTGCAAGTATATTTTAATAGAAATATAGAACTGTATGTACAATTTAGTTATATGCCTATATGTACAGTTACGCCAACATTGTTCATGTCCTTACAACCAAAATGTTCCGGAGAAAATCGATGAATTTCTCATTTGTATCATTAACAAGATTCACCGTTTGTAATAGATTTTCCATTCCCTCTTTGTCTGTTTTATGATTCAATAATTTTTGCCATGAATATAACTGTTAGTAGCTTACTGTGATGTAGGCGTTTGAGATTTTCCACGTCTCCAGTTCCTACAACCATCTCACTTCTTTACATCCTTCTCCCTTATCTATTTGTTTTATTCCATTAATTTTATCTTCAATAGAAAACACAGTTTCTTCCGTTTTCCCGGCATACTGTATATTCTATGTAAAACGACTAACTTAGTTACTTAATTACTCAAAATTCAGTAGAACATATGTAAACTTAACGATACAGACACTCAAACAAAATGAGTAAGTTGAGTAATAAACCACTCTGTTGGGCACAGGTAAACTGAACGATACGGAGACCCGATTACAACTGGCTGAGTTGGGACGGTTACTTTATTTTCATATTAAATCCGGAAATTTGAGGCTCCTGATATGAGAGATTTCACACTGAGAGAATAATAATGTATGATTTGACATTGAATTCAACGCGAGTTAAAGAAATAGTCAAAGTTAATGGATATATCCCTAAAGTGGTTTATAATATAGTTAACATATAGAATTTGAATAGGTAGAGGAAAAAGTCCACTACTTTAATAACAGGGAAAGGAACTGTCAAGAATAAATATATTGTCCTACCGTTTGATAAAGATTTAACAAAAAGGTTTACAAAATATATTTAAAGAAGTAAACTTAAAAGCAACATATAAGAGTCCAAATTACCTACAGAATATTAGGTAACCTAAGAGTCAAAACAAAAATGTTGGAATAGCTAAGGATATATTAAGAAATATGAAATAGATGTAGAACCAATAAAAAATAGTTATAAATTTAACTTGTCGTTTTCTTATGTAAAACATAAATTTTTGCCATTCAGTTTGTTTCATGCCCGTGTCGTACGCATACGATAACCAATAACTGATATTTATTCGTAATTTTTAAAATAATTTTAATAATAGCCTATAAACTGATATTCATGGGAAAAACTTTATATTGCTGAAACAAAACAAAATATTCAATCAGATTTAAAGGACATATTGGACATGTTATCATATTATTTGTGTTTTCAATATATATATATTAAAATACTATACTATATATTCTTCTATATTAATAAAGAAATAAAACAATTTACAAATACAAGAATAATTTATCGAATTTATAATTCAAAGCTTTTCGTTTGCAAACAGTACCAACATCCTCAGGAATACTAGAAATCTAACATCAACCATACATTTGCAAACTAGATGCAACAAACAGCTTTGCCAAATTTATAACAATGTTGTCAAACTATTACTTTGCTTCCCCAACCTTACAAACACTGAATATAGTAGCAAATTTAGATTTTATTTGTATATGTTCATTTATTAACATATTATTAGTATTATATTTATGTATTTCTAAAGCCTCATAAATATTCATCCTGGGTTTATATAAATATATATATATATATATATATATATATATATATATATATATATATATATATATATATATGTATATATATATATATATATATATATATATATATATATACATATATATATATATATATATATAGAGAGAGAGAGAGAGAGAGAGAGAGAGAGAGAGGGAGGGAGAGTGAGAGAGAGGAGGGGCGCTGGGGCGCTTTAGAGTTATAATCAATTATATTTTCGTTTTCGGAGAAGGATCAACAGTCTCCTTTACACGGGAGGGATTTTAAAGTGAGATTTATAAACTTCAATTCGTTTCATATGTGTCAAGGAAAACTGTAACGGTTTTTCGGATGGCCTTATTCGACTTTTGTGTGGTAGATATTAGTTTTTAACTATAATACATATTGAATTGGTATGCATTTTTCACAGTACGATTACAAATATTAAATTATATACTAAAACAAATACTTATAAATATGTTAGCACTAATATCTTTTTAAACAACTGATTAGTAGAAAGATGATAGATAAAAATAAAGGCATAAGAACAGAAAGGTTTTTTAATCTAGCAGTTCACTTTGAAGGATCAATATATAATCAAAGAAATAATTACTTTAGTATGAGTGGATTTAGCGAAGAGTGTGGCTGGCCAGCGATAACATACATAACCCAAATTGGGAATCTCAAATACTCAATACACCTGGTGCAGATGGCTTAAAGAGTTATGTAAAAGCAAATCTCTCAAATGGTCTTTCCAGATCAATTACCTTATTCAGAGCATTAATCTAGTTACTTGGACGGGGAACCTCTCAACATATCTACAGGTTCATATATGCCCAATAAATAAAGGTCAAGAGGGGAGTTACAAAAGTTAAGTTGTTTAACATCTTCACTGAAGTTATTCAAATGCTACGTATACTTCAATGGTACCACTATTTGAGAAGTGCGTAGAGAGGGTGAAAACCAGTGAAATGAAATTATGGCAATATAGTAAGTATCTTATGAGAAAGTATGTTTCAATATTGATCGTAGTAAAAACTCGTGTTTTTAAAGTGAGACATGATCGTTAGTAATGGGCTACGACTGCAAATCTATCGCTAATATCGTAATTCTTTTAATTGTGTAAAGTTGAATTGTAAATTATTACATTATCATCTTTTCTTAATAACTAACATTTGTTATTGTGATTTTCGCAATAACTATTTGAGCCTATTATTACGCAAGAACAATAATATTTATATGTTAAATATACTGAATTTACTGATTTTACGTTATGATTAGTAGCAAACAAAACTGTCATTTCTATCTTAAATGGTCCATATAAAGGACACGTTTTCACAAAAAAAGAGAAAATGTTTGCACTCAATATCTTGAAAATATTAACCTAACATAAACTCTTCATTTCGATGTAGCAATAAAAACTATAGTGAGTTCAAAATAAATTTAAAAAATACAAAATTCCAACAAACTTGTTTTTCTGTATGGCAATTCATTTACAAAAGAATATTGTGATCATGTAACGTAAGTGTGTATATAATTTTAATTTGTTACTACACGAAACCGTGTTCTTATACAAACGTTTTCATACATTAGGCGATAATATTATCAATCTCTTGTAAATAAAACTAACGTCAATAGATGCTACATTATTGGACAAAAGCGTGTATTATAGTTCGACGAACAATAATTGTGCTTACAAGCAATGAGAAATGAAAAAAAGCTTAATCTACAACTATGTGCTGCACCTTATGCATTCTGATGTGTAGTGTGAAGCAAGGCGGCTGTAATTATTTTCTTTCTGGGAATTTATATAGAACAAGAATACTATCATCATGTAACGAAAATGTTTATATAATTTCAATCCATTTTTGCGTACACTAAACAGTATTAATGTTCAAACGTGTTCACCAATACGAGATATTATTTTCAATTATTTATAGTTGAGACTAATGACAATAGATGTTCTTTATTGGATAATAGCGTTTAACACAATGCGACGAACAATAATTGTTCTTGCAATCAATAGGAAATGAAACTAAAGGTTAATCCGCAACTATGTCCTACATCGTTTGCATTTTGATGTGCAGTGAGAAGCGAGGCGGCTGTAATTATTAACAAATGATCGGTATTTACAAACGGAAATCATTCATGGCAAAAAAATCATACATTGACCAATATGTTTGGATATAAATAAAAGCTTCTGTTTATAAATCCAAAGAAAATAAGACTTTAATACCCAAACGGAAAAAATAAATTTAATATACATAAAACTGAATGAATACCATAACAAAATGAATGCATGTATGTCAAATGGTGATATAATACAGTATTACAGTCTATATCTAACTTTCATTATAAAACAAATTATGTCACAAGTATTACTAACAAGTTAAATCTACCTAACTACCTTAGTTATAGAGTTAGGGCTAACACAATATTAATTCATGCCCACATCAAAACTTAATCGTCGGATACAATCCAGCTTAAGTGTATTTAAAAAAATGTATATATTTTTTTAATATTAGTGTTTAGTATTTTTCTCAACTATTTTATCTCATGTTTTAATGTGCGGCAAAGATACAATGTTTGTGCATATTGAGATACTTTTTTGTCAAGAATGATTTTATTGAAGGTCGTAAAATGAAATAGCCCTAGCAAATAGTATAGTGTTTCGTCTAATAAATTTAAGCAATTTTAAAAAAATTGTAACTTCATTGAAAAATTCCTTATTATTATGTTTAATATTTGGTTGTAAGATATAAAGAAATATGAATTAATAAATTTAATAATAATTGATATGTATTACTCAATAAAAAATTCTAATATAAATTAGTTAAGAGATCAGTTTCTGTATTGCATCATAGGTGTTTGCACCCAAATAATTTTCTCTCTCTCTCTCTCTCTCTCTCTCTCTCTCTCTCTCTATATATATATATATATATATATATATATATATATATATATATATATATTACCTACTATAACTATTTTATATGTATATTTTTTTTAGAAATACGCAATATTTGAAATTATTTATTTATATTTTAAAAAGAGACGTGTTGTCTCTTAACACTGTCTCTCTCAAACAATCTTGTGAATGAAAACAAGACTCAAGTTTATTAATGTATATATATATTTATATATATATATATATATATATATATATATATATATATATAATCAATAAATTAAAAATATTTCAAAAACAAGAATACTTTTAATGAATATATACATATATATATATATATATATATATATATATATATATATATATATATATATATATATATATATTGTAATCCTTAGATGAATTATTTTTTCTTGTTGAATATGTATGGTGAAATAAAATAATTTTCATAAACAAGAATATACAAGTATTACTTCATTTTATTGTTGGTTGAAGCTTTTCGCTAATTTTCATTATTAGCATTTTCAAAATTTATAAATCACTGTCCAGTTATGTGACTAGAGTAAGACTCTAAAAAGCGATACATTGGTGCATATATATATATATATCTTTTACCTATTAATAACATACTTACTTGGTTAGACTGGTTTAGTAACTATACTTATACCTTAATTTTGTAATTTTTTATATTTGTATGAAACCGTTGAATAAAAATAAGATATTAATATTTACAGTTTAGTTATTTTTAATTAGTTTATTTTGGTGATAACTGCGCATTACAATATCTCTGTTACAGGTTTGCTTTAGAGAACGGAGTTGTAACTTTTGTTACCGCAATTAGAAGAATATATAGGCGTACCTACAAACACGGTGAACGTAACAGCCATGTCTTTCTTTAGTAAAATAGTCAGGGTTTTCGAAAAGGGAAAGGAATTAGTTAAATACTTTATTTGAATATTGAATAAAGTAAACATATTGATTTGTATCTAGATATTAAATAATAAACAATTTATTAAAATATTGAGCAAAAAAGTAATTTTACTCGCGCTAATTTAAAAACAGCTTGTGTAATGAGTGAAGTTGATAAAACTGAAAGTTGTAGTTAGTCGTAAAATAGACCGTAACTAGTTCAATCCTGACATTGATCTAGCTAATTACATTCTGCCATCTTGACACAAATAAGAGGCAATAACTAAAGCTTTATATTGGGTAGCAAGTCTGGGTAATTTGGGTTTAGTGACTCAAGTTAAGTAAGCTTTCTACTTCCACACTACTACATCTAGGTGAAAACTCTACATTTACAGAACTATCGATTATAGGTGTAATGTATGTTGCAAGCAGTTGAAATATATTTAATTAGGAAGTTGACTTAAAGTAAAGGAAAAACATATTTAAAAATATAAATCAGGGCTCAACAGCCCAAAAGAAATCATTCTAAGAAGTCATAGTTTTCATTGTATAGGATAATAGGATAGTTTGATAACTGCAGAAGTATATGGGATGCAGATAAATACAGAAGTATAAAATTATTTTCATTGTTTATAACACTATATTATATAAAGAACTTAAATTAACCAGCTGTACATTTATGTACAATTATTTTTCCCAATAATTTTTATCACCTAATAATATGACACAATATTTTTTGTTTTAAACAATTAAATAGTTTAAAGAGGATAACAACGATATTAAAAATTGAATACTAATTTAATTGACATGTTTTAAGAAGAGAAATAACATTTATATTTAAGAATTAACATGCTAAATGTTTGAAAGATATTTGTTTCATTTTACTAGGCTGATATCACTTGCGTATCATGGATGGTACAAATTAATAACTGAGCCTTGTAGTACAAGAATTATATTTTTGTTTATACCCTAACAACCTTTGAAAATATTATCATTTTTGATCAAAATAGTATATTATTATTTTATCTACCGTGAATGTGGTTTTAAAAATGATTTTCTTCATTAAAAACAATTTCTTTAAATATATAAATTGAAAAATCAAAATGTATGCGTTAATACAATTAGTGTACGTCTTAGATAACAATTATCACTGTTCTACAGTGTAAATGAATGTAATGCTTGCATAGGTCATGCTGACGTCACAGTACGACAATTTAATTTCATGGTGTAAAGTGTCTTTTCCTAAGAACTGCGTCGAAGATAAATTGGTGAAACTTAACCCAGACGTAAATATTGTAACAATCAAGGAAACTTGAGGAAGTACGTATGTACTTCCGTAGGTGATGCTGTTCTTTTTACTATCAGCTGTACATTTATGTACAACTATTTTTCCCAATAATTTTTATCACCTAATAATATGACACATTATTTTTTGTTTTAAATAATTAAATAGTTTATAGAGGATAACAGCCATATTAAAAAATGAATGCTAATTTAATTAGCATGGTTTAAGAAGAGAAGTAAGGTTTAGATTTAAGAGTTAGCATGCTAAATGTTTGCAAGATATATGTTTCAGTTTACTAGGCTGATATCACTTGCGTATCATTAATGGTACAAATTAATAACTAAGCCTGTAGCAGAAGAATTAAAATTTTTTGTACCCAAACAACCTTTTACAATATTATCATTTTTGATCAAAATGGTATAATATTATTTTATCTACCATTAATGTGGTTTTAAAAATGATTTAATCTCAGACAGAGTAAGCTGTAATAATTTTATTGTTACACAAAATTGTTTTAAACTTCCCACTGAAGAATCGTGTGTGTTTAGAATAAAGCAGATTTCTGTTGCCAAATCAGTAACCATATGTTTACAATAACTGCTTTGCCCAGTCAAACATTAGGATTCATTATTACAACTATAACCGTCCATTTCAAAATTACCGACCGATTATTGTTGCATGTGTCTTACATAAAAAAATTTAATTATCATCATATTTTTTGTTTGACGAGTGTTACCATTGCATTATTCAATAAAACAGTACCTACTTTGCACTCCTCGGTTTTGTTGTATTACGTTTATTAGTTTAAAAAGGCATTTGTTCACATGCAAATTATGATTTACACTTTAAAAAGACTTACCGTGTAAATTGTATAAATAAACGAATCTAACTATTTCACTAAGGCAGACTAATTGTCTGAACATAATCTTCTGAATGCAGATAGGTTACAATAATATTAAGGTTACCTAATGTTCTCGGTATAATTATGAAAAACATTTAATTAACACACAAACACACATATACATACAGTACATTACATATATACATTTATATATATATATATATATATATATATATATATATATATATATATATATATATATAGATTGAAAAACTAAAGTTAATGCACTACCTAATTCATGTCTAAAAATTTTATTTAAATTAAACATTTTTCACATCTCTTACATACATGTAGGCAACGTTAGGTCAGTTACATACTGACTACTTTTGTCGAGTATTACTTACTTATAGTTGACAATTCATATATAATCAGTTGCTTGCCATTAGCTTTGAGATATTTATTTATATTGTACCAGTAGTCTTTATTACTAATCAATCGTGTAGTGAATGTGTGAAAAACAGAATAATAACTATTGTATACTATTACCTTAAAATAAAAGGTGAAGAAATCACAAATAAACCGAGATACGGATAAATTAAAGGAAAAGAAGTATGTATTATACATACGATCATATTTACTTTCTATTGATTTATAGATAAGTTTTTAAAATAGATTTCCATGTTATGAAAAATTATTCCTATTTTTTCGTTAGTATCAAACCAATTCTTTGGGGTAGTTATTTGCCAGAAATTAATATATTTGTTGTATTAGGATATGATAAACATGAATATGCTCTCTCTCTCTCTCTCTCTCTCTTTCTCTATATCACACACACACACACACGCGCGCGCGCTCGCACTCGTTGAATATAATATATTTAATTAATTGACTGAAGTTTGTTCTGCTGTTCATTGTCCAAGTGCTCAAAAAATATAGCGAATTTCCATACATCTTAGTATTCAAGCTGACCACCGCATGGAAGATATATAAATGTTTAAAACCTTTGGTTTCGTAATATTTAAAAAATACTCTTTTCAAATTATGCTTTATGTCTAATTAGATTATTCTTATATTATATCTAATTTCTTATATTTATTAAAAAGTAAAAATAACAAACCAAATTAAAATTATTTCTGATTATTAGTTTATATATTTTTGTATTATTTAATTTTCGTATCACATGTGACCCCTAAATAATCATATGTTATTAATCCATATTAAGTAAGTGATGGGGAGATTTATTGAAACTAGAGGTTATCTCAAATAATAGTTAGTATATTTTTTGTTGGGTTAAAATTTTTTGTGTATGAAATTTCAAATTTGTTTATAATTGTGATTAGAACACGTTTGACATTAAAGCATTTATAGTGAGTATTTTACATCTATTTATTTTGAGTTAAGGCTAGTTTGAAGTAACTCTTAATCTAGAAATTCAGTATTTATTGTACATTTTATAATAACAATTGCTATTATTCAATTTCAAAAACATATAAGCCAATATATGGTTTAGAATATATATTATAACAATATAAAGTTTTCGCAGCATTTAATGAGAGAAAATATTTTCAAATTTCCAACATTTGATTTTGCAAATATTCATAAAGATAGGTCTAAACTCGTTTTTTAATTTTTAACAAAAAAAGTGATTTTAAATGTCCCATACGTAATCTGAAAAACATTGTTCTTTTCATACCAAATTAGTTTATTATCTAGCTATTTTATGATCTAACAACACTGATTCCTGAGATGAAACCATCGGTTGTAATAAATCATCTAATACTACCGTATATCAGTTCGGTTGGGAAAAATTTACAAAAATTACCTTTTTAATTTATTGCAGTCAAAACATTTAATCTTACGTTATGAGTCATCTCAAGGTGAATTGAATTATAGCATATGATTTCTTATATCAGCTGATTTTATGCTATACCTTATGATGTAAAACAACTGTTTTAATACGTAGGTAATGCTATATTGATTTTAACATTGTTTAGGAAACATGTTAATACATAGTTATGATAAGTATTTACATATGTTAATTTATTTTAATTTCATAAATCTCAATACAAGTAATTCAACATAGCTATTTTAATAATGCATTTTAAGTAATGCAATTTGAATCCAATATTTCAAATGCAAACATTTATGCACGTTTTATAACAAGTGTTTAGTTTATTTCTCATTACACAAAATTAAATATTTTTCTGAATTCAAAGTTTCACTAGCAATAAACGTTTTACTTCTGTTGTGCACAACTTACATTTTTATAACGAAACTTTTCCTACTTCTATATATTTATATATATGTCTGTGTGTGTGTGTAGAGAGAGAGAGAGAAAGAGAGAGAGGAAGGGAGAGTGAGAGGGAAAGAGAGAAAGAGGGCGAAATAGAGAGATGGTAGAGAGAGAGGGGGGGGTAGAGACAGACTGTTACACAGACAGTCAGACACAGAGATAGAGTCCTTATTGAACTTGTGTGTGGCATCACTAGGATGCTTGAAATTGATACTTTCCTGTTTGAGACAAAACAAAAATATTTATTTATTCCAATGTCAAATACAAAACCTTAGCTATACACTCTGTAATAAACCTCGTGCTTCCCAGTATCGTTCATGTTCAGTTGCCTTTGATAGTGCTGTGCACACCTTAAGGTGACTTCTATCCATGTGTTGTTCTTGTTGGCATAGGCTGCAGTATGGGTCCTCAGCTAGTCTAATGCGGTATAGGTGTTTTTGTAGAAGGTCGTGTCCTGTAATGAGGCGGAAGGTGGCAACTGCTACGTTTCTAGGGCCCTCAGGTGTTGTCGTTATGGCATCTTCCCATTGTTTCCCTTGTGTACGTTCCACTATATCTTTTACATGTTATATTTTGATGGCTTTTTTAATTTGTAATCTTATTGTGTTAAGAAACTTGCGTTTTTTGTTCTTGTTCTATTTCAGTACCCTTTTTAGCAAGGGTGCCTGCCTGCTTATTTCCAGTCACACCACAGAGACCAGGAATCCACTGTAGTACGATTGATTTACGTCCGGAATTTAGCGAGTGGTACAGCCTTCGGCACTCTTGCACTTCGGGCTTATTGGCAGATCAGTAGATGATATGCCCTGGATAGCAGATTTTCAATCGATGAATATAGCAGCATTATTAAATTTGTTCATATTTGCATACAGTTGGCTTAGCGCAATCCTAATTGCTTCGACTTCTCGAAGGCAGTTCTGTTGCTTCCTGCTGCTCCATAAAAGGAGAAGATGTTGCTAGATCAGGGTTCATTAAGGCTGCTACAATTCAATCCCTCAAATTAATTTGTAGCTTTTTGGATAAAACCATTTTGTGTTTTTAGTCTAGCTACCGAAGGGGTATTGTAGGTTTTCCAGTATTGGTCATGAGGCATTCTCTGGTATTTCTCAAAGAGTTGCAGACAGCTACTTTTTATTATATGTTGAAGACTATAATTATCAGTAAGGAGGAGCATTGATATTAGACATAGTAAACAAAACAAAAATATACGATTTTGCAACATTTTCCAGATATGAGGATAAAAATCCTTTCTTAACCTTAAAGGTGAGGTAAATAGTAATAATGTATTTAAAAGGAAAGATTTTTATTTGCGGACTTAAAAACATATGCACTTGACAGTATGTATTTCCCTTCGACTTGGGGTTTTATTTTTTAAATATTTACATTATATTATTTTTAATATTTTTTTTCGTATTTGTGTCCTAAGGGAATCAAATTTAAACATGAATGAATATAGATAGTGGAACACATAGAATATGTTCTTACTGTCTATGACAAAAACATACACATTTTCGATGTAACTAATAATAACCTATTATAATCATCAAATTCGCCTTTATTAGCTTTTCTTGTCCCAACAAGTATAGTAAAATAAATAAATATTAATTCCTAAAATAATAAAGTGTTATATAAAACATAAATCAATCTATGATTTGAAGTATACTAATCATTTGTAAAATATAAAATAAAACTCAATATATTTTAGGTGTATATAAATACAACTCCTCACATTCACTTGACTAAAGTAAATATTTGGTAACGGCTAATGATTAGACAAAAATGTAGATAGATGTAGACAATGATTTCTCTTTAATATTCGCATACTACTTTAACGAATAAAATGTTATCCAGGTGTTAGTTATGGAAAATGAAGAAAAACAACAACCGTATATCCTTAGAATTGATCCACGTATGTATTTAAATATTTGTTAAAAAAATAATTCATAAAACAATATTATAAAATTATTTTGAATAGTTTTTTTCCTATTTGCAATATGGATAATGTGATTTTTCAAGTAACACAAATAATAATTAAAACACAAATAGATATGAAATAGAAATTTTGTCTCTAAATTCTTTAAAATATTTCATGTAATTTCGTTGATTCATATTTTAAGTTTATCTGATTTGATTATTGAATAATCAGAAAATTTAACTCAGTAAAGAATGCTATATGTCTTTCAGAAAATGGTTTTCTAAGAATTGTTTATTTGGATTACTTTCTAAATGACCAAAAGCTACCAATAAATATTTAAAAAGTAGGAATTTATCGAGAAAGTAGGGTAATTAGGAAAACTTTTCTTTCTCAGGAGATGAGAAAACTGATAAGGATTATGAGAAAAATTATTGAAATAAGGGAAAAACAAAATTAGGTTTTAGGGAATAAAAATATGCTCGTTTTACAATCATACTTTTAATTTATAAACTCAAGGTTTTATCTAACCTTTTTAAAAACAATGTCGTACCAATGTGTTTGATAATGTGTAACAGCCACTAACACACTGCGACAACCCAGAACACACTAGATATTACAATTGAAATTTGCATCACTCACCACGTCCTAGTGCCTGTGCGCTGTTACATTACCATGCAAAAGGGACGCTTGTTTACACTATCCGTTTACCTTCACAGAAGAACGGAAAACATAGTACTATGTTTGACTACGTCATAATATAGTTGTAGAGTTTCCTACGTATGATTTGGATGTAACAAAAGGAAAATATTCGATTCCTAATCATACGTAACCGAAAACCTTATAAAATACTTTTCAAAAAGTTTAAAACTTCAATTACAATTAAAAAAACCTCTTCCAACTACTTACCGAAAAATAAACAACTATATTGCCATACATTGGTTCAGATTCGACATCGGATATAACAAACCGAATTACTAGATATAAATTTGCTGAATTTATTATTTATAACCACCCGTCCATCAACCCAATTATAATTTCACTACTCATGAAATTTCGATACATTTCGTACATGACCAGCGTATCCCGACGAATATTATCGTACGGAAAATATTGACAGTTGAGGCAGACTTTTACGTTTATAAGTGTACAATTGTGAAATTCTATAACGTTTTCGTCCAACATATTCTTCCTGTCCTTCTACAAACATATTGCCATGATACTAGGTTTCTCCATATATAACGCTTTTTAACATTCCACGATACCTGTGTAGTGACTGGAAGTCCTGAACAGCTTTTGGTGGGATGTAATCAGGTTAATTAACTTCAATTACCTGTAAACAATTTTTTCTTAGTTTCTTCTTTCCGTGCAACTTTTTTAAAATTAATAACATGCTTTTCATTGTTCAAAAGGACCGATGATCAATAGAGTCGGCCATGTAGGCAAAAAAATACAATATACATGTATGTGGAAAGTTAAAACATGCCAATGCGTAGAGACACTATAACCTGTCCATTTTGGGACGGCGGGTAAAAGATTAAGTCACCGCCCGAGCTCCCAACAATAGCTTGGGTCAGGCGCTCGGCGGCCGGCCGCCCGCGCTAATGAGGCGTAAAAAGCACTCCACTCCAAAATATTATCACATAAAAGTAAGAGTATTTTTTAATTTTTTATTACAGTTTTGATGTCTACGTGTGATTTCATGAAAAACTAGTCCAAACACGACGGAGTTATGTCAATTAGTAAAATTAGTGGTTGCAAAAAATTGTATTTGGCCTTATTTAACTTTTTAACTTTATTTATTGGCATAAAATTACTAATTGACATAACTCCGTCGTGTTTGGACTAGTTTTTCATGAAATCACACGTAGACATCAAAACTGTAATAAAAAATTAAAAAATACGCTTACTTTTATGTGATAATATTTTGGAGTGGAGTGCTTTTTACGCCTCATTAGCGCGGGCGGCCGGCCGCCGAGCGCCTGACCCAAGCTATTGTTGGGAGCTCGGGCGGTGACTTAATCTTTTACCCGCCGTCCCAAAATGGATAGACTATAGCTACAAACTATGTGCATGGGATGAGGTCACCTGTACGTATGTGCAAATTTTCCTCTCTATTATGACAAGTGGTGTTACGTAATTTTCTTTAAATTAAATATAATTTAAAAAACAGTGCAAATGCTTGAGAGAGGGACTCCTTATCGGCCAACCCTTACAAGGTTCGGTACGGGCCATTCAAGACATTCGGCTCGGTGCAGTTCATTTCAAGACGTCGCTTAAACGACATCTCTCCCTTCAATCTCGACGTGACGTAGATTCACTCAGTTCATTTCAAGACATCGGTAAAACGACATCCCTCCCGTCACTCTCGACGTGACGTAGTTTCACCCAGTTCATTTCAAAACGTCGGTAAAACGACATTCCTCCCGTCACTCTCGACGTGACGTAGTTTCATCCAGTTCATTTCAAGACGTCGCTTTAACGACATCTCTCCCTTCACTCTCGACGTGACGTAGTTTCAGCCAGTTCATTTCAAGACGTCGTTTTAACGACATCTCTCCCTTCACTCTCGACGTGACGTAGTTTCACCCAGTTCATTTCAAGACGTCACTTTAACGACATCTCTCCCGTCACTCTCGACGTGACGTAGTTTCACCCAGTTCATTTCAAAACGTCGATAAAACGACATTCCTCCCGTCACTCTCGACGTGACGTAGTTTCACCCAGTTCATTTCAAGACGTCGCTTTAAGGACATCTCTCCCTTCACTCCCGACGTGACGTAGTTTCACCCAGTTCATTTCAAGACGTCGCTTTGACGACATCTCTCCCTTCACTCTCGACGTGACGTAGTTTCACCCAGTTCATTTCAAAACGTCGCTTTAACGACATCTCTCCCTTTAATCTCGACGTGACGTAGTTTCACCCAGTTCATTTCAATATGTCGCTATAACGACATTTCTTCCGTCACTCTCGACGTGACGTAGTTTCACCCAGTTCATTTCAAAACGTCGGTAAAACGACATTCCTCCCGTCACTCTCGACGTGACATAGTTTCAGCCAGTTCATTTCAAGACGTCGGTAAAACGACATCTCTCCCGTCACTCTCGACGTGACGTAGTTTCACCCAGTTCATTTCAAGACGTCGTTTTAACGGCATCTCTCCCTTCACTCTCGACGTGACGTAGTTTCACCCAGTTCATTTCAAGACGTCGCTATAACGACATCTCTCCCTTCACTCTCGACGTGACGTAGTTTCACCCAGTTCATTTCAAGACGTCGCTATAACGACATCTCTCCCTTCACTCTCGACGTGACGTAGTTTCACCCAGTTCATTTCAAGACGTCACTTTAACGACATCTCTCCCTTCACTCTCGACGTGACGTAGTTTCATCCAGTTCATTTCAAGACGTCGCTTTAACGACATCTCTCCCTTCACTCTCGACGTGACGTAGTTTCAGCCAGTTCATTTCAAGACGTTTTAACGACATCTCTCCCTTCACTCTCGACGTGACGTAGTTTCACCCAGTTCATTTCAAGACGTCGTTTTAACGACATCTCTCCCTTCACTCTCGACGTGACGTAGTTTCACCCAGTTCATTTCAAGACGTCGTTTTAACGACATCTCTCCCTTCACTCTCGACGTGACGTAGTTTCACCCAGTTCATTTCAAGACGTCGCTTTAACGACATCTCTCCCTTTAATCTCGACGTGACGTAGTTTCACCCAGTTCATTTCAAGACGTCGCTTTTATGACATCTCTCCCTTCACTCTCGACGTGACGTAGTTTCACAAAGTTCATTTCAAGACGTCGGTAAAACGACATCCCTCCCGTCACTCTCGACGTGACGTAGTTCTCGTGAGTTCGAAGTAAGGCTGGGTTTAGATCAAACATATTTCCCGTTACGCTATACGTGACGTAGATTTTTCTCTCTTTGTTTCTCCCGTCGTGTGGCGAAGATACTATTAGCATTAATAGTGACATTTTGAATTATATATGATTTCTCTTATGTTCCTTAGGTAAATGATAAGAGCGGGAAAGGGTTACCCGAATAGCTGTCCGACAAGTGGTGTACTTCGCCCAGTGAGGTATGTGCAACAATGTCAACGTTTTTCATTTATTGAGTTAAGGTCAATGAACGGAAATCAATGTTGCCGTTACATGGCAAAATATTTAACATTTTTGGTCCTACGGGCCGGATATTTTGAAAAGGTTCTATGTTAAAACATGTCAATTTTTTTCATTTATTGGGTTAAGGTCCTCTGGAAATCAATGTTTCCGTTACATGGCAAAATATTTAACAAGTGGTTTTGTGCCGAAAACCATCTACAGCTACCGCAGATTCCTAATGAATTTCATAGTGGTTTATTTATATCATTAGTAGTAATAGTAACTGGGTATTATTTTTTATTTGAAATAGAGCTTTCACAAAAATATTATTTGCACTTGAGGGAGAGTTAAACCTACAATTAGGAGGGAAATATCACGCTAAATCTGTTTTTTTTTAAGATTGGTATACTACATCTTATTTCATTACACACACACACAACAACAACAAATGACTAAAATCTCACATTTTACCTTAACAAATAAATGTTATGTTTCATTAATTTTAAAATGTTGTATAGTCAGAGTATCGAAGCTAAAACAAAATAGACATGCGTTAGGCATAAAGTAGCATGAGTTAACGAGTTTAAAGCGTAGAAACAAAGTCATTAGCCTGGAGAAGTGTTGTTACGTATTTGAAAGATAGAATAAAGCTTAAAATCTACCTAGCAAGACCATAGACATTCGAGACGACGCAGAACAGAAAAAGGGGGCAAAGTGCCTGGACGAAGAACACGTGAAAAAGCAAATTGATAGAGTTGTGTTTGGACGGGTTCCGTTTTTTTTTTGACAGGGAATAGTTTTAAAACGTAAAGTTACCAGAATGCAGGGGTAAGAGCGGTAATACGTTCGCCGAGATGTAGTCTCGTGTGTTTTGAAACCCTTTGGGGAAGAATCTCTCCAAAAGTTTTTGTTGAAGTAACATCCATGTCGTGGCGTCCCCAAAGATTAGTTGTCCAGAGAAAAAAATTAAAACAAAATTTAGGTCAGAACGAATATAGAAAATAAAGAGTGCCTCAAATTTAAGTATTTCAACATTTAGAGGCAAAGTTAACTGAATTCAATTACAAAATTTCATTTGTAACAGAGTTCAGTCAACAGTAGTTTAAACAAAGGGTAGATTAAAACTTGTAGTGAAATTAGTTTAAAAAATTATAAACACTGTTAAACTAGTTTTAAGAAACTAGATCTAGAATTTTAAGTTTAAATCAAAAATGTAGAAGAATAATTTCGAGCGATAACGAGTAACGCATTGTCTCGCAAGAAGCCATCATAGGAGCAGGGTGACGCCAATTTTGGTCTAGTCCAAACCAATGTGGCCAATCGCGAGGGACGAAGGAACAATCCAAGCCAACATGGACTGGAAATCGACGGACCAAGAACCAGAATTAGCTTCGATAAGGTCAGATTTTATCCTCTCTCTCTCTCTAAAATAGAATAAAATTTTATATTTAGTTTTTTGGGGAACGTTGAAAATTTAATCGTTTCAATTTAAATGAATTGGGAAAAGATGTGAATGCGTTTGGAATAGTCGTTTTGTTTAGGAGTAATGTGAAGGGGATAGCGTTAGTTGGTGGTAGCTACCGACCTCAAAATGGCTTACTTCCTCTTTTAGAATAACAGATATTAATAAAAATGTTTTGAAATCATTTTTAAAATTTAAAACGAAGTAAAGAAAGTTTGAACATAAAATAAATAAGTCGAAATTGAAATGCAAATGTAATTGAATGTGAATAACTAAGTATTAGAAGAAAGAGAGTTTAAATTTTTGTTACAAAAATTCAAACAGAATTACTTTAGAGCAGCAATAAGACATGACCGTTTTTAGCGTAACATTGTTTAGAATAGATATTGACCTGGACCAATGAAATAAAATAAATAGTTTCAAAATTACTTAAGAAATTTATAAAGGTTTTTAAAACAGAAAAAATTAAGTTACAATAATTCCGTTACATAAAGTTAAAATTAAATTATGCCGAGTTTTGGCAGAACGCTTTATAATTAGAAAGTAAGATTTTGGAAAACAGATATGTGGGTCCTATGCATTACTTTTAGGTTATAGAAATGATTAAAAAATTTCATGTTTAAAGATAAGTTATGTTTGAGGAGTAAACTTTAATGAATTTTAGTTGTTTTCATGTTGTTTTATTTTGACTTTTTGTACTATTTTATGAAAGGAATAAAATGTTTGTTGAAAAGAATTTTGTTTTTTAAATGTATGTTCTTTATTTGTTTTAATATACCAAAGTCAAATATTAAGAGTTTTCAAAGTCAAATGAAAGGATTGTTTAAATTAATAAATTGAAATAAAGTTTTGAAAATCAATTAAAATATTACAGTAAGTAAATATTTGCAAATAAATTAGAAGTTTTTGAATTGAAGTAAACAATTATATAATAGCTATTGAGTTTTAAATACTAACCAAGAGAGTATTAGTTTTGATTTTAAACAGAATTTAAATTTACAGCAATTTTTATAAAAGAATGAAGGTAAAAAAAAGTGATGTATAACTTGTTTGTTTACGAATTTTGCTTTGTAAATGTTTTTTTATATTTAGTTTAAGATACCAAATTCGAATGAAAGGATTGATTAAAAAAATTAATTGAATTGAAGTTTTTGAAAATAAATTAAAATCTCTTAGAGGAAATTAAAGTAAATTTTTGCGATTAAATTAGAAGTTTTTGAATTGATGAAACATTTAAATTATAATTTTTGAATTATTAAAAATTAACAAAAAAAGTACTTGTATTTTAAATTAAAATTGAATTTGTAGTAATTTGTGTAAAAAAATGATGTAAGAAAACGTGAAATAATAAAGCCTGTTCGGTTACAAAAGAAGCTAAAAAGTAAATACTGAGATGTTAAAGAATGGTCAACAAATTAGGAAGAAGTGAAAATATAAAATAATTAGAAACTGTGCTGTAATAGAAATTAAATTTTAAAAAAATAAAAACAAAGTTGTTTACTAACATGCAAACAATACAGTGATTATATTTATTTAACAAATTTCTTACAAAATCCTAAACCAAATGGTCGTAAAGTTTTAAAATGCCTTCAAAGAAATTAATTCCCCGGGAACGAATAAACGAGTGGTTAAATCTCAGCGATTTAGGTTTTTTAAGTAAGGTTCAGGTACTGGTTCTCTGGTAGGTTTTGCGAGCATTGCATAGGGGACGGAAGGCGGTGTGCGGCCGGAGAGAGTGTCGGCTGGCGAGCGTTGTACATACACACACACACACACACACACACACACACACACACACACACACACACACACACACACACACACACACACACACACACACACACACACACACACACACACACACACACACACACACACACACACACACACACACACACACACACACACACACACACACACACACACACACACACACACACACACACACACACACACATACACACAAACAAACAAACACACACACACACACACACGCACGCACACACACACACACACACACACACACACACACACACACACACACACACACACACACACACACACACACACACACACACACACATACACACATACACACACGCACACACACACACACATACACACTGCAACGGGCCTTCTTTACTTATTATCTATACTCAACTTTCCTTATTTTTATTTCTTTTATTTATTTATTCCTTACTTACTATTTATTTATTTCCTTCAATAATTCAATTACTCTCCTTTTCTATTTCTCCTATTATTTTTCAACCTTCGTCATTCATCTTTATTTATATATTATTCTCCGAGACTCTCCCTTACCTGGTGAGTATTAGGACCTACCTTTCCTAATACCTAATTGATCCTGTTCGTTCTCCTACGTCTCCCTAATACTTACCAGATGCCCTGAAATTGTAGAATGACCTAGGAGGAATTTCGTTCAGTCAACCGAAACCAAGCCCGAAACCTGATCTTTTAATTCTTTAACATTTTCTCTATTTTTGGTCATTTCCTGCGTTTTTTCTTCTATCTTGTCTTGGAAGCCTGCTATAAATCCGTGCCATTGTTCCATCCTATTTCTTATTTCTTCTGTATCTTTACCCATTGACTTTTGGTAATTTTCAAGGCTTGTTTTAATCTTTCCCATAAATAATTCTCTCTCTTTATTATCCTTTTGTCTCTCTTCCTTCATCTCTCTCATCCTCACTACTTTTTCTTCCTCTTTCTCTCTCATACTTTCTGCCTTTTCTTCCTCCTTCTCTCTCTTTAACATTTCCTAACATTTCTGGAAGTCCGACTTTCCTGTCGCCATTTCGATTTATTTCTTTTACTACTGTACAAAATATATAAAAACAGTATTTTTACTCTCTCACTTTTTTAACGATCTCCGTTTATCTCATTCCTATAACGTATTTTCCCTCGATTTATTTTATATCAATTGCCCTTCTCAGGCTCCTACCTCTATCTACTTTCTCACGCTTTCCGGAACTATATCACCCTTATTATTAATTTAATTAATTTATATTTATTATAAACTGATGTTTATGTTGTCCGTTGTAGACAAGCTTTACTCTCGCAGTGCCTACCATTCATACCCATGGCCTATTATTAGGTTACTTATTTTTAGGTGTATGAATATTTACAGTTTTTACAGCCTCTTAGGTCAACAAGTCACCCCTTTGTCTACGGAACCGTTCTTTTTCATAGAGTGCGCCTTTGAGCGTACACTCGTATCAGTTCCGGTCTAAAAAGGTCACCAATTGATACCCTCGGAAGTATCAATTCATGTCTACATAGTGTGGGCTCCATCTTCCAATCCGAAGGCATGACCTGCCCCGTTTTTGGAAGCAAAAGGGATCTCAGAGGGATTTCATGCCCCACGTTCGGAAGCCTTTTTACCTATTATCTATACTCAACTATCCTTATTTTTACTTCTTTTATTTATTTACTCCTTACCTACTATTTATTTATTTCCTTCAATAATTCAGTTACACTCTTTTTCTATTTCCCCTATTATTCTTTAACATTCGTCTTTCATCTTTATTTATATATTATTCTCCGAGACTCTTCCTTACCTGGTAAGTATTAGGACCTACCTTTCCTAATACCTATTTGTTCCTGTTCATTTTCCTATGTCTTCCTAATACTTACCAGTTGCCCTGCAATGGTAGAATGACCTAGGAGGAATTTCGGTCAGTCAACCGAAGCCTGTAACATCCCTGCTTAGATCTTAGAATGAATTCCTAGATTTCGTATGAAAAAACAATTAGCGGAGTATTCCCTTTTACTAGCATAATACTCGGGGTAAGGTGTCTGCTATTTGAGGTGTTTGGTACTTAGAAACCTTTTAGTAAGAAACTGTGAAACTGCGTGTCATTTAGCTAAATTATCACTAATCACAGCTAATTGGAAAATCAATTTTTCTATTTATAAGGTTTTAAAGCATGCACACATTTACAGGCATTAATTGTTTATTTAATCTAGCACCTTTACCCCTAACACTACATCATCAAAATAATTATATTTTATCTTGAATATCTGTAGTAAATTTATATTACTTAAAGTCTATTTGATGTTTAATTTGTTGGATAACTTATGTGTTTTAATTAATAATAAAATTAATATTACTCACTGAAGAATTTAATATTTCAGGAAAATTGGAAAAATTAAAATAACTTCTTGCCACACCTTGACTTGATTCTCTTTATTAAACAAATTAAAGTAACACACTTCCTGATTTTGCTTACATTTTTCCAGTGCATTTTATATAATATGGTAATGTACTTGAAATTATTTTATATATATTTTAGCGTTTAATTTATATTAAACTCCCCCTATTATATATTTAATTCTTCACTTCTTACTCAATTCCCAATAAAATCTTACTTACTCAACAATCATATCCTATTTTTATGCAATTTATAATTATATTATTATATTAAATAATTCTATTCCCCTATGTATGTATTTGCTAAAATGTTGTCAATTTTTGAAATGAAAATATATTAGATTTTTTATACTATAAATTTATAAGAATTTACGTGAAATATCTTTCTTTATATATCTTTTTATAGGTATAACCTTTATAATTTAAAATATAATAAATTTCAAAAATTTATATTTGAACAATTTTAAATGAATTTAAGTAAAGCCAAATCTGTTCTTTAAATTGTTTTTTTAAATTTAACAAATTTACTCGAAATTATTCTTTAAGAAGCAAAGTTAAGCATGACTGGATTGGCCTTTCAAGGAAAACGTCATCTCAGTCGTTGTTTTTGCCAGCAAATTGATGCTGATCCCGTCCTTAATGGTTCAGGAATGTTCCATCTCCTCTTCTGTGTTCTTGCGATGAGTCCCTTATCTCCAGTGAATTAGCTGCATACTGCAATCTCTTCTTCTTTCCGAATTTAATAATTACGAGTGAAATACATATTATAAATTACCGGTTGTCTGTTAATTTTGAAATCTTTATAGTTCCGTTCGTAATGACCTTACTGCGGCAATTTTACATTGAAAAAATTTGTACCGATAGTTTTTCTTCTTGGCAAGGATTATTCCTTTAACCCGCCAGTATGATGTCAAAGAAAACTTAAAAACAACACCTGCTCGTATATCTTCTCTGCCCGGTGTCTCGAATCCAATTCTACCCATTCAACTCTCTCCATCCAACTCTCTCCATCTAACTAACCAGCATTTGTCATCCAGAACGTTTCCCACTCCTACCTTTATCTCCGACTTTGATCTTTGCGATTAGTTTGTAAAATCTTTTAAAATTATTTGGCTTTACCGTAACAATTTGTCTTATGATTATTATTCCTTTAGTCTTGTTACATTTTATTATATATTTTTTAATTAACATTTATTTTTCAAATTTAATAAATTTTGGCTTTCAAGCCTTCAAACAGCTTTATTACCCGTTTCAACACACACACACTCACACACACACATACACACACACACACACACACACACACTCACACACACACACACACACACACACACACACACACACACACAAACAAATAGAAATGTAGCATAAAAGTGCACTGGCAGCAAACTATTTAATTCGTTGAAAATGTACAGAGTTAGTATGATCACTTAACGTTAGGAGAAAAACAACCCGGTTCATCTACGTATGATTCGTTATTGAGAAACAAAGTAGAAAATAAAGTTCCAAACTGTTCGATCTAAACTGCATTTATATTCATATGTGAAGAAAAGGTGCATTCTTTGTCTGTT
The DNA here is from genome assembly GCA_036971475.1 of Prosapia bicincta. Lineage (NCBI taxonomy): Eukaryota > Metazoa > Arthropoda > Insecta > Hemiptera > Cercopidae > Prosapia > Prosapia bicincta. Next base: position 237,965,374 of record JBAIZL010000004.1, on the reverse strand, counting down.
TTGTAAATGATAGCTTTAGTGTTAATAAATAATGTGATATTGTCTTCAACAAATCGTCTATGAATAATTAAATTGTGTTGAATGTAATATAAATATTTAGAGGGATAGATCAATTTTCTTTGATTTGATGAATATCATGTAAAGTTTTTAATCACTTTATATTATTATAAAGCAATAAATCCGTGAAATTTTTGTTAAATACATAATTTTTAAATTATTCTACTCGTGATATCCTACACAATTAAATATTAGATATAGATAAAAAAAATATGTGTTTAATTTTTAATTAGTGAAAAGAAAACATTTTAATGTTTCAGGGTGGATTTATTGCTATGGGCCTCATGCAATGAGGATACACTGCCCACACTGTCAAGCCTATATTGTTACAAGACTAAGGACAAGATACCCTGTTACAACTTTCATACTATCAGCAGTCTTGTGTCTAATGTAAGTCGCATTACGAAATTTTGCTGGTCTTAAAATTTCATGGAATAACCAACTTATATTTACAATTGCAATTTGTGTGAATGATATTTCTTGAAAAGGGAGCATACAAAAATAGAGATACATATCTAATTTTGCTATATAAACTGTCAAATCAAATTGAAAAGTAGGTTTTTATTCCTGTGCTTTGTAGTTGTATTTCAGTACAACAGGAATAGTGTGATTTTTCTGTACTGATTATTTTATGGGTTAACTGAGTACTTATGAGAAATAGTTTCGAAGACTTTTATGTGTATTTCATGTAGAAAGGTCGGGTTACCAATAGTTTAATGAATTATTTATTAGGACGAAACATAGTAATTTTGAATACATTTCCGAATATTACATTTTTCAGTTGTAAATAAGTCATGTTGTTTGAGTTTAGAGCCAGTTCAGATATATAAAACGGATAAACTCAAGAATGTCTGCCAAAGAGATCCAATAAAGTCTACAATGTCCGACAACAGTATCCCATTGTACCCAATATATGTGTATATATAGTCCATTAATTTTTTAGAACCCAAAGTTCAAGAAATAGCATTTAATAAATTAAAAACTACTTATGACGTTTTTATTAAAATAAGAGATAAATAAGTAACCAATAAAAAATAATTTCTATTGCGTGCGCCGATTATGACGGAATCAATATAGATCCCTATTGGTTGAGTTGCATTGTGGGAACGAATACTGGGGAAGGGAGGCTCTTCGTGGGAGTAAATTTTGGCGTCATAACGCGGCAGCGAGACCGAGGCTATTGAAGTGAACGGACGTATGTCGAGGGTAGCTCCGGTAAAGGACAATGGTCAGTAGTGTTTCACCGTAAACCGTTTAAAAACTATGAGCGGCTAAGGAAAGTGCAATTCGCCGGTATGTCGTAACGTAGTGTTTCAAAAAATGGGGCCCTTTCGGTGAAGATTCAGCCGAAAGAGGTAGCCCTAACAATTCGATCGATATGTGTCTTCAGAAGTTTGTGTGTTTCAAAATTAATTACAAGTCAACCTTACTACAAAATGGTAAGGCGAAGTGAACAGTGTTAACCTAGCAAAGAGTTTTTAAAATAATACTAAAATTCAAACTTAATTAAATAAAATGCAAAATAACTTTGTAAACGATTTAAAAAAAAAAATTTATGTGTTAGAAAATGCCCAGTTAGGAACAGTGTCAGAAAAGGGATTAAAGCTAAAAATTTTATTAGTAAGAGTCTCAAATTTAAAAATGTGCTAAATGCATTGAAGAAATAAGATAGGACCATTCAGACAGACAAAGGGGGAGCCAAGCAGACATGGAGATAAGGTGGACCAGAACACAAAAGAAAGGTGACTTCCAAAGATGGCGGCAACTCGTGGGAATCAGCCAAGTATCCCAGCGTCGGTTAGAAGGGACAGCCAACCCGACCTCCCCACCCCGCTGGAGAACAAAGCGAGAATTGAAGAGAGAGGGAGAAATGTGCAAGCCGTGCTTTTGTGGAAAAATTCAGGTCAGATCTGCTTTGTGTTCCCTTTGCAAATTAGAAATTTTTAATTTGAAAAATTTTTAATGGGAAAATGTAATAAAATTTAAATAAATTTTAAAACCATATTCATTAAACTTGGAAATTCAGAAATAAATACTGGTGGCTTTGTTTAAAGAGGGGGTTTGCAAGATGGCGTTGCCTTAAAAGCAGAAAATATGTTGCATTTCATGAAAGTGAGGGAAATAAAAATTTTAGATTAGAAATGTTATAAAGGGTTAAGGTTTCATTGTAAACAACTCAAATAAAGGGGTTTAAATTATTTGAAGGGTCAAAATTTTATGAGGGTGTAGGGAAGTTAAATAAGAGATATGTTGTACTAAATTAAATGTGATATGCTAAAGGTAAGCATGCAAGATGGCTGACAAAGATAGTGGTTTAACACAGCTGATTCGAAGGTCATGCATTATTTTCAAGAACTCCTAAAAAGGGGAGCGTCATTTCATAAAATTAAATTAAACTGAATTGTTGTTTTATTGAGAAGGAGTTATTATGACATTTTTAAAAGTGAAACCAATTAACATCAATTGTTCTTTTTTTTTAATAAACAAGGGTTATACCATTAATTCAAGCTATTTAAATTAAACTGTCGGTTTTATTCAGAAAAGGTAAAAATATTTATGTGTAGTAAATAAATTAAATTAAACGAAAGTTTTGAGTAAAAATAAAGGGTTATGACTTTGATACGTATAAAATATAAATATTTTAAGAGTGCAACAAAAGGGTTAAATAAAACAAGAGATGTTTTAAAAGGAAGCCTCATATATGTAGATGAATTTTGTACATTGGGAATATATGAATAATACCCAAATATTTAAAACAAGAGATTTTAAAATTGTGAGTGGGGCTAGCTAATATATTAAAATAAGTTTTTCTTTAATAAATTATAACTGTATTTTGTTTTTTTCATGATTTATATATAAATAAAATAATATGATGGTGATATAGAAAAATGAAATTTTTGCAAATTTGTTAAAATTCAAGTTACATAATTTATGCAAATGGGTTAGTAACCATTCAGCAAATGTTAATCAAAATTTAGTAAATATCAATTTCATTAAGAAATTGCGTTGATAAATTTTCAGTAAATATTAGTAAATTTCCAGTATGTATGACTTTCTTGCAGAAAGTAACCAAAGGGTTAAATATTTTCTATAAAAAGGGTTAAATAAATTTCAGTAAATGTGTAGATTTCTTTTTGTAAATGATTAAGGATCGGTTAGAAGGGTTTTTAACTATGTTTCAGTAAACGTTTTAATTAAAATATGTATTAACTATTGTATTTTCAATTAGGAAAGTGTTTGATTTCATTCAGCAGATGTTTTAACAATTTTTATTAATTATGATTTGTTGTTCAGTGAATATTTGGGAGATCTTGTGGAAGATATGTCTATATATGTAATTTTTGTTTCAGTATGTGCTTGATAATTGGTTTTTATATAAAATAATGTAATTTATGAAATTATTTTTAGGTTGTTTGGTAAAATTGATTTAATCTCTACCTGTAAAAGCAAGTAGAAGTTAACATTGAAAGGTCAATTAAAGTTGATAGAGATATAGGAAAAACTTCATCACTTACATGGCTATATAGAATGTTGCCATAAATAAGTTGGTTGTTTAGAGATTTTAACTAGTTGAACATAATGTAAAGGTTAGGGAGCTTTCGGAGTGTATTGAAGAGTAAGGCTTTGCTAGAAACAAAAGGGTTAAAACGAAAATTTGTAGAATGTAACAAATAACTTTTTAAGTAAAAATCCAAGTAAACATAAACAAACATTGACAATTAAAATTTCAAGGTTAAATAACCAGGGATACTGAAATAAAATTAGGACAAACAGTCAAGGGTTTTAAATAGTCACTTGAAGGAAAAGAGATTTTTAATTTGAAGATAATAACAAAAACTTCAGGTTGGAAAGGGTTATATTTTAACAGGCAAGATTGAGTGTTAAATTGAGCAATGTTTTACGCTTTGGTTTATTCCGATAGTAAGTAAACTAAAATTGTAAAATCTTAATTAAATTTTTAATTTGAAATAGAATAAACAAATAGTATAGTTTCTTAACATTAGTGAGAAACAACATAAAAGGTAATTTAAGTTCAGATAAGATGCATACTGTGCCATGCAAATTTAAATTAATAAATTTTAAAATTAAAAAATAAATAATTTTTTAACTAGCAAACTGAGTATTTTCTTTTAAACAAGTTGCTTACACTCTCCTACAACTGATATGGTCATTTCGCTGTTTAGATGTCTTTCAAATGAACTCCTTCCCCGGGATGAGTCACCCGTTAAGGGTAAAATTCTCAGCAAGTTAGGTTTTTTCTTTTCTAAGTCCAGTGACTGGTTCTCTGTCAGATTTTGGCGAGCACTGCACAGCGTTTGTGGCTTTGGCTGCGAGCGGCTCGTTTCAAAATTCTTGCTCGTGTGGTGGCCGGCCTTGCGCTGTTGAGCTGGTCAACGGTAGGGTTGACGGCTGTAGGGGGTGGCGTTAAAGTTGGTGGGCCCGTTGCAGTGTGCGTGTGTGTGTGTGTGTGTGTGTGTGTGTGTGTGTTTGTGAGTGTTGTGTGTGTGTGTTTGTGAGTGTTGTGTGTGTGTGTTTGTGAGTGTTGTGTGTGTGTGTGTGTGTGTGTGTGTGTGTGTGTGTGTGTGTGTGTGTGTGTGTGTGTGTGTGTGTGTGTGTGTGTGTGTGTGTGTGTGTGGTCTGTATGTGTGTGTGTTTATGTGTGTGTGTTTGTAATTTATAAAATATTTAGTTCAATAATTTTTCAACTGTAAATTTTTAAATAGTTTATATTGTTTTCAATTTCAGATTTTGCCCTATATGTGCAGTTATGGTTTTCTGCATAGACGGATTCAAATCTACTGACCACTTTTGTCCGCAATGTAATGCATACTTAGGTACTTATGAAGGGTGTTAAATAATAAATTTTTAGAGATTGTTGATTGGTAGTAATAGAATGTGATGAGTTATTGTATACATTTTATAATAAAGTAATATTTGATGTATGACATTGTATATAATCATTAGTTTTAGATTTTATAAGATTTAAAATTTTGTGGGTTTTTTCAATTAATATTAAGGTTTTTTTACGTGGGCAGAACCCGCCCAGCCCTCGTGACAGTCATCCTCTGGCGAGCTGCCTATGTCTAATAAGCCTATGCGGTTAGTAACCTAATGAGTGTAAAGGACTCACGACAACTGTTTATGTACCCAGCTGTTGAGTTCTTTCCATGGAAAATCAGAAGACAGTGAAATGAAACTGTACGGTAAGTATCGTGTGAGAGAGGGATGAAAAAACAATGAATTTCTCTTTCACGTCAAGAAAGAAATTCTCGCAGGAAAAACTATTGATCATGCAGAAACGCTAGTGGCTAGGTCCATCTCATTCTATGAAATGAGGTGGGATATTACTTTCCAAATACCTTGTTAATGAGCGTATGGTGACTGAAAGTCTTATTTTGCATGTTACTCGAAACTGAACTGGCATGCAAGATAGAGTTAGTGATTCCGTTGAGGGATACTGCGTCCCTTGGGATGTGCCCCCTTTCTTCTGAAACAAAGATCGTTAGTATTATGAGCGAAGTAGTATCTATTATGGAACTAACTCATCAGATGGAATATAAAGCGGCAGTTTTAGCACGTGATATATTTGGTCACAACCACCCAATGTGGATATTAGTGTTGATGGGCCTGTTTGTAGAGCCTAATTGCTACAAGTATAAACATTGTTTCACGATAGGCACTTTCAAGTCTGTATGGAGAAGTGTTAATCTTGTCCATCAAGAAGGTGACTTCGAGAATAACCTCAAAACCTTGCTGTGGAATAATTGTAGTTTGTGTATGCTTATATTGCGAGTATGATCCCAGATGTATTACGTGGTCCTGGGGTCTAGAATGAGTCTGGGCTGTTAGTTTAAAGGACTGATCGGATAATGCTGTGTCATCTGAAAATATGGCTACCTGAGTATTGAGTGTTGTAGGTATGTCGCTTACGTAGATGTTGAATAGTATATGGCCTAATATTCAGCCCTAGGGGACCTTGGATTGTAGTGTCTCGGTGTAGACTGTGATCCATGTATATTAACAATAAATTTGCGATTTCACGAGAAATCATGTGTATTAGCCAATGAGGGAGCCCGTAGTGTCTTAGTTTGTCCAAGACCGCGTTGTGCAATTTCCGGTCAGGTTCTTTCCTATATCGAGCTAGAAGACCCCGATTGAGCGGTTTTTATTGAACACCCTGGTCGTATACTCCACTTCTCTCATCACGTCATGGTGATCCTGAAACCCGATTTCTCTGACAGCAGTGAGTGTGTGTGTGTGTGTGTGTGTATGGATGTGAGCGTAAGTGGTTGTAGATCCGTTTGAGCAGAATTTTTAAGACTCTTCACCCATCATCTTCAACAAGCTCGTAGTTATGTATGACTCTGCCTTGTGTGGACTTTTCCCGGATTGTGTAAGACACAATCTTGGCCTTTATCCACGCATCTGATGGAAATAATGTGTTTGGAGGATAACGTTTTATATGTATATGTTATTCTTCTTATCTTATTTCCTATTCTTGTTTTACTTTTATCAACAAAATGAGAGTGGTCATGATTAGTTATGATACCTATATCTTTCACTACGCCTGAGGCTACTGCAGCTGCTGCTCTGTCTAAAACTCCAAATCAGCCTCAGGTCAAAACAGTATTCGCTATTTTTATGCGCATCTGCAAAGTTTTTTTTTTGATGTTTAGTTACACCATCTGGCTCCGATTCTTCATAGTTTTCATCCATTTCATTATCAACTTTTATGGAGTAAATAAACTACATGTCCATACTTTTCGAGCATGATGGATGGGATATTTCGTTAAAACAAAATATTTTAACTAATTTTTTCATCCAATTTTCTTACATGTGTTTTAGTTATTTTGTTTTGTTACCTTAACATCAACACAACCGATTTTTACTAGAGTGAGGTGGGAGTATGTCGGACTCGAGGCCGTCACTGTCACCACGCATAAGACGACGGTAACACGATTCACGAGGGTCCATACTTATAAAAGAGCAATAATATAATCATATTTTAGTTTTTGGCGGTACCGCACACTAAGAGATACTGTCTGTTTTAAACTTACTTGCAACTTCTTAAATCTTTATTTAACAAATTACACTGTAGCGCTTTAAAATATTGTTGGCTTAGCAACGTAAAAAAATAATTACTTGAAAATACAACGAAAATATCTTGATTTCTGAAAGGATTTTAATATGATGCGCTAAATGGGGGTTCATTAAATACTTTTTTTTACATTGCAGTTTTCTTGTCTACCCCAGAGACACGTTTTCTACGGAAAATTGTTTTTTTAGACCCACCTTGTTGCGTATGTTGTTTAAGGTATGTGATCACTTTCTCCTTGAGATTTTTTAGTGTTGTGTTGGTAATGGTGTGAGAACCAGGAGCTATCCTGAGGTTTGTTGATGAGTTTACCCACTTGGTTTCGGTGTTCGTAGTATTAGTGCGCCCAGGTCGGTGACCTGATCGCTAGGGCCTATTAGGGGGAGGGATTAACGCAATGGTTCTAATGGGAAATATTTTACCATTAGTATAGAAAACTATGTCTGTGGAATTTAGGGTATCCAATTGTGCCTGGAAGCCTTTGCATTTATAGTTATTTAGTTCCTGTATAATTTGCCTTTTTTGGGATTTAAACTGGTGTGCGAAACGCATCTGCACACTCCGTATTGCAATGCACGCAAGTTTGAGAAAATTAGACCATCTTAAATGCAAAAATTGATTTACTTCTAAAAGCGTTCATCTGAGGATTGTCCATCAACATGCAGAATAAATACATGTTTTTATAAAAAGATAATTGCTAAAGTAACAACGGTTCTCTTTGTATACGAATTTAAATATTAAAAATTCACCCTGGTTCACAGAGTGTTGACGTTAATTGAGCTAACAATGCATATAGAGGGGAGTTCCTCTAGTCTTGCGGTAGTCCTTGACTCATTTGATATGTTTTTGATATTGTGTTGTTGAATCTGACCTTAAATTTTTTGTTTTTAAGAAAATCTGTTATCCACTCAAGTGCTTTCCCATCTATCTTGCAGTCTTGATTTAATTTTATCACTAGTTTATTATTGCAAACTTTGTCATAAGCCTGTACTAAGTCGAGGAACGCTGCTATTGTGTGATTGGTAGGTTTGTTATTTTGTGAGTCTATAACTTTTTTGTGTGAGATATAATATCTGATCAATTGTTGTGTGAAATCTTCGAATTCCATATTGTTCTTTACTAAATAAGTTCTTTGAGATTATTTTATGTGTGATCCTATTTAATATAATTCTTTCCATGATCTTACATGCAATATTAGTTAATGCTACCGGTCTGTAGTTTTGTATATGTTCATTATTTTTGTTGGGTTTTTTAATTAGGATAATAGTAGCTTGTTTCCTGTCTTGGGGGATTTTGTTTGTATTCCATGAATTATCCAATATATCTAATAACTTATTTTTCCCAAGATTGGTTAGATTTTTATACATATGCCCCTGAACTCCATTAGGACCTGGTGATTTCTTTTCATCGGTCTTTCCTATGCCAAATTCCAATTTTGACATGTTTAAGTGTTTGTTAAAGAGGGTGCAACTACTGGGTTTGTTCTGACAATTATGAATAATTTGTCTTGTTTTTTTTCTTATAGTTGTATCTGTTTTATTGAAGCTTAATTGATTAGTTCGTTTGTAGTAATTTCCAAAGGCATTTTCAATGTCTTCATTATTGGAGGTAGGTGTTCCATCACTATCTTTAATGATGTTAGTATTTTTTTTTGTGGTTGACTACGGTCAAGACTTTTTGCTAATTTCCACAGTTTGGTTTCAGGTGTTTGAGCATTTAGCTCTTTACATATATCTTCCCATTTTTCCTTTTTTTTGTACCATACAATCTTTTAATTTTTGCATTGATTCTATTTATTTCCATTCTTATAATGTCCGAGTTATATATGAGGAGTTCTCTCTAAATTCTACGTCGTTCATTAATCAAAGCTGTTATTTCTTTTTTTGTGAACAAATTTTGGTATCCAGTTCTTAATATACCCTCTTGGGATTGATTTTGAAGATGCCTTGTATATGACTATTTTGAAGTTTGGCCATTTAGAGTCCAGGCTGATGTTTCCTTCTGGTTTGCGTAATTCTGAATATAATATAAATCCAAATTTCTCCCAATTTGCCTTTTTACAATTCCAGTAACTTTTCCTTGACAGTTTTCCTCTGTTGATGTATTCATTGATTTGAACTAGGATTGGTCTGTGGTTGCTTCCTAAGCTTTCCAATACTTCCCAAGTACATTTGTGGTAAATATTTGGACATGTTATAGTGATATCCATTGTTTGTGAGGATTGGTAGCTATATGAGAAGTGAGTTTGTGTTCCATCGTTGAGAAACACAAACGCATTATCATCTGAGTATTCCAAACGTTGTATTCCTCGGTTATTTGTCTCTTGACATCCCCAGTAGGTATGTTTGCTGTTAAGATCTCCTAGTATTATAGTACCAGTTTTAAAAATTTCGTGTAGTATCTTAATGGGTAATATTTTATTATTGGGTGGATGATACATGCTTATGATATTTATTCTTTTGCTTCTGCCTAAGTAACATTCTATTCCTTGTCATTCTAGTTCCAAATATGATGATTCATAGTTTATTTCTGTATATTTTATGTTTCTAATAAGGAACCTCCTTCCCCATCCTCTTCTTGTCGATCTTTCCTTAAAATAGTAAACCCATTTACTTTTAGGTTGTGTTTTTCTTTTAGTTTGGTTTCCTGTAAAGCAATGATTTCGGCTTTATTTTTGTTAGCTATATCTATTATTTGATCCTATTTGGTCCTACATGATTAGGGCACAATCCGTTTATATTGCATTGGAGTATCTTCAAAGTATTATTATGATTATTTGTTATGGAGTTTACATTAGTAGTATTGTTACAGTTATTTGTATTAGAATGGGTATTGGTATTTCCCAGTCGGTCATTTATCGATCTTGGCTAGGTATGCCAGCAGGGATCGCATCGGTTGGCCCGGATGCGGTAACACCATCATCATTATCTATTCTTTTTATTATCATGATTGGCTATTTATGCACCTGTCGTTGGAACAAATCCTGGAGACACTCTCTGTGACAGTGTGACTTTGTCTCTATTAAAGCCGCTCCATTTGGAGAATCAGACGCCTATGTAGTCTACTCTTACATGAGTACTGACATTACATTTTACCTGTTTGAACCGCGGGAGATATTTTATTTCCCTCCTACCTACATATCTGTAGAGCTTTCCCTTATCTGCCACCTGGGACGCTCCCTCTAGGGGTTACAGGTTCCCCCGAGGGACTCATCATCAGTTCGTAATGCAATCTAATTCATAGAAACATTATTTTATAACCACCAGAACAGTTTGATAAAAAAAATTTTGTAACTGAAAATTATTAATTTTAAAACCTGCTGTACTAAATACTTTCCCGACCCTCAATGAATCCTATGGGAATATTCTTTATTAAATTGCATCTTTAAGAGTCTACTCGCCTGGTATTCGTCGTTCATTATTGGCCAACATTATAAAAAATATTTGTTCCACCACATGTTTATAAGCTCTGTAAATTGAGTTTTACGCTTCTTATCGTTTATCCTAATGAGTTTACGATAATATAAGATTTGAAGGGGAAACGTTTTGAAAATTTTTGTATTTAGGGAAATTAGAAGGTGCTCAATATTTTTCAATTCTTTTGAAGTGTTGAATGACAGTTATTAAATTTACGATAATAAGCGTAATTTTTTAATTTTAATTAACTTTTGCAGGTCCTCAAACACTTTGAACAGTTTTATTATTCTATAGGTTTCATAATATACGTATCATAATAAGTAGAAAATGTAATACAGAGTGTAATTCATTTAATAATATATTGCATAGCCTTATATCCTATGTCTTAAATTCGCACACGCTTAGATAATACTTACTATAGTAATATATTAAAACTATTGGAAAGAACCCCATTACTACAAAAATAATTAAAAATTACAAAAAATACAAGTTACTTAAGATTAAACACTTATAAAATCGATTAACATTAATTTCATCACCATGAGAGGGTGTTATTACAGAGAGAAAAAGTGAGAGGGAAGGAGAAACGGAGAGAAAGAGAATTATATACTGTATATCTGACCCTTGTCATACGAACCTCTTCTAATTTATTTAAATGATAGTGTTTTCAAAGCGAATATATAATTATTTGTTCACAGGATAAGTATGCTTCTAGATATATTTTTTTCCCAATCTTTACTTTTATTCGAAATATAGTTCAATTATCCTCAATGTAATAACTCACCACTACATACGTTACGGATTGCTTAGACATTATATTTTTATTATTATATTGTTTGTGTAAACCTTACTAGAAGTACCTTATGTTATAAATTAAAAACCCAGCCAAGTCCGAAATTCTACAGAACTCTCAACAAAATCTTAAATTGTTTGTTAATTCCCACATTGCCCAGGTAATACATAAGTACACATACGCATACACACACACACACACACACACACACACACACACACATACACACACACACAATACACACACACGCGCGCGCGCACTCACAAACACACAACACATACACACACACACACACACACACACACACACACACACACACACACACACACACACACATATATATATATATATATATATATATATATATATTTATATATATATATATATATATATATATATATATATATATATATATATATATATTATAAAAGAGAGTAGGAGAGCGGGGTTGAGATAGAGTGGGGGGGAAAGAAATATAAACTTTTAAAAATAAAATAACATTCAAATTCAAAACAGTTTTTTATACTAAAATAAACAATAATTAAACTTACGTTTTACTAAAACAAACATCACGATGTTATTTCAGCAGAAATAATTTACGTTTACCTGTGCCATCACAAAAGCAAGCTTGATTAGTTCGTTTGAAATGTCAAGCTTTGACGGGGGCTGAATTGATATATCGACCTCATTCTGTCCAGGTAAAGCATCTCGTTTTGGCACAGATGTTGCTATGTTGTATCAGTGAAATTGATACTCGTCTCTTTGCTCCAAAACTAGGTAATGTTTATTTTATTTTTCTTACAACCAAATTAAAATTGTTTACGGAATATAAAAGAAGTTAAATAAAGAAATGCATTCTAATTTAAAATTGAGAGAAATTAATTCTGTAGAATTCAAAACATTTTAGGTTGTTTCAGTATAGAATTTTATGTTTTGACAGTAAATGAATGGATCATGTGTTTTCTATTCATGGGTTAACACCTCACATACCCTTAAACTCTTCATCAATTATCCCTTACCATGGCAACTTCGTCCCTTACACTATAGCCAAATAACACCTAAAATATCACATAAGTGTAGCCTGTGAGTCTAAATATTTTTATGAAGGAAGAGTTTCATAATTTGTATGCCATTTTGGTTTAATGTTTTTTGAAATGTAATAATTTTGAAACTTTCTATTTATGAGGCAGTGAAAAAATTCAAGTATAACCATTATTATTTATTTGAATTTCATAATTAAAAAAAAAAAAAACATTTATTATTAGGCCCACACTTTAAGTAGTATTGCCTAATCTACGTTCCTAATACATATTAAGATTATTATTTTAAATTAATTTGTGATATTTCAACTTTTTCTGTAAGCTTATCTGGCTTTTGCGCCCATAACATTTTGTAAAACTGTACAGTAAGAAATTAATTTTTCCAATACTCTTAATTTATATTGCACGGTAAATTATATTAAGCTTGGAGTTCAAAAGGTTGTGTTACCTGATTAATACAAAAGCTAAACGTCGGATAACAGTTTTAATTAACATACAAAAACGATTGTTACCAAATGTTAGTATTTTCAAGTAATACTACATTGGTAAATAAAGAACAAACTATATTTTAAGCCAGGCATTTATGTTTGCATATGTAAGCATACTTCTTTTCTGTAACATATAATATTAACTGTGAGAGTTTTAACTGATTTTATTTTTATTCGTGGACCAAATAATATATAGACTTTTATATAAATAAATATATATATATATATATATATATATATATATATATATATGTGTGTGTGTGTGTGTGTGTGTGTGTGTGTGTGTGTGTGTGTGTGTGTGTGTGTGTGTGTGTGTGTGTGTGTGTGTGTGTTTGCACTGTGAAAGACGACATAAATATTTATTGTGAAATAGATACAGAAGTCAAATATGCTTACTATTGTCGCTGTTATAGACTGCATTGACGAAATAACAATTACGTCATAAATATTTTCCATTACTATGACGATGATAGTACAGAACTGATATACACGCTCTATTTACGTACTATAACAGAAAAAAAGGTAATTATTGTCACATAATATATATTTTTACAGATAATAATAATTTTGTTGTTAAAGAAACAATAATTACTTTTTGAATTTACTTGTAAAAGTTCTTTGTCTGTAATAAGTTACGAATTAAAATTTTAGCAAACAAATGTTTATTTATATATTTGGTTATATTTAATTTCATTTTTTTAAAATTTGTTTAAAAAATCCAAAATATGCTTTCATATAAACAAATCTTGAAAACGTCTCTTATCGCAGGTTAAAAATTGTTTTCTTCTAACAAAATAAATAAATAAGATACATAATAATATTTCAAAGAAAATTTTGGCCAAATATCCAATATTTTCATTGAAATGAAAATTATTCCAATAGTTGTTTATTTATTTAAATAAATGGTAATATATTAGACCCAGTTTCTAATAGGAGTAATAATAAGTATTGATTTAATTGCATTACAAATACAATTAAGATCCTAGTAACATTACCAGATATAAAAGAAGTTAAATAAAGAAATGTTTTGAAATTAATTCTAATATTAACACAAATAATATAGGGTCGAAGCCCTTCAAACGAGAATTTTAGAAAATAAAAACTGCCATAATACACTAAAATAGATTAAATATTTATGCTTAAAGAATATTTTTGGGTTTATTTTCTGTCAGTATTGACGCCTATTACACTATTGATATTATTTAAAACACATGATTTAAATTTATGTAATATGTGTAATAAATATGAATTACAATCAGCTGAAACATAATATTTTGAGATACGTTTCACAGTCAAGTCATTATATTTGTTAAATTATAAACCTAATCTATCTCTTTAACCTCCTCTCTAAAACTATTAAATGAATAAACAAATATTCTTTGAGCTTAGCTTGTGAGGTTATGTTAAAAACAAATAAAAACATACACAAAACTCACAAATTATTCATTTATTTACTCATACGCGTTTCAATGACCAAGTCATCATCAGTAGTGAGTGTTACTACTACTAACTCTAACTTACAACTAGGGTGAAAGTAAGGTTACACTTCCGTATTTATACGTGGCAAGTTGCCACGCCCACTTTCAAAACAACAGTTACTAACCCTACTTTAAACATGATACAACAAATAGAAATTTTGTACCTAACTCAATAATTACAATAAAATTTGTAGCATACAACATAATTACATATAAACAAAATAGATAATTAATATTACACATTATTATTATGTCAAAATATTTAACCTAAATGTTACAATAAATTTTATTATTTTTTCCCTTTTTGTTACGCTAATTACAATAATATAAAATTTGGAATAGGGCCTGAATCGTTGTTTACAATATTATTTTTATTCCTATTAATATACAACTATTAATATACACTCACTGATGATGATGACTTGGTCATTTAAACGCGTATGAGTAAATAAATGAATAATTTGTGAGTTTTGTGTATGTTTTTATTTGTTTTTATTAAATGAATTATAATAGTTCATAATAATATTGGTATTATTTGTATTCGTCCTGGCTATAAATATATTTACTACATTATAGTTTCAGAAGTACTTTACTTTTTTATTAAAAAAATTCAGTATGTCCATGAAACCTATCTAAAATATTTTTTTATATAGTAATATAATCAATTCCATTACGTCCATAGTTTAAACGTTAGCACTGGAGGAAAGTAAATCGGTTAAAGGAAACTATTTACCCACCTCGCACCTAAGTACGAACCTGAATTGGAATGCAATTCTCTTGGAATTGGCAATCAAATGCAATTCTTCAGGTAATTGAAAATTCTTCTCAAATGTCTCATCTCTTCATTAAAGTAACTTTTATTTTCCCTAATCCTAAATTACTTTTGTCCCGTCCTCGTTTTACGTTTCAGTGATTTCCTTTGCATTACCGATTCCCTGGCGTGCAATTTGAATTATTAAGTTAGCGAAATATAAGTGGCAGTGAAAATGAGAAAAGAAATTTAATTGACATTTTTTTAGAACACTTTTAAGTATGAATAGCTTAAAAGTAAGCTAAAATGTAAAAGATAAGAAGTTTAAGATCTATATATTTATTTTGAGCATAAAAAGTCTTTTAAAAACCTAATAAAAGGAATATTAAAATAGAAACTGTAGTTTTCAAAGTTTTTATTCTGAGTACTCAAAAAAAAACACTAGCATCCTTATGAGAGATAGAAGTAATAAAGAAAGAAAAAAATGCTCCTGTGGGGGACTGAGTAGTGTTCTTGGTCATATATAATTTTCGGCAGGGTTGGAGAAAGCTTGAAAATAGAATTTAGAACATTTTTAAATACAGTATATAAATTATTAAATATATTTTAATTTTAAAAATTACATATGGCTATTACAATAATTATATTGCGATTGTAGAGTGTGTCAGGATTGATTTACTGAGAATAAAAAGGGTTCTCTCTTATTCTTTTCTCGGATTTTTGATAAGATAAACTGAAAATATCAAGGGATTATAAACTACTGAATGTTCAAGTCATACTATATACGCCGGTACAGTTTCTTCTAAATTCTCATTAGATGTCCTCATGCAGACTGGCAAAGCTATTATCATATGCACTCAAAACTTTCTCTCCAGGTAATGTGGCATTAGTTTGCTAATAAAGTTCGAGATTCGCTATGTGCATGATTCCTTATAGACCTGCTTCTAGAAATATTACATTTTTATCCACATCTAATTTAGACTAAAAGCATGCTGGTTATTTCTTTAATATCTCACAGCTAAACATGATATATAATTGAAATTTTTGTATTATAAATGTTCAGATAAAAATATATAAATTCAGTTTACTGAGTGACAAATTATTTATTGCATTTTATCTTCGTTTGTATATAAATATTCCGTTTTTCATAAAAGTTATAAAACGTTTTACAATATATTGGGAATTTTTTTTCTCATGTAGTAGTCAAGACTTACTAATGCTCAAGACTTACTATTTACACACTTTTGCTCAAACCCTTCACTTGTTTTCATCTAATATATCTAAAATATTGTCTAACTTATACATGTATATAGGCCTATATATATATATATATATATATATATATATATATATATATATATATATATATATATATATATATATATGTATATATATATATATATATATATATATATATATATATATATATATGTGTGTGTGTGTTATACATACATATATATATATATTTTAAAACAACATGGGTTATTCAAATACAAGAATAATTATTATTTTATATCCAAAGCTTTTCGTTGGCAAACAGTACCAACATCATAATAAATATTCTTGTATTTGAATAACCTATGTTGTTTTAAATTATTAAACAAGAAAACGTAATTTATATATATATATATATATATATATATATATATATATATATATATATATATATATATATATATATATACGATATTATTTTATTATATCAAATATCAATACATATCTACTTATATAAATTTGAAATGAAAACAAACGATGGCATCGTTTCTGTAAAATTCAAATAACTTTACTTTTATATATTTTAATTTAAAGTTTATTTATTTAATTTATATGATTTTACGATACTACCCCATAACGTGTTTTTAATTCTCAACGTTCGGCTTCCTGAATCCGTTCCTCCATTGATGACGATCGGCAGGCTCAGTCTTCTGTTGGGTATATGTTTGTAGTTTTCAAATTAATTTCATTTTACGATTGTTAAAAAAAATACATTTATTCTACGGTTAAACTACTACATTATTGAGGGGTATGTTTGAGAAATTGAAATCTGTCGTAGATGTTCTCCATATCCACTGGGGTTATACGCCACTATCCACCAATGATTTTGCTTTCCACCATTTAGACTTGCAGTAATCCCAAATTGCAACTTTCAAATACTGAATGAACCAAGATCTGATCATGTAATAGATTAATATGCTCATAGGATCCCAACAAATAATATAATTCTCTTCTCATAAAGAATCGTTGTCTGAAGAAAGTCCAGTATAAACGTTTACACCAGGAAGCCAGAGATGAAGCAACCCTGATTAGATTTTACCTCGACTGAGAGTAGGTACAGTTATCAATTACAGTTATTGAAGCAGTTCAAAGCCAATACTTTCACTATAAAATTGGCAACAACACATATTACTCCAAAAGGGGGATTTCTTCTTTAGAGGAACAATCTCTATTACCAATCGATATCCTATTTCTAAATAGGTCGTCATGATAAAATACGTTTTTATAATTTTATTTATGTATATTTTCAACCCTCTACTATAATATCAGTAGAGATAGTAACGGAATGGAAAAACGTTATCGACCAGAATACGGTCATAATTCTACACTTGTATCTGAATTTCTGTTGCATTTTGAATAAGGTTAAAGCAAACAAAATCTATCGAACACCTCATAGTGTCAAGATTACTAAAGAGTTTTGAAAATGAATAAATTGTTCCACAATACGAGGACAAATGGAGTGAATTCAGTTATACACGACGTGCAGAAATGATATGTAAGGTGGGTGGAACGTTCCGTACGATATAGACGATCCATAATTTTTACCCTTAATATGGTGTGAATTACTGCCGTTCAACATTGTATGTATGTGTCCATTTAACTTTTAGAACGTCGAAACATATAACCCGCTTGTTTAATGATATTTCCAAGGGTAGCGCATATTTCTTTCTCTATGGGTAGCACATGATTCCAGATGTAGCCTATATAACCTTGAAGGTAAGTTCTCATATACTATTGCTCCCAAAGCTTGTTATTTGACTTGTGTTTACTAAAGCTAATATACTTAGGTATTTTTCAGTGATGGAATTTTCCCATGTATCCGTTAACAGTATATATAATTAGTAAGTTGATCCAAATAAATTATTACTTATTACTCATAAGGTTTTGTGTGTTCCTACGTTGCAGTACAAAATCTAATAAAAGTAACCTTTGCCTTTTTTTTCGATAAATATGAACTGCAGGATTACAGAAGTATTTCCACCTATATTTAATGACCCTACATAAACTTATAATGTATTTACTTTCAACAAAAGATTTAAAGATACAAATAGAAAATTTTAAAATTACTAATAAGAACGTATTTCTGTAAAATAAAACTAATGTCGGTAATGTGTTAACAGTATATGATATGTATACAATATGTTAAGTCAGGTATTTTTGTTATCGTATTCCTTTTCTTCATAAACGTTTATCTATAACATTTTAGGCTATGTTTCCATCCACAAACTGAAAATATGGCAAGAAAAATAAATCATGTTTCCTTTCGGAATTGCAGTTTTTAAAGTTTTTCAAAAATGTAATACAACTTTTAAAACAAAAATAACTGTTTTGAAAACGGATATTCTGTTTGATGAGTAGTATTATAAAAAGTGCATAGAATTATAAACATTTTATTTTAATATTAAAGATGGTTCATTATTTTTTAACGAAAAAACGTGTCCTTGGGAGAGCATATTTAATTCTCTTAATATAACATATGGAAATTCTTGTATTCGTAATATATTAAAATAATATTTTGTTTATTACCTTATGTTAACTTATTGATACGAAAGGTATTCTCTATTGCTCCATGTTATTTTTGTATATTCTCAATTATATGGGAAAAAAATGTTCTTTTTTGCTCATTATAAAACCTTTTTCCCCTTCTTTATTTTCTTCAATGTCGTTTAATGAGTTCCTTTAATGAGTTTCTAAGCTAAACATTTTGAAATTTACACAAACATAATAAATTATTGTAATGCTAATTAGTTATAGAAAACCACTAATTGCAAGTGGTTTGTCATAAAATTATTTAATTATTGAGAGCGAAATTCTGCAATTTAGCAGACGTGAAAATAAATTTACTTCTGGCATCATTAGTAAGAAATCAGTCCAAAAATCATTCACTTGAATTTCTCAATACGAGAAAGATTTTCCTCCTTCCTTAATGATTCTCTCCTTTATCTTCTTTCAAAATAGGTTCCTAAGTTAACATTTGAAGCATTATTTTTAACAAATCTCATTACTTTGATTTAACGGTTTTCAATACACCTGTCCCGGTAAAATATGGTTTTTATTTTATTGAAACAAATTGAATTATTTTTATTGTAAGTGTCCCAATATGTGTAACATAATACCGAGATAAATGTGTTACTCAAGTGATCACGAATACTGTACAAATAAATACAAAGCAAGAATGTTAATTCATGACAGTATCGTAAGAATATTTATTTAAGAAGTGAAGATTGAATATTATTGGATCATTATTACTTAAAGATATTTCATTTCATTTACCCAATCATAAAAGCAACAATTAAATCTGTATTACAACTATAAATTAGCCTACCATTACATACAATAAAAAAAAGATAAATAAAAAGGGCAAAGTATATGGATTCATCATTTGTTATTTCACACAAGAACTCAAAGAAAAGAAAGTTTCCCCATTTTATAATACCCAGATTATACTTCGTGAATTTCTGCCAGAAATAGGCAACATATGGATTAAAACATCTTAATTTTTAATTCCAAATGCATTAACAAGTTAATTAAATTTCATTTCACGAAGAGTGTTTTCAATTCAGTCATTATTA
Source organism: Prosapia bicincta (assembly GCA_036971475.1). Taxonomy (NCBI): domain Eukaryota; kingdom Metazoa; phylum Arthropoda; class Insecta; order Hemiptera; family Cercopidae; genus Prosapia; species Prosapia bicincta. Next base: position 237,945,408 of record JBAIZL010000004.1, on the reverse strand, counting down.
ACACATACATTATTTATTTATAAAAGATTTAAACTTTAAACAACAGGTTTTGTAAACATATTTCATAATAATAATTATTTAAATATAGTTTTCGTTTATTTGTAGAATAGCGAATTATGTTGCTTGAATGGATATGTTGTACTTTCGATGCTATGTATCTATTGTAAAGCGTTTATTGTACATTAACACCACGAAGAAGAGAAACGTTTATTAAATTGAACATATATTTCAAAAAGTGATCTTAGAAATAGAAATAAGAAATACCGTGTAAAAGTATAAATAATCATGTAGGAATTTAAAGTAAGATTTATAAGAAAAGAGCTTATTTTAATTAGTTTTTAAATTTGATACAATGTTTATGTCTGCAAATATTAGTAACCCAAAAAATTTAGGATGTGATTTTTAACGTTAGTTTTTCTTAAAGTTATTCGTTTATTTTCAAATAAATTTTCTTGAAAAGCAGAAGTTTTATACGCGTTATCCAACTTTACCAATTTAATAGTTGGTTGACCTGCACAATAAATTCTCATATAAGCATATGCGTAAATTTTGTGAGACGGGACTCAGCTGCAGTTGAAAGTTTTATAGGCTTACGTGTGGTTTTATATGTTGCTTCCTAACCGTTGTGTGGCAATAAATAATGTCAATTCATCTTTACAGAAATGAAGCGGTAATCTGAATTTTTGAGATTTATGGCAATAGTTTTTTTAAAAACAATTGTTACGATTTCAATCAAAATAAATAACTAATAAAATTGTGATTTCATATAAACGACATTTTATTTTATCATATGTTCCTACACACATAAATAAAATCCAGTACATTTTATTAGAACTGTTTGAAAAAAATACGACTTATATATATACATTGTATCGTTTACAATTTTTAATCGTCATGTTTTTAAAAATACTTTAAACTGACCTTCGAACTTACCTTTAGTAAATATCCAAATTTAAAACTCATATATAAGCTAGGGAGCACTTTAACAGGCTGTTTAACGAAACCTGTTTAGTCTACGGCTTTGAACAACTATTGATTTGGTTAAATTTATAAAACAAAAAACCAAATAATTATGTAATTCAAGTCATTTTTCAGACTGGTAGTTACAATTATATTAAAAGTGTCAAACTTCAGTATACAGTAGACATAATCTATGTCGTGGTACGGGCCTTAATAAACTCATATTAGAAAAGAAACATCTGTGGATCTAGAACAATAAAATATTTATGACAGCCCTTATGAAACCTTATAAGATTATTGCAATAAATTAATTGCATTTAATATTGTGACCACAATTCTTTAAAGATATTTTCAATTAGTTCGTTGTTTTATGTTGTTAAACCTCGGGTAGGCGCGTGGGGTACAGTTGTACCCCAGACGGTTTTGTTTCCCCTGCTGTGGTGGTGGTGGGAGATGACTAGTACCTTCAAATCGGTAGGCGGGCTACAAGATCAGTTGGGCGTCAGACGTTGCCGTGTGTTAATCTGTGTGTAATTCTTAGTCAAAGTGCCTTGGAATACAACTGTACCCCGCGCGCCTATCTGCGTCTCATAATGGCAAAGCGACCGGGTATGTGTGATGATGCGTATATAAGTGAACTTTTAGATTTAGAGTTTAGTGACGAAGAAAATATTGTGGAAAATGATAGTGATGATGGGGAGGAAGACACCGTGGAAGAAGAAATCTATGATTCAGATACAGCATACGTGGTACGGGATCATCGTGACCAAGACAACGTGACTATTGATGAAGAGATGTTTGAAGATGATGATGATGATGGCACTCCTCTAGCCCATTTATATTTCGTAAGAGGTAAGGATATAAATGTTATGAAAAGGCGGAAAATCCTCCTCTACCAAGAAATGTCAGAACGAGGGCGGAAAATATAGTTTTAAGGGTTCCAGGACCTAGGTAAGTTGCTAGAGGAAAATTGTCTTTGATTGATTGTTTTAATTTATTTATAAATAATACAGTAATAAGGATTACTGTTACCTCTACTAATATTTACATTGACCTACTCAAACAACGATTCCAAAGGAACAGGGATGAAAGACAAACGGACGAGGTAGAAATACGTGCCTTCCTAAGGATTATTATGCTTTCCGGTACATTAGGGAGCAACAGGAAACAAACCAAGCACATTTGGGACAACAGCAAAGGGTCTGGTGTTGAATCATGCTATCTGGCAATGAGTGAGAAAATAGAATGAGATAATATTCATATTAACTATCAAAGAAGTTGCAATAATGTATCTATCGTATGTATTAAAGTTTGTCCAAGTTTTTTATTTTATAATATTTAACCTACACAGAATTAGTTATTCCACTTAAATCTTATGTTTTTGTGTTTGTAATTAAACGTTCTATTAAAATCACCGTTTAAAATTATTTGTTACCTTGAGAAAAAAAAGTTATACATGTGTAAAGTTACACATTTTTTTTTTACTTCACAATTTAGGAAAACTCCAGTTTTCAAAATTTAACAGTATGGCCATTAAAATTATAAAAACAGGTAAAAAATGAATGATTACGTTCAGTGGTAGTGCATAGACACGTTCCTGATGTTTATTTTGTCTCAATGTAAAAAATAAATTTAAAAAAAAAATTATAAGACTTTGGGGTAGCCTACACATGTACACCACGCGTCTATTAACGTTACAAAAGTCTGCGCGCCTACCCGAGGGTTAAAAACAGTCGTTTTTTTATTCACTTGCATAGAGAGTTTGTTCCTAAATATAAATCATTAAACAAAACATTATATTGTTAAGAAATTCAGACGTTTGTTACCCGAGCTTCATCTTATACGGTTCACCATTGCAATTTTGCTGCATTCATTTTATTTTATATTCAATTGATTAAGTTATCTTCTCGATTTTCACTTTTGGATTTAACAGGAAACTAAAACCTTCTAGTTAAGAAACATTCAAAAATAAATATTTATTTTTTTATTTTCAAAATTAAAAGTATTGTTATTATTTTGTCACTCAGTAATTGCAAAAATCTTTGAGAATACAAATTCGGAATATTAATAGTAAATTTCTGGGCAAAATAATATGAAAAGTTGTTTATATCTTTAGGGTATACAAATTAAAATTTAATATATACTATATAATTTATCTACTGTCCAATATAAAACATAGGCCTACATGTAAGTACTAAACGAAAATTATAAAATAATTTCTTTCATACATTTCTGGTGTAGAGGCGTTATGAACAAGAATAATGAAAAGCTATAGTATATAGCCTATGCAATTCTAAACTGTATAGTGTATAGCTGAGTTATAATGGAGATATAGGCCACCGATATCTATAATTATTTTAATTTGCAAACAATACTAGGTCTAAAATTTGCTTATAATATTTAAAATGGCTTTTGAAATGCAACAATTTAAAAATCATATTATTTGTAAGTAAAAACAACTATAAAAACATTTGTCTAAACACTTTAGAAAAAATATTTGTTGGAGTACAGAAAATAGATTGATAATTGTGTTGTGTATGAAAAATGATATGCCAGGTCATACTATCATTAATTTAAAAGTTTAGTTGGAAATCAACCTCATTTTTAAAGTTCTGTATTTTAAATACTTAAAACCGGCAAAAAATATTCAAAATATGGTTTATATTGTTTTATTAAAAAGTTTCTCCAAACCAAAATTGAGCCTGAAACACCAAATTAAATTATGAAAACTTTTTCTAATTTAGTTTTAGCGTAGTCGGCGTCGAAACAGAATTTAAAATGTAACAATTGTTTTGTGGTTGTTTTTTTAAAGTATGTGAACCTGAAACGAGACTATATCTTCAGATAAATTATCATATTGAAAACGTACAAGACAAAACACCTGACAACGTTTTCTACTTTGGCTGACGTATAAAGCTCTACTCAGAAGTTAACTTGAATCACTTCTTAAAATAAGGGGCGCTTATGTTAACAATTACCCCCCCCTGGTTCCCTGAATACATCCCATGCGGCACGAATTCTAAAATTTCCTTACTGTCAATACATTATTAAAATTATTTATTCAACATGTAGTATGGAGGTTTTTGAAATAATAGGACGTTTAAAAGTTAATAGTTTTCAAACTCTACTTGAAGTATAATAATACGCTAATAGATAATTTTTGTTAACTAAATGCATTACACGCTCCTTTCAAAACTAGAACGGTTTTTGTTTGCACGATCGTATTTTTAGTTTAAACCGATATTGTTAGTTTTGACGGCCTTATTCTGTAACAGGAAAAGACTTTACAACTACAGTAACTATTCAAGGTCCCTTCTAATCTAACAAAATAAAGCTATATCTTAAACTATTATACTGTTTATTAAGGAATTTATATTCTGTAAGAGAAACTACTTCATGTTTTCGCAAACATATCTGTTTTGCGCAGTTATTCATTTTTCATTGAATGTACTGTACAGTTTGGTTCCACGTTGAACACATAACATTACTAGCTAAAAATAACACCTATAGTTTTCATTAAATTTACTAATTTGAACATAGTTTAAACTAACGAAACCACCGAGTTTAGTGATCTAAAAGACATTCACTAATACTTTATAACAGAGACTATTTCTATGAAGTTAGTGTTTCAGCTTTTACGGTTGCATGTTCCAACTTATTCCATTTACTGGAAACACAGTTTACGTTATGAGGTGCCAAAAGAAAAGGAGCATTTTAACGTAGTTTTGGTCCTCTATAGGGAAAGATTTATCTCTCTACAATTGGTAAATATATTTTACTATCGGAAATAAATAATATACCAAACCGTTTGAACGTAGTTTGATCAGTTATGAGTACTCTAATATGTTTAGGGACTATATTGATTTTTTTTTTTAATTGAAAAAACATCGTTTTATAACTACTTTACTATTAGGAGAGTTGTGTGCTATGAATGATAGAATAGAGAGATCCAAAACATATTCAATATATATATATATTGAATGTATTGACATTGAACATAATTTTAAGGTAGATTTAATTTTATTAGCAATATTTTTAAAATACGTTGCAATGACTATGTCGTTTGTTTAGATTTGTAACCGACATGATTGTATCAATGTTACAAGACTAAGATATATAACTGACATGTAGCTTTCGACAGGTCAAAATTACCACAAGTAATAACGAAATACTAAAAACATTTTTTTTTAACAAGTAATTATAAAAAGCTACTTTTTTACTTACTAATAGTTTATCCTAAATAGTTGTTTGATTGCCTATACTACGCCGTAATATTTAAAATATAGATTCTGTTTCGTGTAAAGCATGAATGTATAATGTAAGACAATAAACACAAATCTTAAGAAGCTTTTTTCAAGGTTTTAATCAAATTTTTTATCAGGCGTGGAGTATAAGGCGTTAATGCCTCATAATATCTTTTGTTCAATTAAATTAAAAGATTTAGAAATCGAATGAACTTTTCAATAAAAAAAAACAGAACCATTCAAAAGCATTTGCAACTACTAACAAATAGTCAAACATTGTGTCCTTTTTATATCAGTGTAATTTCCTATACATTGTTATGTTGTCTGAATTTTAAGATAATAACTTCACGAAATATATTGAATATGGGTATAAAATTTCGAATTGATGAGATAGTATGTGAAACTCTTTAATAAATATAACATAAATGAGATATGCTAAAATAAATGGAATCTGCTGCGAAATAAATAATTAAGATAATTAAACCACAGAATAGACATACAGAACTGTCTTCTCTACACTGTATAACATGGCTTAATGTAGCGATATCATATAAATGGCGCCTCAATACTTTTTTCAACAAGTACCAATTGCTGCTTAACTCCTTGAGATTGTTAAAGTGTTTTTCTGGTGGTGAGACTCAATTTTTCATTATTACTATGCAAGGATAATATATTAAGCTGAACTTCAAAATATAAGTATATTCTCATGACATATTCATGTTTGTTAGTTAGAAACAATAGAACAGTATTTCTCTATAACTGTGACTAATACAGATTATGATTTAACTACGAATATTCTCAGATTCTTATATAAAACAATGCACCTGGTCATTCCAAAATATTATCCATCAATCAATGTAATAATTCATTAAAAATTATCAATTCTGTCAAACGTGTAAAAATTAATTAAAAACCTCCCCAAAGAACTTCTCGTCATCAAGAGAGTTCGACCTGTTGTTTAAAAAGCTAATTTTTTTAAATTTTATAAACGATGATTTGCATTTTTACACTACTTACGAGTTTATAAAATTTACAGTCATGATATGAAAACTCAAATTTTTCAATAAACTAGCTTATACTTAACAATTTAAGTTGACGGAAATAATTTAAAAATACAAGATATTCATTTTTCTCCCCAAAAACATATTTCACCTCAAAAAATGGAACTATAAAATAGAAAGATGATACTTGAAGATACTATTAAAATCTCAATAACAATAAAATTATTTATTAAATCTCAGTTTATTTATTATGTTAATCAATAAATAAAATAGTACCAGATGACAAAAGTAGGTGATTACCTATCAGACGAGGTCGAAGAGGTTAAAAAAAAATGCCTCACGATTAGTTCTAACCATTTGTGGTTGAAGATGACTAGTATGAATTTTGCTCTGATAGTAAATATCAAGATTTAGGAAGCGCTCACAATACACTGTTATTCAACACAGAAGTACTCTGCCTTCTGAAAGACAACATGATGGTAAGATTATTTCAACTCCGATATTAAGAGATTACTGGAATATCAGAAGCAAAATAAGGTAATCGTGATTTAAAAACCAAATGTTCAAGTAATGTTGGGTTATTTGTCAGACTTCTTCGACTCGTTGAACATCCTTAACTTAAAATTGCAAGGTTAAGATGCAAACATAGTTACTCATCAAAATGTTTATTGGGATATTTCAACATTGGAGAAGTGAATAGTCACAAATCGCTTGCAGCTATTTACATTTAACCCAGGTAATGATAATCTCAGAAGAAACAAACGTCAAAGAGATTTGTGTTCCTATTTCAAAAACCTAATATTAAACCATTTAGTAAACTTCACTAAACTTCACGAAATATGTCCAGGACTCTTGTGATGAGAATATTTACAGTTTGTTTGAATGTACTCCAATTGTGTAAATTTACAGCTGACGTATTAAATGTCAACATTGATTCCCAGCTAGAAATACTTCAAATTGAAGGTTTGGAAATAAAAAATGTTTCCGGTGACAAATATGATTTTTTAAAAATGGACAAACTTTCATCTTGGATAATAAAATAATAATAAAAATTGAGCTTAATTATAAAGGGATATTATTAACTGATTCTGAAATGCGAATAAGTTGTTTTTTATCTCCTACTAAGAGTTAGTTTAAATAAGACTCAATTTTATAGCTATAACAACTACAAATCCTAGAGTGTCCCTTGTTACTGACAGACCAACAGAAATGTTAGTATATTTGCAAATAAGCTCAATTATTCCGATTATAATGGTAAAAAATTAATTTAAATTTCTGACTTCTCTTATCAATTCCTTTTCTTTCTTCAAGTGTTTTTCATTAGATCCTGTTTTACGTTTAATTGAATTTTCAAATTAGTTTATGAAATACTTCTGGGAATTTAAAAAAATAATAATTTAATAAAGTATTTTAACCATTTCACATCTACATATTTAAAACCCTATCAATATTATTTCACCTTCTACATTGAACCTTCTTTTCTAAGTCAATCAGTTATTTAAATGTTTCGTTCTCATTTTAGAAAAATATCTACATTGAACATAAGGTCTATTAACTGGAATTGCTAGTATAATAATATATTTGGTAAATATGTATAATCTCCATCAGACTGAACATGTTTTTGAATTTAGTAGTATAAAGCATTACGTAATTACAACTGAAGGCGTAAATATGAATGTGGATTGCTATGCAATAGTTATATATTTTCTCACATTAGAAATTATTATACTACGACCTGTAATAAAATACCCCTTGAACAATTGTAGCTCTGAAAGAAATACAAACAAAAACTATACAAAACAAATACAATTTTAGGAAACTCGAAATATCTATTTATCTCTGAGAACTTTCAATATGTTATACGAGTAAAACATGTTCAGTCAGTACAACTAATATTCCTTATGAATGATAGGGAAATTTGTAAGTAAGGGTAGTTGTTCTAATATATACAGGATATAAAGGTAGGTGTAGGAGTCCCCTAACACTTGATATAAAGGTAGGTGTAAGAATCCCCTAACACAGGTTACAAAGACAAATATAAGAGCCCCTAACACTGGATATAAAGGTAGTTTTAGAAATTCCCTTAATAGAGATTATAAAGATAGGTATAAGAGCCCCTAACACTGAATATAAAGGTAGGAGAAATAATCTCATAACTCTGGATATGAAGATAGGTGTAAGAGTCTCCTAACACAAGTTACAAAGACAGGTATAAGAACCCCCAACACTGGATATATAGGTACGTTTAAGCATTCCCTAACAGGGGTCATAAAGATAGGTATAAGAGCCCCTAACACTGGATGTAAAGGAAGGTTTATGAATCCCCTAACACAGGATATAGATATTTGGGAAGCGAAGAGATTTGGCTAGCCGATGCGTCATTGCGACAATCATAATTGCCATTAAAATGTTGAGAAAACGAACAGAATCAGTGTTTATTAACTTTGCTACTGTAGTCATCGGTCCGAAACAACCTGGGTGTTCACTAGTCGGCGAACGTACAATACGAGAAGCACATAAGCAAAATCCCAGACACTAAAGCTTGTCGAGCTCTAAAAGAGTCCCAAAGAAGTATCTATGCAGTAAAGTTTGTAAACATGTATTAATAAAATATATAGAAATATCCTTACATAAGATTAATATTACACAAAATTTTATATTACAAATGATAAATATTTTTAATGTAAAAAATGTTTTAATGTCTCAATCTAAAATGATAATGTATATGTCTCAGTTTATCATGTTCTATGATCTCAATGTTAAAATGTCAATGTCTCAGTCTAAAAATACAAATTAAACAAGAGGCTACAATATTCCTGAAATTTCATTTTGCAAGTAGAAAACCCCTTTTTGAAGCAACCTTAGTGTAATACAATGGGAGCAGGTTATCACTAGCCACAAACAACATCCTTGAAAGGCAAAGAGGCATATTCATTAAACCCTGGAGGTGGCAAACAATTATTCCGCTTCAACTTGCCATTTTGCGTATTTATTATGTAATAATAATGTTACATGTTATATTTGTAATATATTGATAACAAATTTGTTTTAACTGGGGACATACACAGCTAACATTCAGTTAATATCACATTGTAAATAACACACACACACACACACACACTCGAAGGATATACTTTGTTTTTAGGCCAAAATCTTTTTAAAATATTATTTTTGTAAGAGTTTAAAAATGACATCGCTGCAAGTGAAAGTAGCCGTCATGCAAGTGCTTTATCTGTTTAAGTAAACAAGGCCGGTCCAAAGGGTCGACTTTGTTCAAGGAATAGAGCAGCTATAAATAAATTATTATTTTTCTTCTAATATTTCATTTTAAAATGAAATGAGTTCTTGTTATTTATGGAAATCAAAATGCAAAAAAATAACAAAATAAAAGTAAAGAAAAGACACCAAAGTTTTAAAGAATTTTTAAAAAACTAATAAAAACAGATTATTGTAAATTAAAAATTTAATAATAAATTTATTATCAAATGTATTAACAAATTCGTTTAATAAATGTGATTGATAAATGGTTAAATAAATACTCCAAAAATTGGAAAATTGTCAAGTGCGGGAAGAAATAGTTTTGAGTGGCGTAATAAGGCAAGTTACTGAGGGGGCTAGAAGTGGCATTAAAATGTTTAAGAACAACTTGAAGGGTAAAGGATTAATGAATTAAATATTTTTATTTTTTTCGATTATTTAAGGCTATGGCGTTAAAAAATATCACCATACTACACCATAAGTGACATTTTCAAGTATCGCGGAAAGCGAGCAAAAATCTTCGAAAGGAAGATCAAAGTACACTATGTTACAAGTCAAGAGAAAGTCTTGAGAAATGGAAACCCCCGATAGTAAGGGTAGGGGAAACTGCCTGCTAGCAATAGGGACATAACATAAAATAAATAGAAAAATTATTCTTCTGTTGTATTTAAATATGTATGTGATTTTATGTGTGGAATTTTGAACTGTATAAAGCTAAACATTTTCTCATAAGGACTTCAAACATTAGAAACATTAAATAATACTATTGAACGTTATGCTGATTATAATAGCATTTAAGAACTTTATAAAACATTCAAATATATTTAATGTCCAAATAATTGCGAATAATTAATGGAAAATATTTAACAAAAATTTAATGACATGTTATTAAGAATTCTATGATATTTTAGAAAAGCAAATTTTAATTTATATTTTAATTTTTCAAGTGATAAAAACAAAATGAAACAAACAAAACAGGTATTTTACTATTAAAATTACATTGTGGTAAATCTAGTAAATAAAATTGTAAGACATTTTTTAAACCAGCTTATATGAATAAAATTAAATAATTAAATTAAACTGGTAATAAAACTCTTAAGAAATACTATTGCAATAGAAACGTAAGAGATAAATTTATACTCAAACACAAATTTTTAAGGTATAAATTATCACCTAAATGAGTTAGAAGATTTTAGAAGAGTCCAGGGATTTATCAACTGGCAGATCACGCTCGACATACCACAGGTACCAGGATATGGTAAGTCGGGTGGGATCATATTCTTACCGCGATTGAACTGCGCATTTTGGCCCTAAGAGGTCATCATCACCAGGAATATCTTCGAAAAACGCGTAAATGTGGGAGCCTTTTGTGTAGGGTGTATAACGCGAAATCGCAGACAGAATTTTCTCCATGAGATGGAGCAGACCTAGTAACGGATTTGACCGCGGCAACACACAACACACACACACACACACACACACACACACACACACACACACACACACACACACACACACACACACATAATCACACAAACACACACACACATATAATCACACAAACACACACACACACACACATGCACATACAAATACAGAATAAATAAATTAACAACTTTATCATGCTGAAAGAATTTAACAACCAAACATTAGCATATAAAGTTGACTATAGAAGGGGGAATCAAAAATAAAATAAATTATCTAGATCTATCAATAACAAGAAATATAAATTTGATTGAATACTTAATGTTTAGGACACGTACAAATACAATAAACATAATATGCAAACTACTCTGATAATCCCACACAATTTATAATGACTGTTTACAACGCACTATAATACAGAATTCTACAATTACCACTAAAAAATTTAATAACAAACAAATATATATATATATATATATATATATATATATATATATATATATACATCTAGTATTAGAAAACATACATCAAATAAAAACAGTTCTAAAATGCCGTGTAATGACAATCTGAAAACAACTACATATATATAAATACAAAAATAATATATTAACAAACAAATAGAAATAAAATTTAAAAGATTATAAATTGTTACATTAATAGACAAACGCAACCCAAAATCAATCTAAAACATTCCTCAAACGCAGTGAAGCTAAATATAAAGAACGTTATTGGTATACCATGTATGAATGTAAATCCCTCACACGTGGCAGCTACATAAAGCCCATAGACTCAGATGATACTCGAAAATGAGAGCGCCTTATTGAAGTTGAAGACTCGTATATATACCGCGTAAGATTCTCGTTCAAGTACATTAAAAGGTCAAGTGATATATATATATATATATATATATATATATGTGTGTGTGTGTGTGTGTGTGTGTGTGTGTGTGTGTGTGTGTGTGTGTGTGTGTGTGTGTGTGTGTGTGTGTGTGTGTGTGTGTGTGTGTGTGTTTGTGTGTGTTGAGACGGCCAAAAACCGTCTCAAAATACTTATTTTACAAAAAAAGTCAAAATCAGTAAAATTATTTAAAATATAGATTTTAAAACGCAATAGTGGAAGTGAAAGTTGCGGGCCAAACCTGTTCACTATCAGAATAGGTAAACAAAGCCTGTCCACAAGGTCTGGTTTTGGCTAACAAAACGAAAGAGGGGAAACCCCGTTGTATGGGAAATCTTGGAGAGGTGATTCAGAGCTAGACAAGGACGGACGTTTCCTTGTGGACCATGGACTGCCAGATGGCGTTATGTGGCTAAGCCTTAAACCATAACCCAATATGGAAGTGGAGATGTCAGCTCTTAAACCGCCGCGAGTCGAATATAAATTTTTGTAAAGTAACAAAACAGTATTAAAGACGGCCTTAAAATCGCTCATTTGCCTTCTCTAGGACATTCCAGACTCCAGGGTACCAACCATGGAAGAAAAGGAGCGAGGTGCAGTGAAGATGTTTTGGGGCAAATCAAAATTTTTATAACAAAATAACTATTTAATAATTTAAATATAAATTTGAAAGTTATAATACAGGTTTCATTAAAAATAAAATTATTATCAAATTGATTTTTCATTTAAATAAAAAATATCTAAGCAACTGTCTTTTTATTTGAAAAGTATCTAAATGGTGGAGATTGAAATAAAAAATTTAATTTAAATATTTCTCCTATTCTATTCAAAGTTGTACATTTAATAAATTTGTGTTGGAAGGATTATTTAGGTACTTTAATCAAAACAGCAAGAACATTTGGGCACCTTTGTAAGCTATTTATCTTTATTTTTAGTAAAAACTGCTTTTGTTAAGAGAAAATAAAATAAATGTTTGAGATGAAATTGTCAAGACTCAATTTTAATATTGTATTGCTAAATTTCAAATTAATTAAAAATCAAATTAAAAGTACAAAATTTTTAACAATTATTATTAATAACCTGTGGTAAAACAATAATAAAATTTTTAGAATTTTTCCAACCATTTAAAAAATTAAACGCAAACATTTTAAATCAAGTGAGAAAAATAAAAATTTAATAAATATTTATGCAATAGCAAATAATTATATTCATTTTAACAATAATAAGATTAATATTAATGAGTTTAAAATCTATCTAAATGAGATAGAACATTATGGTTGGTTTTATAAATGAAGCCCAGGGATTTTATCCACTGGCAGATCACGCTCGACACACTACAGGTATCAGGACATGGTAAGTCGGGTGGGATTATATTTTCACCGCGGTTGAACTGTCGCGTTTCGGCTCTACAGCACCCATCATTAGTAAGTCAATGTAGTGCGAAAAACATACACGGCTGAGCGTGTCGTAAAAGGGGCTAGAAGCGAGATTACCGCCAAAAGAAGGGAATCGAACTTTAGGCCGCGGAAGTGTGTGTGTGTGTGTGTGTGTGTGTGTGTGTGTGTGTGTGTGTGTGTGTGTGTGTGTGTGTGTGTGTGTGTGTGTGTGTGTGATTATGAAGTGTTTATTCACTATATAGTATATATTTTAAACTCCTGTATGTTAGGAAGCTACTTGTAATTTTATTTTTCTAAATAAAATTATGTTATTAAGAAAATAAACTAATATATCACTATATATTATAATATTATCACCATATTCTTTTATCATTTTTATAGCAAGTATTTAGTTCATTTTTTTTAAAGTGAAACTGAGTACAGTTAACACTTTTGAGTTTTTTTGTAGAAAACCTTTGTTTTATTTGAAGGTTTTTAGGTAAAATAAATGCGTACGTGAAAATGTCAGGACAATAATAACATAGTGCACACGCATTTTAAAATCAAATCGATACAGCTGACTTGGAAGTGGTAGTTAAATAAGATCGTTTTTCTACTTTAAAATAGTCCAAATGTTAGATGCTTTTTATGAAATACAGTCATCAATAAGCATTATTATGCCTTGATCGTGTAATTATTCACAAAATACTAATTAGAGGTTAGAATAGAAATATATTATTATATAAAGTGAAAATAGGGAATGTAAAAGAAAGTATGTATGGGTGTGTTTATATGTCCTTGTGTGTGTGTGTGTGTTTGTAAAAAAACTTTGGTGATTCAATGTATACTTCCATAATAGTTTCTGTTTTGTTTTAGCCTCTCAGACCAAATACGACTGCAAGGGAAAGATACCCACAAAGTCATCCGACAGTCAGTACAACGTATCCCCTTTCCTGACTAGGGCCTTAGGAAAACCCTTCCCCCATGAATAAGTCTCTATTTTTAATTATATCTGGTGTGTAAAATAGTACATTTTAATTTTACTTTTAGACTTACTAGAAACGTGAAACATCGCCAGACGAAATAATAATTGTAAATTTTCCCTTCTCTTCATCGAAAGTTGTTATTTTCTGTAACAATTTGTCGGAAAGCAACGAATCTTATAGTTTACTTATCTTAACAACTCTCCATGAAGAGTGAGGAATCTATGCATTTATCATTTTGTCACTAGAATGTTTTACGTTTCTAGTGGGTCTAAAGGTAAAATTAAATTGTGCAATCATATACCTCGAAAAACCTAAAAATAAAAACTTACACGTAGGGGAATGGTTTTCCTAAGACCCTACCTAGTCAGGAAAGGGGATAACTTGTACTGAATTTCGGGTGCCGTTGAGCGTAATTTTCCCGTGCAATCGTATTTGGTCTGAGAGGCTAAATCAGGAAAACAGAGATTATTATGGGTTTATAAATTGAATCAACAAAGTTTATTTACAAATTCATACACACAAACACATAGACAGACACACACACAAACCTACTCACGCAGTCATGTTAACACACTCACACGTACCCTCATTCCATACGGAACTTTTTACATAAGTAACAAAATGAACCAATTGGTTGCTATAGAAATGTAATACAATTAACGTAAGTAATTGTTGGACTCAAAAAGAATTTGTTTTATATTTTTTTATATTGTCATATTTATTTTTGGTTCAGGCTATTTAGAATATTTATTGAATCTATGTAGTTTCATTTACGTTTTTTTATGTCTGGAACAAACTAAGCCAAAATTGCAACTGACTTTCGAGCTGTCTTCAGTTTGTAATAGTTTTTAACAATGTCCTACTTCAGCAGCACTGTAGTACAAGTTGCGGAGAAAAGGCTTCTTGTAAAGCTTTGGCTTACAACCCTGCATTCTGCAGGCGCACCACTGTAGCACTAGTTGCTGAGACAAGGTCCCTTATTATCATTTAGGAAAGCTCTAGCCTATTTTCACGTCTGCAGGCGCAGAACTGTCGCACAAGTCCCTGAATAAAAGCGCCTTACAATTTTTTGGGTAAAGTTGTGATGTGACTCCCCCCCCCCTCTGCACGTTAAGCAATATAGCATAAGTTGCTGAGACAAGGCACTTTAATGTCATTTAGTAAAGCTTTAGCTTACCTGAGACCTCTGTATTCCCACCACTGTAGCACAAGTTGCACAAAGATAGCGCCTTAATATCATTTAGTAAAGTTGTAGCTTACCTTGAGACGTCTGTATTCGCACCACTGTAGCATAAGTTGCAGAAAGAAAGCGTCTTAATATCATTTAGTAAAGCTTTAGCTTAACTTCAGACCTCTGCAGGCACACAACTGTAGCACTAGTTGCTGAGACAAGGCACCCCAATAACATTTAGTTTAGTTTAACTTCAGACCTCTGCGGGCGCACCACTGTAGCTTTAGATGCTGAAAGAAGGCGTCTTAAAACCTTTTGAGTAGTTGTGATGTCACTCCTCCCCTCTGCACTTGAAGCAATATAGCATAGGTTGCGGACACAAGGCACCTCATTATCACTTAGTAAAGTTTAGGCTTAACTTCAGACCTCTGCAGGCGCACAACTGTAGCACTAGCTGCTGAAAGAAAGCGTCTATAAACCGACATGTAACTATAGTGGGACCACAGGGGAGGCTTGCCACTTTTATTTTCAAGCAAAATCACTTTGATCGGTTAAATACTTCAATATTATTGCGGTACAAAGAAACAAAAAAAATATGCGGATCGAATACAGATCCTCCTTTTCTTTGAAAGCGGTTAACGCAATACCAAATTTTAAAAACATATTTTTTCAGTTACTGAAAACCTTAAGAATTAACAAAAACATATTTTCCAAATTGTTTTTTAATAAGTAGCTGTTTAAAGCTTGTTTTAAAAAAATGTCCCAAATGAAGATCATGGTTTATACGGGTGTAGAAAACTTGAAGATGCCGTCAAGTCAAATATTTATTTTGTGGCAAAGAAAAAACTATAGTTTAACACATAAAAGTATATATTTTACAAACAAAAGACTACATTTGTAGGGTAAAGGTGGTGTTAGTTCAAAGAGCCGTTTAAGTCTCTTGCCAAACCTGAAAACATTCAAGACGGAGACCAACTTTACACTTCCTTATGCTTGTTTTGCATACTTCACATTTTCTTTGCTTTCCGTTAATTTTATTTCAGTGTGATATGCTGCAGCATCGAATCATACATTTTCCAACACTTATTTGTTACAAAGTTTCAGTGAAACGGGTCTGTCAATGTTTTTTTGAGTTGGATAAATAGGTCAGTGCTAGATAAGTTCTAGCGATTGTTTTTCCTGAAGTCTGCATTGACATCTTTTGCCCTGATATACAAGATAAAATGTGAGCATTGGCCACCGTCATGTGAATAAGATTGGTGAATATAGGAAAGTACCATCTTTTAGCTTTGGTTTTTATCCTGGACTTGTTATAAACAAGTTCATTCTATTAACTCCACCAATGGACCTATTATGGATAGCAATGAACTTTGCCTGAAATTATTTTATCTTTTCCGTACCAAGTTTTGACAAGCTAGTCACAGCTTACTGTGGTTCGATAAAACCTTTTCATTGTTGTTATATTTCCAAGAAAATGCAAAAAGCTTGTTCTTTATTACAAAATGATAGTCATTTGCACCAAGCTCCTCATTTTTCATTTCTTTATCTGATTTGAAATGACAATAGTTCATTTTATTGTATTGGACTGTCCCGGTGACACAAATACTTCTTTCCGTCAGATTTTGTATCAAGCCAAAACTTGTAAAATAGTTGTCAATTCAATATTGTTTTTGGGGAGTATTAGGAACAGAAACTTTCGACATAATATCGGACGAGCCTACAGAGGTTGTTTTAGCATTAGATATCTGTACGTCTTTCCCCTCATAGAGTTCGGCTTGCAAAGAGTATCCCGTTTCTCCGCAAGATATTAAACACTGTTTAATGGCAAATCTGATAGATTTACCACGTATAAATTACTTCAAGACATGGAGGGCGTAGTAACAAACCAAAACGTTTTGTAGAAAACGATGGTGTATAGTATCATCTAAAATATGTTTATCAATCTGAAAGATTATCAACATTATTGGGTGGCAACAGAGCAATATGTGTTTTGCCGTCATCATCAAGAGAATACACCAATTCTTCGTCATTCATAAGTTATATTAGTTGGTTTAGACTCAGGAACTCCTGTTCAGCCTTGCCTACAATCAGAATAAAAAAGCAGTAAGGGCCTAGGTAAAATACACAGGATTTGCCAAGATCTCCAAACGGGTATCACTACTGAAACGACAATAGTATGTAATTTTGTTTAATACTTAGGTAACCGACCACGCTACTGAGTTATGAATATGTTACCCACTGTAATATATATAAATCGAATGATATAAAAAATGTTTACGTACTGGAAAATGTATAATGAAAACACATGATCGTATATCTAAGCTGCTTACCTGTATAAAGTTGTGTAACGCAATAGAAATATCACAAAATTACATCATTGCTAACACTGTAATGGATAAAAATAACCTCCATGAACATAAGGTTGCCTTAATACAGGTGTTAAGCATTAACAAGCAAGTGCTGCCAACCTAACTATGTTTAAACACACAATCACCAATTGAGGTCAATAATATGATTTGTTAATTACTGTTACCGTTATCTACATATTTACTTTATGTACGTCTTGATTATATATTGAAGCATTTTCTGTTTACATGAATTGATGTGTACATCTTTACACACACACACACACAGTGTTTATATATATATATATATATATATATATATATATATATATATATATATATACACACACTTAATATGTAAGTAGAAGAATCTATGTATGTAACACAGAATATATTTTTGATTGCCCTTATGGATATTTCTTTCTTATGCATGTCTCATCATAATATTTTATAGGTGAACTTTTCTCAATGTATTACATAATTCACAATATAAAATTCAAACTATATATTTCCATGCACTATGTATATAGATTTATTTCTAAGGTAATTTCATTAAAGAACAATTTAATTTTGTTTAAGGAATTAGAAAACAAGCTAATTTAATTAATTGATAATTAATTACTATTAATTAGGTTAATTATTTTACGGGAGAAATTTCATGTAAGATGAAAGTTAATTATTGTTATAATGTTTAGCTGTTCTAATTTTGAAACTCTAAGATTACATACATACAAAATTGATAATATGTTTCATGTTTTTTAAAGTATCTAATAGCATAATGTTTTGGTGTCGTACGAAGTTATTATTTTTACTTCGATTTATGTCGATACCATTTGTTATAAACTATTGCCTCTTCTTTTCGCAATACAAATGTCAACATTTAAAACTAATAATCTCACATGCAAGAGAAAAGCAGTAAAAATGCTAATATTTAAATTGTTCACTGTTTTTTACCAATAATTTTGGCATGATTACGATAAATAGAATTTTAAAATATTACAATCATTGGGACAATTTTTGAGTAGAAAATGTTTTTCATTTCTAGTTGCTTAGGTATTTTTACATGGTATTTTATCTATTCATATATTTTGCAACAAATGTTTTAATTATTTACTTCTGAGGAACATTAGATAATAAATATTTAAACTACAATGTAGCCTATAGTTTTCTCTGGCAAATGTTTTTAAATAATTTTTACCATTCATGATATATATGGAAAGAGCATATGCTGAGAATCAATTTTGAATGTGAACTGTACACTGTGCATTAATTATAATAAACATAACCGTTGTCAACCCTCTTTGTTCATGCATGATCTGGCATTAGCACTTCAGGACCTAAACGTCACTTCGCCAGGTGTATTTCTTCCCACATGTTCTTTACCCAGACAACGTTAACACGATATTAAATCCTTGTAAAATACTGTTCAAATAAATTAGAGCTTTGAATCTTGGGAACGATTTCTTAGTCACTTCTGTTCGTAGGATTTATATAAAGTTAAAGCTTAGATATTCATATTACACGAAAAATGCAATACTTTGACCTATTTCAAATGTTTTGTTAAAACGTTTCTTGTGTTTTAGCTTGCGTTTATAACTGTCTGTGAATACAAAGTAGGTTTATAACTTGCCCACCTGGGGAATACAAGGTAAAATTAGACGTAGTTAACAAATTTTAAAAGTTACTGTCACCTTTAACTTGAAACTATATCGAGTTTCGTTTTTGTGAACAAGTAGACTGTAATGTAGTAAAATTGACAATAATGTTTACACTTATAATATGTCATAAATTATGTTTCATGGAAAGTTTGTAGTTATGTAAATTGATTTTTTGTCGTTATAAATATGTCAATGTATGTATTTTATGGGTGCTGTAGAAGATTCGATATTGGAAACGTAAAATAGAGCAATATTTTGAAGTGTGAAGATGATTTGAGTTTTTACTTTGTATATAACACTGAAGAACAAAATTGAACTTTTTATCAAATATGAGATCTAAAAAGAATTTTTCAAGCTAAATTCAGCATTTCATCATAGAACCCAAGCTCAGCTAATTTAGTTTAAAGGCCTAAATCTCGCACAAGGTATTTTCAATTCACGTTGAGTGACCCGCAGAGGCTCACGGGAAGTGTCAGTGCTGTAGGTTAATTTAATGAATATTGAAAGTTCTAATACAACGTTGAACTATTCAGGCCTACGTAATCTTATTACAACTTAGTAAAATACATAGGCATTTCCTAATAAATATCATAGGTTGGCTATTTATAAGAAACTTATAAGACAATTTATAATTAGCTGTGTGAGTAACTAATATATCTTTGAGTTTGGAGGAAAACATAATCTAAAAACGTTGGTTGTACTCGTGTGTTTGGGCTTCCTTAAATTCTGCTTTTGGGATTTAACTTTAAACACCTAACTACAGCATTTACCTATCAATTCTTAACTTATTCCTAGACCTCTTTCTTTTAAAAACAAAACGTAGTTTATACCTCGCAGCACATCTATTATATATTAATAAAAATATCTTACTACGCTAACTTTCATTTATAATCTCCTTAACTACGCTTCTTAGATAAAACTACCTTAATAAAAACTATCGCTTACAACTTGTACCTTAAAAGAGCCCTCCCTACTACAACTCCATACTCCCTTGAAACTACAAACGTTCGTCCCCTTCTGATAAAGTCCTGGTGTTGTTACAGAACTATACGGTACTAAATACGTTTTGTAAATGTCGATACCTTTAAACAGCGATTAATTTAACTCCATATATATATATATATATATATATATATATATATATATATATATATATATATATATATATATATATATATATATATATGTGTGTGTGTGTGTGTGTGTGTGTGTGTGTGTGTGTGTGTGTGTGTATTTATTGCACCGAATTGTAGACTAAGTAACTTTAGAATATTTAAGGAACTAGTTTAATTATTTTAATGAACTTTTCAAACACACTATTGTTGAGCTGCTGACGTTTTTTTTTTTTTAAAACAACGAATTAAAATTGTATTACAATGCACCTGCAGTAAAACAGATCGATAAAGATAATTGAACTCGACAATGTACTTGAAACGGAATCCGTCCCAATTATTATTATATTAGCACTACATGGATGCTGATTGGACAATTGTATAACCCAATCTCATATACTTCACTTCATACTCTGTGAAATGCAACAATAGCTGTTTTATTAAATCCAATTAAAATATCCTATACAACTTTTGTATTCGTCATAAAGTCTTCAATTTTTATAAGAAATAGGATTTAATTAAACTTATTTCAAGTAGTATTTTAAAATTTTACAGATAATGTAAAAATACTTTGGACCTATTAACAAACGAGAGTATACAAATATGTATAAATGGATATATTATTATCGTTCCCGATTTACAGGCTAAAATGTCATTTTAACGAAGGAATTTCTTCCAATCGGTTGGGCTTCAGACAAAGAGGCATATAGTTCCACTATATTTATAAGGAATTTGCATATTTTAATTTTTTTACGTTATAAGTATCATCTTTTTGCCAATAATTTAATATAAAATATACATTTACCTGCGACAAGACATTTCCTAAAACTGGTTCCGGAATGATTTTCTAGTTGTTCATGTTAACATTAGAAAAAAACAGCTTATTTTTAAACTATATTACACCAAGTAATAAACCTATCATTTAGCGGTTACCAATGCAATCAGCGGCTAATCTACGTTATAAACACACCAAAATAGGTAATCGATTGTTGAAACATTTCTAATTTTATTAATGTTTTTTTGTGTAATGATGGCAATTGCTGATATTGTTGTGAGGCACAGAAGCCTTATTGTTACTTCTTATAGTATGGTTACTATGAAAAATATCCGACACAGTTAAATATTAAAGTATACAATCGTAAAATTATGCATGGATGTATTATAGGAATATATTCTATATTTTTTATGAGAAGACTTTATTGCAGTACTTATTACTAAATATTTATCTCCCTTCTATTACATGCAAGATAGATTATACAGTTATAATTATAACTTTACCTGGAAACAAAGACTGCAAAACTCTGTTCAATAAAGGTAGAAATATTCTTCAGTATAAATACACGTAAACAGGCCTTTATCTCTAAACATGGTCTTGGTTACACAGTATTTCTATTTATTGAAGATATCAATGTACGTTTTAAACTTATTCAATAAAGGAGGAGGTTCTGCATTAGATCCGTGTCTTTTTATGTTTGTTCCTTGATAATGTTTAAGTATTTAAACGATCAAAGTAAATGCGCTTCCAAATGAAAGGAAAAAGCCATTAGGGTTCCCATTATAGTTAAATCTACATCCATCTGATTTGGAGATAATAACATCCTTTTTTAAATTATAAAACATTTTAAATGAAACATTTTTACCATATATATTTTTTAACATTATAAAACATTTTTATTGTTGTTTTAAAGAAGGATTTCGAATTATAAGATAACTAATAAGCAAAGTAAACAATCACAGCATTTATTTTGTGTTTTTACATATAAAAATAACACAGACAAAATAGTAGGAAACGAATAAATTTTTGTTTATAATCATTCCTTGAGTGTATGTGTAAATACTTTCAAAACTATCAAGTAATGTTTTTAAGGTAATACTTTTAACTAATTTATCATTATGCTATAACACATGTTATTATGAAAGACAAGTTTTGCTACAGTTAGTTTTTCTGGATAATAATATTGATTACCCGCAAGATGTTCTTTTAATTGATTTACATTTTTTTTGGTTTAGCCTACATTCATCTTATTACAAGCACTTCAAATTACATTATAAATTCCTAATTTTGTCAGCATTGTAGTTTTATTTTAAGAATTACTTAATAAATGCTCAAGCCTATTTTGACTCTCATAAGCTATTTTTACATTTATCTTTTTCAAAACAGAATCCAAACTTTTTCTGAATTGGCATGTATGATTTAAAATGGCAGCCTGTTGTTTTTGATCGAAATTGTAAAGGGATCGAATCTTACCAAATGCATATATATATATATATATATATATATATATATATATATATATATCGATCGTAGAGGGGCGTTAATCTAGGTTGTAAGTTATTGCATTCTATATTGCAATTTTGTATCAAAACTCTTTGATGATGATGACATGGACATTGTAATGTAAACAAGGGATTAATCTTATGTAACTTTTATTACTAGTTTTCTTTTACTATATTTGTGGTACTGGGGTTTTGTCAATAGTAACGGAATTTTATAACTATTATGCAGATTTTTTTGACATACCGTTCTCCTTTTTTTATTTTTAAAGTTTTCATAAAACCGTTAAATATTGGATTTCATCGCGACACACAGTTTAATTGCAAAACATTACCTCACAGTGGCCGATTCTTAGCTAATGAACTCTTGATCATTCTTCAATTGGTTGTTAAAAGACGCATACTTTCATTATATAGGAATCACTGACATAAATTCGTGAAACTCTTCTTAATTTATTCTACCTAAAGACGAACGTCCCTTTCACTCCATCGTTACGACTTTGTTTACATTCTGTTCGAAAAACTTTCTGTTAGGGTGATCTCTGATTAAAGATTGCAAAATCCTATTTGGATATATAACTTACTTCCGGCAGTTTCAGGAAGTTGAATGACGCTGCTCTTATATGAACGGAAAGTGAATTCACTAACATCACAACCTAAATTTGCATTGTAAATGTATAATATGCTAAATTGATATCCAAACATTCGTTGGAAAATAATTATTACAAGAAGTAAAATATAATGTAAATATATATATATATATATACATATATGTGTGTGTGTGTAACAAACCTAATGTTCCCTGAACTCAAGCTGTTATAATTAAATCAAAGGCGCTGCATGTACCGCTGCTTTGAATGTACGATAAATGTATTGCGAGAAACATAAAGCGTATCAGATATGAATGGTATCCGAGCAACATAAATGTATTCTTCGACATACTGTTCTTCCACGGATATTATTGTTATCTATAGCACTAAGGGATCAGCACAGATTAAGGCAACATTGGTTTTTTATTTGTTTGGTGTCTCAGGTGAAGGAATCTGATCCTAATTGCCGGTCCTCACATTTTGCATACATATTATTTTTTGTAACCTGCACTATTGACACTGCTTGCATAAGATTTATGAATTATAGTAAAAACAGGATATAGTTTTAATTGTTTAAAATGAGGGTTTCAAGAAGCTACTTCACTGGGCTCTTTATGTATTTAATTAAATTTCAACCTAATTTATCAGTCAGTTTTTACATTCTCTAACTACAATTTTCTACTTTAAACCTATATGAACTATGGACCTATAATCATTTTAATTTTATAAAATGCAAAATAGTAATTCTATACTACGCACTTCCTGACATCTCACCAATGTTTGGTTTAGTTACCGATAGCCGCTAGTCTTAGTGTACTTTAAGCAAGCAGACTCTTAGTATAGCTTACATAGCACTTTCTACCAACAAGACTCCAGTTCGTATGACTCTCTCTCCCTCTTATTTTGGAACAAATTATGCTGCTCCTAAAACATTTCTTCCTATCTTGCGATATTTTCAGATTTCTTCCGATGTTTCACAATTAGCGAAGTTTCTTTCAGTTAGCGTTTGACACAATTAAACACGACTTTTGTTACTTGCTAGCTAACATCGCTTCTCTCTCAAATTAACTTTAATTAAATAATCGATTGAAAAACTTATTTGACTATCGTGTTCTGAAGTACTTAACCTTATACTTGTCTATTATTTTGGGCATAATTATTTTTAAAAGTGTTCATACTTGAAATATCTAATATTCAAATATTACCCATTGTACGTTCTCAAGTGTTTAGGAACTTTATGTTGTGTGTGTGTGTGTGTGTGTCATGCTAGTGGTTGGTGACATTTTTCAAATCAAACGTTCAATCAGAGTTATAAATATGATTTATAGAAGAACTCAGATACTTAAAATCATTAGAAACAGGAATTATACAAAAAAATCTATTTGCAAATGACGTCGACTTGATATAATGTCCTGTTTAGTTATTCCATTTGACAGATTTTCATTAAATATACATCTAACGTCTACACAGTTCAACATTTCACTGAAGCGTAAATAGCTTTCTAGCAATTTAAAATCTTGAGGGGTTCAAAGTACTTCGTTAATTAATGTTCTATTTCAAAATGTTTTTTTGCAATATTATTAAGGAAAATTGCAAATTAATTCTGTGATTTAAATAAATAAACTGTTTTGTTTTTTGTAAAATGTATGTTAATTTCATTGAAACTAAGATTGGAAAAAATGTAACTATATATATATATATATATATATATATATATATATATATATATATTATTTATTTAAACTGTCATCTGAAAGTTTCTTAAATGCATATTCATTAAATGACAAACATGTTTAAAAAACAACGTCCTCCAGACTTTTTATCAATTAATATATAGATACCAATTGTATCTTTGCCCCCTCTTATAGGTAAAAACGAGTCAGTTTAGATATAATATTGTTCTTGTTGAGATATTAGAGCTACAATTCGATGAATAGTAGTCATACGGGTTACATCCGTTTATTTTTCTAGTGTATTAAATCGCAGTTGCAACGTTTCTCCGGATTTTCTAGCATTGACTAGGCGAACCCTAGTAAATCTTTATTTATATTATAACTAAAACTGAAATACTTGTTATAATTCCGTAGACTAAAAGAACCTAATACTGATTACAAATAGCTTTAAAAGTAGGCCTAATAATTAAAAAGATACTTAATTCGGCGTCAAACCAAAAGGAAAGAACACCCAACTTTAATAAAAGATTAGTAGGTTAATAATTTAATTCTAAAGTGCAATTTTATAAATCAAATTACTTTGAAATTTTAATCCAATTGAACAAACGAATTAGCCTGAGTAATATATGAGACGTAAATCTCACCTAAAGAATGTTTTCTTTGAGATATTTTTATGAGATGGGTTTTCTTGGTAGTCGATGAAATGAGAAAATCTTTCTGGCAATTCAATAATTGTATTATTAACCCTTATAAACTGGAAATATTCGACTCTTATCAATCAAATATATGAGTATTTTGACAAATATAAACACCAACTAATACAAAAATTTATTTGTATAACAACCTTCCGTTGTTGAAGGTGCAAACATGATTTGGTGGGATTATACTGCTCTAGATATCTTATATTGGCTTGATACAACCTCCCTAGTCACGTTGTGACCATCCATGCGTTATTTGTTTACTTGCTCAGTATTTATCAGAGTATACGGCCAAAGTATGAAATTCTTATACGGAATAGCTTTACCAAATAATTGAATTTCTCCTACCAACTTACACGCAGATATTGTTTCTTCTTCGAAATTATGAATTTTTAGTGAAAATCCAAAGTATATACTATTAGATGAATTGTTGTACTGAAATATATATATATATATATATATATATATATATATATATATATATATATATATATATATATCTTACTATTATATGAAGAAAGAACCTTTGTTTGTTTCCAGCTAAAATCTCAAAAACTATTGCCAAAAACGACGTTTTGAAATTATAGATAATGATTTTTTATTACACTTAATGACATAGGCTGTCTAAAGTACACTTTTTTGTATGCTCTGCAAAACAACACGGGAATACTTTGCTGTAAACTAGCAAGGACTACTTCGCCTAGGGATGTTATGCAAAACGCATAACTTTCTCGCTGTGGCAGATTTAAAAATAGTATCTTAAAACGTATCTGCTTATGATAGCAACAGAATTAAAGCACGTAAAAGGAGAAACAAAATAGAATCGATCAATTGATGGTGTTGTGAATACAGAAGACGTGTGTTCACCTTACCATTATACACAAGAAATTTTAAGTTCAGGTAATCCTGCTGAATCTCCACCACATAACTTACATCTTAAGAATTGCCTTTCCTGTAATATTAATACTTAATTTAAACGTCCTAAAGTTATGTAACGGTTCTAGACTACTATTCCAAGTTGTGCATGGGAATGTTATCAAGGCCTATGATTCTTTCTCAATTACGTTTCAAGTTTAAGAGACTTCTGTATTTAGTTTCTCTCGCCATTACAATGATTAAAGCTCATGCCCAAGCAATTCAATAATTTAGTATTTATTGCTCTCAGACTGTCTCTTACATGGAGATTTATATGTAGAACAAAAAAGGTTAGCCGGAGGTCTGTTTGCTTGATTGATAGAAGATTTATAAACAAAATAATGTTATTTACTCTTTATTTCTTTAAAATACATATCTAAAAATATGTATCTCATATTACATGCAGTTATTACACACTCCAATTTCTGTTAAATTAAAACGCAGGTAAGGCCTGGCTGGTTTGCATAACAACGGTTTATAAAGGAACTTTATTGTAATTTATTCATTTTATATTGTTTGTTTAACATGGTATTTGATTGAGTCTTCCCTTACGTTATACCCCATAAAAGCTAATAATTTATAAAATGTGTCTTACCAAATGTATTTAGTTTTTTTTAAAAAAAACGTATTTTTTATGCGTTAACGTGTTAGTGAAATGTAAATAAGTATAGATTCTGGATAAATTGTTTAGTTCTAATAATAAGATATAATTTGTTGGGCAGAGTATGTTACTAAATTTAATTTAGGTCTAAGTTTCGTCTAAAACATTTAAACAATTTAGGACAAGTTTACAGATTTACATTTATAATTTATTATTTCTAACAAACTGTTTTACTTATTTTAAATTTTACTTCTGTTCATTTTTAATTTAATCCCTGTTCATTTTTAAGATTTCATACTTCACTCATTTCGACTTTGGTTATTTTTTGAGTCCTCTTTAGTCAGAAAAGCGCATCAAAACACGAGGTTAATTTAAAGGGAGTTTCCACTCCAAAATAAGATTTCTAAATCGCTCAAGATTACATGTTTAGGCAACCACAATAAACCCTCCTAGTCCCGCATTTTTCCACTTTACAGTTTAAAAAAAAAGAATTTTGAACAAGCGGAGCGGGGTCGCCGTCTTATCTCTTCGAACACTCAACCTACGCTTTCCATCTTTGTCTATGACCGCAGTATAGCAAATGTCTTTCTTTGTAGATTTCAACCAATGCGATGCTTCGTGAGGTTGTGTGTTGTGTCGGTAGATTTTACGTTGTAACACTCTTAACCCTAGAGGACTCGCGCGGGGTAATTATTCTCCCAGTGAGTTTCCAACAAAGATTATAAAACAGTTGCAAATCCTGAAATGCTTCCTCCCCCTACATACCTTCTAATGGACTCGCCCTGTATCTATTTCTGCTTATACATCGCATAGTTTGACAGTTTTTGCTTACCTATAACGGTTTGAAGTTATTGGTGCCACAGCTTGGAAAGTATTTACCCCGCGCGAGTCCTCACTTTACATTACTGTTTTCTATATGTGAAGTTTGTTTCTATTTGTATTTTTCGAGGTTTTTAAAAGTGAAGTTTATTTTAAATTGTATTTTGTAAGATTTTTATAACGTAAATTAGTTTTCATTGTTTTTTGCAATATTTTTACGAGTGGATTTTATTTTGATGTGTATTTTGTTAGGATTTTATAACTGAAGTTAGTTTTATTTTATAGACCTAATAATCCATTTGAAATTATTTACGTTCATATTTTGTCATGGCGATAAGAGACGACACAAATTTTATAAATCGCTGGTTACAAGAGACGGAAGATGAAGTATATGGAAGATCTTCAAGTGATGAAAGTGATCATGTTGAGGAAAGTGTGCATTATTCCGAGAGTGAACAAAGTGCTTGCAGTGATGTTGATCAGGCTAGTATTGTTTATAAAAATGTTGACCGAGATTTGGATTTCGGAATTGAATATCCAAGTAACTCTGGTAATGTAAATGACGTGAATGATAGTTTAGAGGAAAATTACGCTAAAAGATGTCGCTTAGAGCTGAACTTGGATGAGTACACCTCTGACGAAGATGATTTACCTTATCGTGAACGCGTTACTTGTTACTATGGAAAAAATGCAAGGTAAATAAAAGAATTACTAGTTACGTATTAGTTTTCTGTTATATTAGAATATATTATAAATAAATATTATACAAGTATAAACTATAATAGAAAACAACACACACATACTAAATAATACCTATTTCCTTTTGAACAAAAGCCCCTCAATATAATATGTAAAACATATTTACAAACAGTAAAAATTGCATAAACAATCATATGACTTTAAATTTTTCAAAAAAAGCTTTGGAAAAAAGAGTGTTTGCTAAAACCTTTGTATATTGTGTTTGTATACTATTCTTCCGTATGATATATTTAGTTTTTATGATTATTGAAACAAAAAACGTTTATTTACAGTGTATAGCTTTATATTTTGGAGTATTACAAAAAACTATTTTATTGCAGGTGTGGTTTTTGCCCGAGGAATTTAGACAAGAAAACAAAATGCTGTGCTAATTGTGGCAAAAGTGTATGTAAAGACCATTTAGTTGAAGTATGTGAAGAGTGTTTTGACGTATAAAAAAGGAAATCATATTGTATGAGTTTGTTAATTTCTTTTATACTATAACAAAATATATTTGAATAATTTTTTATCTATAACACCAATTATTTTACTTATATTGACCTGAAAACTAGTTGGGGTAAATAATTACCCCGCGCGAGCTCTGGTGTAACGGGTGTTAGCGCGAGTCCTCTAGGGTTAAAAATAAGGTGTTACATATAAATTCATTTATATATTTAATTTTTAGTTAATAATTATATCTTCCCAATATAAAAGAAAATTTTTGTTTTATTCGTGCTCATTGTGAAGCTAGCATAGATAGTAGCACCCCTAGCGGGTAAAAATGTAAAATATCGTACGAGTTGGTAGCTTAACTTAAAAAAACTGACATCACACGATTTGACGTAAGCATGGTCTGATATCGCATGATCTGACGGACCAATCAGAATATTCAAAATGATAAGTAGGGGTGGGAAAATTCAGTTAGCGCGTCCTTGCAACGAACCCAGTTCTCCAAAGTCTTTGAACGAGACAAACGTAATGGCACTTTCGGACATAACCTAGAAATTTATAAGCTTCCAGTATTCAAAATTTAAGATGTCAAGGCCGGTACCAAATTTTATTAACGCAACAAAAGAAGAAGTCAGAAGCGATTATTTATGTATTTCAAATGAGTAAAAGTTAATACTATTTTTGTTTAAGTGCGCTTATTTGCAGGAGCGATGTGTTAAGTGCTTAGTGATTCCAAAAGTCATGGGCAATGTTTAGTATGTTTTAAAGTGTTTTATAAGTGATGTACACAATCAGGTACGTTTTAAATAATAATAAAAAAAATGTATTTTAATGTTAACTAAGTTGAATTTTAATTGATAAACGGTTAACACATGAACGGTAGAAATTGTCCCTTGAATATTCATTTCTAAAAATTTAATTGGAAAAACTTAAGTTACTATCTTGTCGATATAAATATAATTTTAAAAATTAATAAGTAATTAAAATGTATGGAATAACTAGCAGTAATTAAAAGTAAATTACTCGACACATTGCTGTCTTTTGTTCTTTTGTAATTTGTCACTGATTAATAAATTGTATAACATTGTATTTTTAAAGTTTATATTTTCATTTCCCAAGTAACCTAGTTTTGCCTTCCGAACATATCAGAAGATCGTTTACAGAAATACATTATTATGCCTGGCTGAAAACGGAAAACTAGGAGCCCCTGGTAAGTAAGGTTAATTAATTTGTTAATTAGTATTTAACACACATTTTTAATAAAGCCCTGATAAATACTTACCCCAGGAAAAAAGGCTCATGTGTTACAACGTCACTTCCTAAAATGTGACTTTTTGAAACGCTACAGGTAAATAGATTACGTTGTCCGAAACATTTATTTCGATATAACTTGTTAATTACTGATTTTCGAGATTCTTCTCTTGATTTTGCTTTTCATTTTTCAAGCTGTTTCTCCTCAAATGTCGATGGTATCTTTATTTCAATATGAACGCAAAAGTAAAATGTAAAACGTTATTCTTCAATTTTGCACTGTAAACTGCTCTTACACTTTAAACAAAACATATTGTTTAAATTTATTATACACACACAAACGCACACACACACACACACACACACTCACACAGATATACCTATGGCTATTAAAATACAGTATCATATTATAAGTTCATAATACTTTTTATTATATCTAATGCCAGAAAAATAACACGTGAATTTTTATCCTAATATGGTTTTGAACAATAGCTTGAAAATATTGTCAAACAAAAACTACAATCACTGCATTTATAACTCGTCAAAGACTATAACACAGCAACCGTCACCACGAAGACAGACATCACAAATTGACATAATTGATTGTGATTATTTGAAACTCAACTATCTGACACTAGATACTAATTTCTATTACAACTGATTGTTACAAGGGAAACCTCTCCCCACTTCTAATTGTCTTTATTAATTAAATTCTTTCGTACCATTCAGTACTTTATTCAAAGTATAATTTTAGCAGAATTCTTTTAAAATGCAATTAGGGAAATGTCAGGAACAGAAACGGTGCGACTACTTTTATATTAATTGCAAACATTTCTTTATTAGTCACTGAAAATTATATTTTGTTGGTTGTAGGCATCTTTTTATACAATTATCGGCGTTATAACTGTTATAAGAGACACAAAAATATCATTTTCTAAAAAGGAAGACGACTTTTGCTGAATGAAAAACTTCAGGTCTAATCTATGCTTAGCTGCTCTAACAAATCATCCTTAATATTTTACTTAAGTAGAAAAAAACTTCCACCGTCAGCTGTAAATAGTGAAACCATCGTTCTGCAGAAATTTAAACACACTCACAAACACACACACACACACACACACTGCAACGAACCCTACCCTTACAAACCTATCTTCGCTCAACCCCCTGCCTACTGTTTAAAATGCGCTTATATGAATGCAACAACACGCCGACCTGCCGTTCTAAACATGCCCCCTACTGTTAACTAATATTGTGAGGTCTATTTAGTCATTTGATCAGCTGAAAAGATACATATTAGCATGAACAATTATAACATACATAAGATCGTATCATGTAACATTCTTAGCAGGTGATCCAGGTTGGGCCGTGGAAAATATGATCCTGCTTAATTTTACCTTTTTATAGGTTCTTATGTTACATTTAAGCAGCATCTGCTAGTGGAACTTGTCCCTGGACTTTGATTTAAAAACTATCCTTTGTAATAACTCATATATTTTAAATTTATTTACACTCGTGAGGAAACGCCCCTGTTTTAACTTAGGTT
Source organism: Prosapia bicincta (assembly GCA_036971475.1). Lineage (NCBI taxonomy): Eukaryota > Metazoa > Arthropoda > Insecta > Hemiptera > Cercopidae > Prosapia > Prosapia bicincta. The sequence continues at coordinate 237,913,423 of JBAIZL010000004.1, read as the reverse complement.
TTCATTTTATTGAAGTTATCTTTTTATTAAATTAAATACTCTTGATATATAACTTTGCAAACTTAATTTAATGTTTGCAAAAACTTTAGGTTTTTATTTATTTAATAACACAGGATATTTTGAATTAAATAACAGAGATTTTAGATATTATTTTAATGATAAAAAATAATAAAATTTATATTAATTTTACACTTTTTGACTTCTACTGCTTTTCTAAATATGCAGATAATACTTTAACACTATATTTTTAATTACAATAATTTTTATTTATGTTTAATGTATTTTATGAATGTAATCTTTAATTCTTGAAAAGTAAATTCTATTATAATTTTGAATTTTAACAGTATATCATATGCTTATTCTTTCCTTAATTTTTACCTCTGAAATTAATTTGGCTTAGGTGTTCATATATATTTTTGTTATATAAATAATTATTTAATATTATCAAAATATTTTACAATTATTACATGAAATTATAATTCGTATTTAATATTTTAAATAATTCAAACTATTTAACAATGTAACAAGGTTTAAAGATGATCACGTTTATATTCTTACCACTCTAATAGGTTAAAATAAATATTCTTTTGTTGGTTTCTTCTTGATGAAGCCGGTCTAGAGACTTTAATATACAATTTGAATAATTTACATTCAAACCTTTAGAGTTTTATTAATAATTTTATTTAGAGTGAAGCTTTTTTTTATTTGTTTATGAATCAAAATTTTGAATTAGAGATTTCTAAATGTTTATTAAATTTTAAGTAATAAAATTGACTTAAAAAAATGTCTTGCCAAAGTTCTCCGTTCCTGTCAACCCCTGTTCCTGGCCGTTAGATCTGGTTGATGCTGGGGTTTTCTTTCTTCTCCCTGGAACCTTTGGAATTTTCGGACAGGGAAACCATTGTAAGTCGTTAAGATTTGAGTTACAATGGGAGTACCGATTGCCGAATCACGATTTATAACTTGCGTTATAAATTTAACGATAGAAACGTTCTTGTATACACCATCTGGTCCGTAGATTTTTGTGTCTAGCTCGGCACTTGTCGAATTTCATTTTTTCGGACTCCTCTGAAAAACTTTGCGCTAACGTTTATATTGGCCTCTCCGCTTTCCCCTTCCATCCGCTTGGACTTCCAACTATGATAGCTTATTTTCTTATCGTAATTTGTTACTACGTTAGCTTGTTTAATGTCCGTTAACCTTCTTTCCACTCCTAAAATGTTTATTTTAATTACATTTGCTGTACTTTTTTTCTTAATAAAGTCCTATAGTTTATTATTTCCCAACTGATATTTTCACACTTCACTTGACATTTAGAAATGTAATTGGGGATTATAGGTTGACCGGTTCGCTAGATAGTATTTCTTTAGTTATTTTCTTGCACTTAATTATCGGCACTCCCGATTAGTCAAATTTATTTCTTAATTACAACTTTTATTCTTTACAATAAAATATTCGCTTTTTCCATTCTGTTATTCTATGCAATCCTTTAATTTTTTCAATATAAAAATGTAAAATGTTTGAATTACAATTTGCTTTTTTGAAACTCAAATTTATACAATTTTTAATTAATTTAGATTGCATGGGCAAAATTTAAAACCCATTTTGTTAAAATATTTAGAAATTAAGAAATTATGGACGTTCTCCAAAACTATTGATAGAATGTGGAAAGTAACAATGTATTTAAGTATGGGTGACTAGTAATACCATTTTATACATATCGTACGTTTGTATAAAATGGTGCTCCAAATTACATTTTTATTATCGTGACATATTATCGTTATTTTGTGTACAGTGGGATAATCCTCTAACTGGCATACAAAAATAATTTTAGACTTCAATATTTAAGCCATTTCAGATCTTTAAGAGATAGATAGAGAGAGAGAGAGAGAGAGAGAGAGAGAGAGAGAGAGAGAGAGAGAGAGAGGTGAGGCGATAAACAAAATTGGTATAAAAAGACCATGGAAAACAAACTGGTCTGTTTAATTATTGATATTAGTATTACATACAAATTCAGAAACAAATATACAGTGATATTTTGCTCTGAATTATTTGGTTGAAAATAAATTATAAATGTAAGTTAATTCACTTCATTTCAATAGTAACACTTTGAGTCATAAAATCTATACATTTGCGTTAGAAATTTTTAATTTTTTCTGATATATAATATTTAATTAAAGCTTTAAATTTATAAAACATTTTTTACGTTGCGGAAAGAACTTTTAATCCTACAGAAATGTAACAACATCGGTAAGAGACAGTGGCAATAATGTCGATATAAAAACTAACATCTGTTGCATCCATGATATTAGTGGTTTTTAATAAAAGAGAACGAAATCCCAGGGCTTTATGATGTGTAATTTTATAATTAGTTTTATTTTTGCTGAATTAAAGAAATTCAAGAATAAACAGTACATGTTTAATTACAAGTAATATCTTTAGCCAGTAATTGTAATTAAAGTTGCTTGATGTAATAATCATGAATTCACTCATTAAACTATAATTAAAAAGTACCTAACTAAGTGAATACGTAATGGCTTACTTGCTGACGCGTTTCAAATCATTCGTTCTTTTACGAAGCTAACCCTCTACAGTAGAGTTTAGCTCTGAATAACCAACTGAGTAGACGGTTAGCTTCGTAAAAGGAACGAAAGTTTTGAAACGCGTCAGCAAGTAAGTCATTACGTATTCACTTAGTTAAGTACTTTTTAATTATAATCGGAATTAATTAAAATTTCATTTGTGTTATTAGGTATAATAATTTTATTAAGTATGTTAAATATAATTCTAGATTTGGTCTATCGGAATAAACCTAAATAGCATTGACTATAATATGTTTTTAACAATTTTGAGAAAAAAATTTACTTCATAAAATGTTAAATTTAGAAGTATTTTTATATAACTTCAAAACTTCTTATAGCGTTTTATAGATAATTACAATCTTCTTCTTATAAAATTTACTTTTTAATAAAAAAGATATTACTGCAAAACATTTACTTATTAACTTTTAAGACTTTTATTGAAATATTTAAGACTTTAGCTTTTATTTTAAACTTTATAATATTTATGTTTCTCATTTAACAATTAATATACTAAGCAAATTTAGGAAAATATATTTATATTATCATAGAAGTAAAAATATCTCCACAATGTACCCAAAAGAAACCTTCTTTTGCGTGTATACAAGACCTGACAGGATACCACAACCTTATACAATCACAACAAGAAAAAAAAACACAATGCTTCTATAAATGTTTAAGCGTGTGCTAAAAATAGGGCAAATCAAAATCAACCAACAGCTTTTCTGTAGTCTACTGCACGCTCTACAAACCTTGTCAGTATTGAAGCTTAGATAATTGGTTGTCAACCGATTTCGCACGCGCACCTACCCTTCCTAATTGTTTTGAATTGTCCTTCCCAATCAATTAATTCTAGTGCGCAAACAAAACACTCCCAAAAGGGAAAATAAAGACTGGGAAGAATGTAATCGAGGGTTTCCGGATGCAATTTTCCTTGACGTATTAATGGTTGAAGGTTTAACGTTGCATTAAAAACCAGTATTTCTAATAGCATTTCTGATGACGTAATGTGTACAATCTTTGAGCAGGTGACCATTGTTCTCGAACAACTATAATTGTTAACAGAATTCACATTATAATGACGGTTCGTTGATGGGAGATAAATCAATAACTTAAAAATATTTTAGTCGTAAAACATCGAGGTAAGAGCTTTACCAGTTCGGGGATTTGGCTACAAACACACACATTTTACCCCGTAACACACACACACACACACACATACACACATATTTATTAACATATATATAATAATTAAATACATATATAAATTATTTGGTGCTGATTTTATTTTAAATTATATCTTCTACTCACTCTTAAAATAAGATTTCGTTTTTTAGATATAGCTAGCAGAGTAATCGTCCATCGTAAGGGGTTGACGGATATTTCTATTTATTTATAATATATTTGAATTTTTGATTGAATTTAATTTACTGAAATTAAATCCTAATAAATATATCTATCTTTAGTTTGTAAGCTTACCGACTTTTATCTTGAAATAACAAACGAATGAAGAGATTTTTCTTGTAACATGACATATGTAAAGTCTTACTAACCTTTAAAGATGAATAACAACAAACATTTACTATCACCTATATCATTGTGTTTGAAAGTGAATTTTACAATAAAATTACTGCATATGTCTTTAATACTTCATCTGGACGATTAGGTGGATTCTGGTTCTTTCTATTAAGCAGGATTGACATTACTCCTTTCCATAATTATCAATTTATTTTATACATCATAATTTTTCACTGTCGTAAAAGCTTAACATTTACTCAACTTTAAGGCATTTTTTTAAAATTACCTAGATTTCTGCTTCAGAAACTAAATATCTAAGACTAGAATTATTCATATTTAATTTTTTTGAATTATGTTGAAACAGGTTATAATTGAAATCAGTTGGTATCCACATTGTTAAGCCCTCTCTTCAGTTCATCACCTTAAAAAAATATAAACGGCTATTACTTTAAAAAACTTAATCCCCTCCGATTTCTTAATTTTTACAAATATTATTTTTAAAGATTTTGTGACAACGAAAATGCTATTTTAAATTTGCCAACCTTAATTAGCGGGTAAAACTGACATCAATTTTTGTACAGAAACATAACCTCACTTTGCAAATACAATTATTAATCAAGTAATTTTGTCAGGAATGGACACAGAATGTTATAGTATATTACTGATCTGCTGCATTTAAATGTAAAATATCCAATTAGATTTGGTTTGATTATAAAAAATTAGGTTTCCTAGGTAAACTAACCGATTGGCGAATTAAACGAGTGATCTACATTTCCCTTGGTCTTGTAATAATATTCGTATACAGTATTGAAAATATGAAACTAGCTTACGTCGGTAACCTTTACTTAATTTTTTGTAACCAAACCCGACTTTTTGTAACTAATGTTCGTTATAGCATAGGTATGGGGTAAAGCAGAATAAAGTAGCGTCTTGTTTCATTAGGAAAATTTTAACTGTTTCGAGTGTGTAAATGGAGGTTATATTTGTATATTTAAAATTTTAACCAATATTTATGCTTCGAGCATTTATAAATCACTTTTTTCTTGTTTAAAAAAAAAACCTTAAAAAAATATAGGTTGATCCAACTTTGTCAACCATTAACTAACAGTGAATCCTTGATCCAACTTTGTCAAGCATTAACTAACAGTGAATCCTTGATCCATCTTTGACAAGCATTAACTAACAGTGAATCCTTGATCCATCTTTGACAAGCATTAACAAACAGTGAATCCTTGATCCAACTTTGTCATGCGTTAACTAACAGTAAATCTTTGATCCAACTTTGTCAAGCATTAACTAACAGTGAATCCTAAACATTATAGTTTACACTATTTTTTTGAGCATTGAAGTAAAGCTTATGAAACACCCTGTTTCCTACAATTTATCCTCATTTGGAAAATTAAACTCAATTCTTTCATAATTCTACGTTCATCCAATACAATTATAGTTTGGTTGTGATTGTAAAATGTAAGACACCTTTATATGCTTCTAAAACTTCGCGAGGCTAGGTTTCGAATCGAACTACTATGCTCTCCAGAGCTACAAAGTTATTAATAAAATCATCATTCAAACAACACAATAATTCACATATTTCCAGAGAACAGCAACACAAATTATAAAGAAAACGCATATATTACATCAAAAAAAATAAAACAATTAGGCCTATCACATTAATTCAACATACAAATAAACCAATTATACTCTTTTTCAAATATTATGGTCTGTAGTTGATTGCAGTCCACCAAAGTACCGAATAATTCATTTTTAATATTTAAATGCATTTTTAAAGTATGTTGCAAATTTTCCTGTCTTTGGTTCACACCTTTCTTGAAATATTTATTTGCTGTTTCGTAGTTAATACGGTTTACACACTGATTATTCTAACACTCAGAAACCACTAAACCACTGATACGGGTAATGTAGGCAATCTACAAGCAGGGACTTACCCAGGAATTAATTTGTCCCCAGGAATCTGGGAATCAGGAATTGACCCCCTCCCATTAAGAGGGGACCAAAAGCTTCTGGTCCTCAGGAGGAAGTTTTTAAAATATTCTTTTTTTAATAAAAAAAAAAAATGAACAAAAATGCTAGTAATTAGTTTTTTTCTATAAATAAATGAATCATCGACTGTAATATATACATTTTAACTGTAGATAGTATTTAGATTCTGTCTAATAATCATCAGGTTTTATTGCTAAATTGAACAAATTGTATTTTATGTTGTATATATATATATATATATATATATATATATATATATACAGTCGAACCTCTGTATAACAAAATCGATTATCCAGAGAAATAATTCGTTGTAGAGAGGTATTCGTTATTGAGAGGTTGTTCTGTCAAGAATGCTCCCACCCCATCTTACTGATCTTACCGTATTACGAATACCGCACTACGTGCGGTAATAAAAGTATAATATCGCGAGCGTAGTGTAATAGGCCAAAGTTAATATAGGATAATTTTTTATAGTGTCTCAATTTATTTGAAATTCAAGTTGTTAAAAATGTTTTATTGATGTTTTCAGAATGTTTCTTTATTGTATTAGATATCCATATTCAATATTTTTCATAGGGTCTACTCTGTATAGGCTATAATGATGCTTAGTTCTTTGAATTCCTAACAGATCAGTCACTGCATTCTTAACTGAACCGAACTACAACATGCAATCTATTGCCGACATGTTTTCCGCCTACCGTTCTTGGTTTTGTTGTCTTTCATGCGGAAAATAAACAATTTCCTGAAAATGATATTGTGAGCTGCCTATACAACACTAAATTACTTTAAGTTGAAGTGAAGAAAAAACTTCATTATTGAGAAGTCCGAAATTGGTTACATAGAGATAATTAAACAGTATAACTTCTAAAATGTCATGGAACAATGTAAAAATTCGTTATATAGAGGATTTCATTACCTGGAGGTTCGTTATATAGAGGTTCGACTATTTATATATAAATATATATATATATATATATATATATTTGTTTATTTATTTATTTATACGTACGTATATAAGTACGTACAGAATGCCAGAACATACGTCTATATACTTCGCAGTCTATAAGTTAACTTTTTGGTGTAATTCCATCTCTTATGCAATATTTCATTACTATTAGACACTGCTATCATCACGGGCAAGAAATAATCTCTAATTGTAGGTTACGAGTAACTGCGATATAAAAACATTTATCCAGAGAAACCGTATCTAAAGGGCACGTCTAATTTTGGTACTAAAGTATCCAACAATTGTAATGAGGGGTTGTGATTATTATTGTTTTATTTATAATAGTGTTGGATTACATATAACAGGTAAACATTTCATTTTACTGCCTACTTGGCACTGAATAACCTGAACAAATGTTATGTTACAGTCAAGTTTAATAAACTATTTTCCCAGGGAACAATTACCGTTAATTTTAGATTTATTTTAATTAAAAGGTCAGAATTAGTTCTTCTATTATCAAACAATTACTTACTCGATGAAAACAAATTGTTAACAGATAAAACCATATAGACACATCCATTGCTGTGCAATCTGTTACACAAACTCCACAAATACTAAGGCTTATGCAATATAGTAGATTTAGTTCAGATAAGCAGAGATCTTATCTGGTAATATCTGAATCACCGAACGTGTCGTGTTAACCAAAGTACACAGCTCTTAAACATAAAACGTTCTGTTGCCCTTTTGCAGGTTTTGGTATATTTATGTGCAATTATTTATTTAAGTATTTGATTGGATTTAATGCTTCACTAAGTATTCAATGAACCAGGTTTTATATAAAATATGAATTTAAACATACAAAATTGCAGAATTAATGCAAAGAATTCTTTGTTTTTTTTATATATAGAAATATTCTTCGTCTCTGTTAGCTTTTACTTTAAAGGTGCAAACAGTGTTTATTGGGGTTAAACCCCTTACTTGCAAGAATTAGTTTCTATTTATCTTTTACCGGTTGCAAACATTATATTAAATAAATCGTTACATGACTAAATTCATAATAACTTCAAAATCTCATGAGGAATAAAATAAGTAGCAAAATACAACTTAAACATAGTTTTATTAGAAAACGAGTTAACAGTAAGCTGAAAACTGTGGGTAAATACGCGTACAATGTTCGTAAGGATTCAATGCCCGTAGCTTCGCTTGGAAGTGCAGCGTAGGTACGTAGGCCCTAAATGGAAAAGCAATTCTTATATCTATGAGAGAATTGCTGTAACAAAGGTTGATCCTCGAGGTGCGTTTATTCCAACCTGGGATCAAGTCCTTATTCTAAGGGTCCGGCCCTTAGGTATGAGGCTAATCGAGAGTGGATACAGGTATGGTTGCACAACTTGGAACAAACTAATAGGATGGGGTTTTGAAGGATGGATAGCTGGCTGATTTCGAGTAGTTCTGGAAAAGCGGTCGAAACCGTATGGTCTGGTTGAATATATCTCGTCCCGGTGGCCTTACGAAAGGATCTTACAGACTGGTAACTCGGGTCGTGGCACCAACACTCCCGTTTGTGCTTGACAAAAGACAACTGGGTAAAAGTCACGAATTTAAGCTTGGATCCGTGGGAGCGAGGTTATAGATTAGAGAAGTGTTATCTCGTATTTCTTTCTTCAGTGTAAGAGTCGCCTGAGTGTGTGTGTGTGTGTGTGTGTGTGTGTGTGTGTGTGTGTGTGTGTGTGTGTGTGTGTGTGTGTGTGTGTGTGTGTGTATGTGTGTGTATGTGTTGTGTGTGTGTGTGTGTGTGTGTGTGTGTGTTTGTGTTTGTGTGTGAGTATGTGTGTATGTAATTATCAATAACGCTGTACGATAATGAATTGCATTGGTACTATAAATAAGTTAGTCCACTTTCTTTAAACAATAAAAGTAAAAATTTTCCTCATTTTCCCCTCACTATATGGATAATGTTCATATTTTTTACAAAGGACGTAAAGAAGTTGTCCCTTCTGTCAGCACTGCCATAAATTTACTACTAACATTAGCAAAAAAAAAAAAAATCCAAAACAAACCATAACACCTTACATAATACACAAAAATAAACAAGGCACTGAACAAGGAGTCGATGTGACGATATACGGCGACGGATATTTTAAAGCCCAGTGTGTAAACGCGACATTATGTTACAGCGGTGAAGGCAAAAACAACGATCGGACGACAAACGCCAAGTGTACCTCCACCCTAAATAATGTAAGAAAAATACTTTTTATACAATTACCTTATTATTCCACTTAATAATGGTATGTTTTCCGCTAGGGTGATTCCACTGGACCTCATGTCCTTATATCATGTTATACAGCAATGACAGGTTAATCCCTCCTTTCATTACTGCGTCACAGTTTACGCTGATGGTTATCCGGCGTTTATGTTTTGCATAATTAAAGCTTTTACAAATTTCGTTATTGTAATGCAAACAATTAAAGTTGTTTTTTGTATAGTTTTAAATCTGTGCAATGTTATTTGCGATGTGAGTTGTGTGCAAGACTTCCTTGCACGTCTATAACTCCCTTACCGCACGCAAACACACACACACACACACACACACACACACACACACACACATGCACACACATGCACACACGCACGCACAAACACACACACGCGCACACATGCACGCACACACACACACACTCTATAACGGTTTCAACAAATGGTAACGTATAATAAGAGATATTAATAAATTTTAAAATTTTTAGTTATAAATATTTTTAAAAAATAATTTGAAATATTTTCTCTAACCTAAAAACCTAAAAGTTGAGTCATTTTAAAAGAGACGCGAAGTAATTTCCCAGCAACAAAGGCCGTGTTTAATTATGTGAAATGCCAATTTTCACGTAGAAATACCATTGACATTTCATTGTGATCAGTAGAGGAAACCTAAGAGAATTTAAAGATATGAAAAAATCGTTAAATCGTACCAAAACTAAGTTAGAGGCATTGAAGTGAAAATAAAAGTTTTGTTAGTAGAGAAGAAGGGCGATTTGGACCAATTGCTGATTTGTTAAAATAGTGCATAGTAAGGGAAATGTAGTCTCTAGCTGAAGGGAGGCTAACCAAGGCTAGGGCAGCTTGGAAACAACAAGGAACATGGTAAGATGTCAGCTCGAAATTGTTATTAAACAGTGAGTAAAATAGAAAATTTGTGGCTAAAGACTAGTTGTAAAACAAGTCAACACTGTTTTTGGTTGTCTTTAAATTTTTAAATTTTGAATAGTTAAATTGATTTGAGATTTTTAATTTATATTTTTATTATTTTCAAATTAAATTGTAATTAAATACGAAGTAGTCTAAAACGACTCTAGAAAATGTAAATTGATTTTAAAACCTTTTTAATGACTTCATTAAGGCGAGATTTACAAAGTAAACATAAAAAAATACTGTATTCAAGATGACCTAAACTGAAATTAATAAAGGAACTAATTTGAAAATTATAATATTACGAAAATAATTTCTCAATTATTATATATATAACATGTTTAGATTTACAAGTCTGTTAGTGTAAAAAATGTTATAATTTCATGTCTTTTTTATATAAAATATATATGTTTTTTTTACAAAGGATTTCGTTTATGTGTGATGTTTTGATGACAAAAAATTATGAGGCCAAATAGTAATTGTTTCTGTAAAATAAATTTGAAAATGGATAGAGTTATAAAAAAAACTATAAAAGAGTAATAATAATTTACTTTTGAAGGAAGTAAATAAATTCAAAGATGATACAAGTAGATTAAATTATGGTTTGTCGTATCACATTATACAATATTTTGGGAATGTTTGAAAATATTTTATGAAATAAATGTATATTATTAAAATGTAATCGAAAGGTGAATTTTATAAAATTCATTTAAATTAAATTTTATAAAAGTACTCGTAAGTGGGAGATTCAATGATAAATTTTAAATAAATTATATAAATAATTAGGGGGAATTAAAAACTAAATGCAGTAGTAAAAAGGCAAATAACACCATATTAGTAAAAAGAAGGTAATTAAAAACTAACCTTGTTTAGTATTGTATATCTTTGAAGGATATTGTATGTTTTTTTTATATATATCTTTATAGGCTAGATTAAATAATTAATGTTATAGAATAAATTGTATACAAAATATCTAATATAGTTTGAGAAATTAAAATTTTTAATTTAAAATAATTTTTTTGAAATTTATTATTAAATAAGAAGTAAAATTCCTGTAGTAGTTTATAATTTATATATATATATAAATCGGTGGTTTTTACTAATTTACGACTAAGAGTTTAATTTATTTTTCATTAAAAAAATGTCTTAAATTATCCTACAATCTGGTCGCTCAAAAATACCCCTAGATATGGTCACTCAATAGGTTAAATATCAGTAAGTTAGATTTTTAAAATAAAAGTTCAGTAACTAGTTCTTTGGCAGAATTTGGCAAGCAGCGGTACAGGTTCTGGCTCGTGTCAGATCCGCTTGTTTCAAACAGTTCAACATTGTTTCGGTTGTCAACAGTTAAGTGTGGATTCAGAGGAAAACAACGGCCAAAAGGTGAAGTCTGCGGGTGCTGGGTAGGTAGATCGTCTCAACACACACACACACACACACACACACACACACACACACACACACACACACACACACACACACACACACACACGAAACACACAGGCCTGCGCGCGTGCGTGCAAGAGTAACATCATGATGTTCTAAGGAACGCAACGACATCGGCCATCTTCATCAGGCTACAACACCATCTCACGCTTATCTCATTCCTATCCACATACTCTGTTTGTTTTATAATTCTCTTACTGCCAATATGATAAAGTCGTTTTTGCAATATGTCCCGATACAAATATGTCTCAAATACAACTGCGTCGAATCTACCTTTAACTTTAATTAACTTATTTAAAATACATATTTTAATATTTACATTTGAAATAATATTTACATTGCTTGTATCGAATCACAAAATGGATTTATTACAGTTACTTAAAAAGTAATTTATATTTCAATATTAGGCATAAGTGTTTCAGCTTGTTATTTGAGTCCTAATTTTTCGAAATATTAATAAGCTATTTTAATTTTAAAATTTTGGATAATTTCGAAAGTTTCGTAATTTTGTTGTCTTAAAGGGGCTATTCAGTGGTTATGGAAAAAGTCGTAATGGAAATGCAATGTAAAAAAAGGTACTAACGATATACATGAGAGTAACAATAATTGTAAATTAACGAATTTTAAAAAATATATAGTTTTATTTTTATATTATATAGGAATATAATTTATAACAATCACATATATCTAATCAGATATATCTAATCGGTATATTGTAATGTAATAAGGATCTGTTTTTATTACGAAACACGTAGTTCGTTAAAATATAATACATTCAAGTATTATACATTTTAGTGTGTTTTTTGTAATTACCGGAGTAGGATTTCTGCATTCTGTTTACTAATTACTTAAAATTATAACAACAAAAAATTTGTAATTTGGTCAAGCTTTCTTCTTGAAATAATTTTTTATCACCATTATTTCCGTTTTTGCCGCTTGAGGAATGTTTAAGAACATGTTTTTAATAAATTTCCCTGCATTCAACATCTTTGCATTAAAGCTTTCAATTTTTACTGCCACATAATCGGCTTTGTCTTTCAAATCGGAAACCGTCTTGTGAATATCGTCGTGCCCCGAGCAAATACAGCCCATTGGTGACCGCTTCCCTCGCGCTAATAGGATCTGTTCTTCCAACACGTTCGTCAGAGCTTTGCTTTCTGTCGTGACAAGATCGACACCGAATGAAAGCAACATATCGAGGTACAAGTTGATCCCTTTGTCGATCATCCACTTTGAGTAGTAGTTAATCTCATCAGGATTCACTGCCACTGGCGAAGTGTTTCCTTCGGCCACCTAAGATGTGAATGGTTTTAATTAGGCCTACTGATTCTAATAAATTGTAAATTAAACTAAGGTTCTACATAGTTATATAAAATCGAAGGTTTACACACTCATTGACATTATGTATATACATATATATATATATATATATATATATATATATATATATATATATATATATATTTCTTTTTTTTTATTAATACATAAATATTGACGTAATGTATTTTTCAGAATGTTTAGGGAGTCATAAATAATCACAACTACAATTATTACCTAACAATCGCTACATTTATAACAATCAGTTAAAGAAACAAATTATATATGATTTGGTCACTTGGAATAGAAGAGAAAATTATAGCAAACTAAGAAATAATAATTGAACAATTAATAATTTTACAAATAATATTTATTAGAAATTAAATTTATACAATAATAAATGTATGAGTCGAAATCTATTTCCTTTATGAAGAAAATGTGTCAACATTGTCAAGACATTTTGATTTATTAGAATTGTAAAGTCTTTTAAACTTAAAATTTAATATCAATTTTCTTCTTTTCTTAATTTCAATTACTATGAAAGAATTTCATGAAACAAATATCTTGATGTGTTTATAAATTCTCAATATATAAATGCGTCAGTTGATGAGAAGATATTTCGTGATCACATAAACCAGTGACATTATGAAAGACTATTCTGTGTTCATGACTTGCTATTGGTTACTTTTGGAAGGAAAATTTTGCACTGATCACGTTAAGGTGAAAATTGTATGAAAAAGGTTTCATGTCTTGAAGCCACTCTAAACGTATGGTTTCTAATATTACTACTAGTGTTGATTTTTCGAAATAGTCTTATCGTTTCATTGTAGAACCTAGAAATACATAACGACATCCAATTACTCTAAAACGATTATTAACACAAATTTTAAACTAAAACAAAGTAAAAATAAACCACCGTTTACAAAATAAGTAGGGCTTAATATGTAAATAATCCAGTAAAATTTTGTAGGCAGGAGAAAGTTACACTTTTTAAAACGTAAATAATTTTTGTTAACCCAAGTGGTTTTTATTAATTTTGTTATTAGTTTACTCTTAACATTTTCCCCTAAATTGCAATTTTTATCATTTCTTCTTCTTTTATTCATTTTCGCTGTTTTTTGTATCTTTTTTTGGTGTTGCATTTCGTGGGATTTTTGGTAGTTTGCACATCTATCATTGCGATCTGGTTGTAGCTTCTTTTCGGTTTACTTGTGGTAGTTTCTTGTGATGTTGATCCCTTTCCTTGCAGTTTTGGTTGTTATTCATCTGTTGATTTCGTTCGTTGCCGGTTTGGCCATTTATTCTTCTGCCTTTCCTCCTTCTACCGTTGATTTTGTATAGATAATAATCTAGAAGACTATTATGTAATAGAATACTAATAGCATACTCTTATCTATATTCTTGATTTTAGTTGTGGTAGAGTATAATTTATTCGTCTCTTACATTACATTACATTAAGTTTCAGTTTTGGTTATTTCCACTTCACCATTTTGAAAGCAGTTTTTTATTTAGTCTTCAATCGTTTTTTCTTCTTTGCAATTTTAATAGTATCATCTCATTATTATTTTTTCATTACAGTTTTCGTCGTTGTTTGTTCTATCGTTTCTTTTCATCACCGTTTGGCTAGTTTCGTTTTGTTGTTTCATAGTATTTTCAGTCACTTGTTTGTTTTCATTAGTTGACGTTTGGTAATTTTCGTTTTGACGTTTCCCCTTACTTGCCATTCTGGTAGTTTGTTCCTTCTTTCTCTTCCTTATGCTCTTTTCGTATAGTGTGATATGTTTATTTCTGTGCTATTTTTTCACATTTCACTGTCTTTATTTGAGTTTGCATATCTAAAACATGTTTGCATAATTATTGCATATATTTTCGTTTCGGTTTTCTTTGTATACTACAAAAGATCACTAAAAGCATCATTTTGTTTTCAAATGTGAATATTCTCACCTAACTTTACCAATTGATTCATTAAAAATATTTGATGAGCTATTTTACTCATTTAACGTAATAGTAGCTTCTCGATTTTTACTTTAATAGTTCTGTAAATCCGTTTAGCCTTATATTAAGTAACCGTATGTTGTGTTTGCATCTAATTTTTTTTACATAGTGATTGGTTACTACTATTACCATTGAAATTACACTAAAACATCAGACGGCTTATTGGAAAGTTTAGAATTCCTTGCGTGCAATAAAAATGAATGAGCACAAATGAGGCATGCACAATGTTCTTTAGTAGTATTTCAAGTTAATTGAAGTGCAATTCTTACAATAAAAGGGTTGTAATTATGGGCTGGCTATTTTCTCAGCTATTTCAAAGGTGGTGTACAACTGTCTGACGAGATTATGTTGTACTACATTTATTTCGAGACTATTTACTTAATAAAATGAATGGTGATAAATGTCTGAATGTTTATTCCATGAGTAGAGATTAATCGGCGGTGAGCTCGTGTATCTTTTCTTTAAGTCGTTTACCTACATCGATCAGCTTACTCCTGAGCGCGATTATTTTTCCCTTCATTTCCTCCACAGTGTTCATATCGGCGCCGGCGGGAGGACACTTGCAGTCGCATTGACAGTCCTTGTAGTCTGAGTCGACACCGACGGTAGGGAGGTCCGTCGAGTCCTTCTGCTGGAAGATATTTAGCGCCCGCTCCAGGTGATGGAACGTCTTGTCGAACTCGTTGGCTACCTTCTTGGTGATGTTGATGTAGGTATCGGCCGAGGTTAGCATCTGTTTGGCGTCCCCTATAAAATTGCTTTGCTGCATCTCCTGGGACAAGCCCTGCATAAAGAAGAGACAAGTTTTATAACCAAATAAGCAATCTATATATTACAGGATGAATTAAAATACATACTTTAAAAAATAAAGGTCTTTTTTATTTCTTTTAATATAAAAAAACAAAAGGTAAAAGATAAAAGTATATACTGTGTGCCACAGGAAAAAAAGGAAATTTTCAGCGCTTGTTTCGCTTTGCTAGCCACTAGCTAGAAACCCCTTGTTAACGAGCTAGTGGAAGATTTCTCCTGGATTTCAGTTTCTCAGTTACAATGAAGCCGTATTAAAATTTGTGGGGCGTTAATTGAGGTGTAAGATGTAGTGAATTTTGTGTAACAATAACCGATACACTAAATAAAACAGGTCCCAAATCTGTAGCTACAGTAGATTGTAAATTATCTGACGAAAAACACAAACCATGGTATAAAATAACGTTACTTTAAGGTTATAAGTGGTAACATTATTTTCTTGTATATAAACCCTCATGCCGGATTGCAAAATACCCAGTGTAGCAGTGTACCCAGTCACTATTATAAGTATGTAATCGTTATGAAGAGAAATTGTTATTTAATTGCCAACTGATACGAAAAGGGTTTGTGAATGATCTCTTGTTCTCTTTCGAAACTAGCCCCCAAAGCTACTACAATTTACCACACTCTGTCGGTATTATTGTTTTCGATTTTAATCATTTCATTTCCAAAGTATTTTATTATTATAATAAATCTAATAATATAATTCTCAAGTGGTGTTACAGTCGTAAGAGCAAAATTGTAAATTTCAATGTTTTATCGACTATTAAATACTATTTCCAATGTGAATTGGTTATCATTACATTAACACAGTATAAACTTTGTTTCACAACCCCAAAATATTATTGACTCTCTCAATTTATATCTTCGTACTTGAAATCAATCGTCCACTGTATTAGGAAATCTAAGAGTTCCTCATACCCTTAAAATGTAATAAAGATATCTTAAATAAGAAAAAAATTATTAAATATGGTTTCTTCCAATGAAGTCCTAAAGAAACATTTCCAAAATAATTTTTCAATGTAATTTACAAAATCTTCGTTTATAATGTGAGAATTTTATGATTTAACAATCATAATTTATTTACCAAATAAATGAAAAAAAATTGGACAAAAAACTAATTGGAAAAATGTCAGTTACAATAATTAAAACTAATTAATTTCATAACACATTACTTATCGTTAATATCTCTAACACTACGAATATTATGTATTGCAACACATTTCGGAATGTGGAATTTGTTATTTCTCCAATGATGTTTATTTTACCTAAATGTTTTAAAAGAGAAGCGAACTTTAGTAAAATCTGTGGCTTACCTGAACAACAATACTGAAAGCAAAAACGAAACGAAACATTTCGATCAATGAGTCTACACTTCCAGTGTTCCCAGTCATCTGTTATATAAAACAGATTATCACTGTCGATTACAACAGCATTAGTCACCAGACTAATGGCTTATAAAGTGATGACAAAAATTCGAAAGTGAATGAAACCGAATTACTTGAATGTAGTTTGACAAACACAAGAATTATTTAAAGTAGCGGAACTCGATGCTATATCAACAAATACTTTTTACTGACCAATCGGCTGAAATTCCATTTGTTACATCTTATTGACTGGGGCTAGTAGCAGTGGCTGTAATAGGTGTGGTGGAAAGAAAAGAAACAACGTGGGGACGTCACTAACTAGATAGCAAAGCGTGAACAATAATAATGGCGAGCATTGTTAAGGTAACTATGTTATTATTGGAGAGCAAAGATATACACGAACCTCTCTCCTCACATATGAAAAATTACCAGTTGTCACAGTATTTTGTAATATATTGGCAAATATCTGACAAAACGTAATATAAAAGCAACGGATCGGTGTAAATTCTTCTATTTTGTAATTAGCAATGGCTGTAGGTTATGTTTTGCAATTAAACATAAATATCAAAGTCAATCGAATAGCACATTCAGATACTCATTCCTCCATTTCTTTCCATCTTAAGCTCAGTCTCACTGCACTCTGCATACTCCCAAAGATCGTATGACGGGAGGACTTCGTACCTCATTCTACAAGTGACACTAAAAAACTTACTAACAGTTTGATTATAACGCAATTGTATTGCATTAAAAACAAATAAATGTTTTGTATATAAAAAAGTGGGAAAATATATTTTACTATTGTACATCGTATTAAGGAGGAAATATAGGCTACCTCCCGCTTCAATCCCCAATCAGTAATGATTGCTTCCTAGCAACATTCGAGTTTGTAACTAATTTCCCTGTACGTATTTTGGATATTGTGGGATTTCCCCTGTTATGGTATGACGGGCAATACACTGTGATGTCGGATTGTGGGTCGTTCCCTGTAAAAATAATTAATCTCAATGCTCAAACGTATTGTCAGAGGTTGCTTAAAATTTCAACATTGTTAAAAACTTAATATTCTATTCCTACTAAAATTACAAATATAGTACTCGTACTTGGACAATTAACGAATCTTTTGGTTCTTTCTTAATAAAGGATATAGTTTTATTAGGAAAAGAAAACCATAATAATTAACATTACAAATACCTCAATTAACAGAACGTGAACATTACAGTAAAAATGTTTAATCATGTGACACACGAGGAAGTAACATGGTGTTTATACACAGAGTGGTCCGGCTCTTCCTCAGCCCCATTCGTTCAGGTTATATACCCTATCTCTTTGTGGACTCAGTGACACACCTTTGTAGCCTGCCAGTACAATCTGTGTGAATGGTGGTACAAGTAAATTTGTTCCTAAATGTAATAAAAACGGTGCTTCTCATTGAACAATAAGAAAGAATAGTGCGAGGTAAATGATATAATTGTACTCTGGCTTTACCAGTAACTCAGTATAGTATTCTCTTTCTTTAGTACTAAAAACGATGACCAACAGATAGCAGCACATATTGGTCTTAGTAATATTCGGGTTTCTGAATCCAAGCCCAGGCAAAGAAGAAGGTCGATGGGGATAAAACCCCAAAACTGGCCCCTTCAGCCAAAACAAAAACACAGGTGCCTGATCTACGGTACACAACACCGAACATTTCCTACGCCCAAGGCAGGCTCGTCAACGACACCCCCCCGTTCCTAAAGCCAGGGTTAATCCCCCGCAAAAGGAACGAGAGGATAAACGCCCCAAGCCCACAAAGGCCAGGACGGTTCCCCAACCCCAGCCAGAGCCACATGTGGCTCCTGCAGCCCCCGTTAACCCACCCCTAACCACACCTACCTCGTCCGCTTCTATGGACTGGGCGAAAGGGACCTTTGAACCGTTCCTAAGAGTTGTTAACTCTGCTCTGACCTGGGAAGCCTTCACGGGCGGACTGGGTCTTTTCATTGTCAAGACCTTATCCTCACCTCCCAAAACCTTCTCAGAATTCCTGACTTCCTTCATCCAGAACGTCTCTTCTGTCAATCATGGATAGGTTACCGGTCTTTTTCGCTATATGCAAAGAAACAACTATAAACTAGCGCTTATTACAGAAACACACCTAAACCACCAAGATAAATTCTCAATGCCAAACGTTAAAGTTTACCGCACTGACAAGGACAACTAGAAGCCGCGGTGGTACGGCTATAATAATAGATAAACGCATTAAACATTTTGAATTGTTTTTGCCCGCACTCACATGCGTTGAAGCAACAGCTATTAGGCTTGAGCTCAACGGCAGCACAACAACACTTGTATCAGCGTACAAACCCCCGGGTTCTGTTGATTACACTCGCTATTTAGAAATTCTTCTACAGATCTCTAGTAGGGTAATAGCCGCCGGGGACCTTAATTCTAAACATACATGCTGGGGCTGTAAGTCTACCAACACAGGAGGCCGGCAACTCCAAACGTTCTTACAAAACACAACAGCTATACTGCTGGCCCCTCCTGAACCAACACACCACAGCACTTACCACACGGAAGACATTTTGGATATAGCTATTGCGAAAGGTCTGCTAGTGTCACCGCAACTTCACGTCGATAGAGATCTGAATCCAGATCACTACCCCGTGATAATGACGGTTTCTGGAAGCCCTGCTCGCAAAGAGCTAAGGAAGGTGCTGAACTACAGACTGGCTGACTGGGAGTTATTCCAGTCCCAGCTGGACAGCACTCTACCTGCCACCCTAAATGTCGACTCACCACTGTCGGCAATACGTACTGCGATTACTAACGCGGTACCAGTTAAATGTCAGCCCAGACACTGTGTTCACATACCAAGGCACATACTACATCTAATCACCCGGCGAAATAGGATCCGGCGGGCATTGCAACACGGGGTAAACAGATGCGTTCCACACACAACACTTAATCGCCTTAAGAGGCAAATTAGGCGGGAACTAATTCAGTACAAAGTCGATGGCTTCCAAGCAGAATTGGCGACCTTAAACACAACAGACACACCCATCTGGTCGATGGTCAAACACTTCACGCGAGAACCGCTGCGCTATCCCCCACTCATCGGCCCGAATGGGCAGGTGAGCAACCCGGTCGACAAAGTTAACTTGTTTGCTGACACGCTTGAGAGCACGTTTCAACCAAACGGCCAAACAGCTGATGCAGCCGTTACAGCTAAAGTAGATATAGAAACAGCACAATTTGCCCACTGCCCTACATTAGAGCCAAACACTGACACTACAATCACAGAGATAAAGTGGGCAATCTCACAAACAAACTCCAGGAAAGCTCCTGGACTAGACACCATCACCAACACAACGCTAAAAAACCTCACGGAGAAAGCGATCATTTATCTGTCAAACATCTATAATGCTATACTCCGGACACAACACTTCCCGGACGCTTGGAAGGAGGCCAAGATCTTGGTTTTCCCCAAACTGGGAAAAGACCACAGCAAACCTGATTCATATAGACCGATAAGCTTGTTGAATACGATGGACAAGGTATTTGAAAAAATATTGCTCAAACGTATCAACAATCATATCCACACACACAACATACTGAGGCCAGAGCAATTTGGCTTTAGGACAATACACTCGGCTACGAATCAGCTGTTGAGAGTGGTGGAGCATGCAACAAAGGGTTTCAACAATTACTGCTCGACTGGGGTAGTCTTCCTGGACATTGAAATGGCCTTTGACCGGGTCTGGCACAACGGGCTCTTAGCGAAACTTCGTCACTATGGCTTTCCAGAAGGGCTCATACACCTAGTTAGCTCATACCTGTCCAACCGTAAGTTTAGGGTTGATGTCGATCAAGCTCAATCTACACTAAGGACTATACGGGCCGGAGTCCCTCAGGGCTCAATTATTGGGCCCGTATTGTTCAACATCTATATCAACGACATACCGACAAAACTCAACACACAAGTGGTCATATTTGCAGATAACACCGCGTTATCCGCTCAGTCATGGAAACCACATCTAATACACTTATGTTTACAGGACCTCATTACAGTACTAGAATCATGGCTGAGCTACTGGAGAGTTAAGGAGAACGTGGCCAAGTGCCAGGCTTTGCTTCTCTCCAAACGTAGGACACATCAACTCAACACACCTCTAAAACTATTAGGCGAGGACATTCACTGGGAGAACCAGGTCAAATATCTGGGAGTCATACTCGACAGAGGCCTGACTTGGGACCCTCACATTACCAACACGTTAAAAAAAGCCACAATTAGATTAACACAACTATATCCTATGCTTAACAGAGCAAGCCCACTTTCACTACGGGCGGCCACTACTATATACGTATCTATGTTGACAAGCATACTCACTTACGCATCACCCGTCTGGGGCCATGCAGGTAACACACGCACACGCAGATTACAGTTATTCCAAAACAAGGTTTTGCGAATAATCACGAAGGCACCTAGATAAACAAGATTAACACTGCTTCACACTGACTTAAAAGTGCCTTTCATCAAACAACACCTCCGAGACTTAGCAAAAAAGTTCTACAAACAGGCTCACGCACATACAACATCAACACTCATTTCCTCACTGGGTAGATATGACCCCACCCACGACACACACAGACGGCCGCTGTCCTTACTGACCGCCTAGCTCACACCATACCACCAAAATAAAATATACATACTAATAAATTCTGCTTCACAGTTATGTTCCAGGTTACGCAGGGGCTTATCTCCAGGGCAGCAGCTTAGCCCCAACGGAAGTAATAATTTGATTGCATGCCTTTTCAGTTTCGAGTAGGCAGCAGAAGAAGAGGTGCATGCCATTCCTGCCATAGACTCAGTAACAAGGTATTTGCAAGGTAATACCTCTCCTTATTCCTTAGCATAAGGTGATCCAAGCCCCCAGGGTTCCTGCATGATCTGTCCCGGGATTTTTCCTGGCAGGGTTTCATTCTTGCCAGGTTTTTTCATCCCGCTCTTAGCGCGACACCTTCCGTACTCTTTCATTTCACTATCTCCTGATTATCCATGGAAAGAGCTTATGAGCTTGGTACATGGGCAATCAATCCCGTTTCCTTCACTCGAGGTAGGGATACTAACAGCATGCGCATGTGAGACGGAGGTAGCTCTCTAGAGGTTGACTGCCACGAGGGCTTTGCGGGTTTTGGGGTCTCAGACCCGGGTAAAAAAAAAAAAAAATCTCAGTGATTTTTGACACAACACTCGGTGATGTTGACACAACAAAACTGTCATATTATGTTAAATACTGTATTTAGTGTTACAGCCTATTCAATTATATATTATACATCATGCCAACATGATGAGATGATTGTTTTTAAGTGACAAAATTAAATGCTTTAACCACAATAGATTTAAAATAATAGTACAACATATAATTTTATTCAGTTGATGATTAGTAAACGAAATGATTTATTTTCGTGATTTTATAATTACGCTTTGATTTAATTACTTTTTAATATCTTATTTTAAATGATGATTTATATATTATCATCATATTTTCTTACATAATCAATAACTACACTAATTAATCTATGTTGACTGGAGGAAATACTTTCGTTATTAGGGAATTATTAAACGCGACGGCTATTTACCACCAATGTGTATACGAGACACTATGTTAGAGCGGTGACGGATATTTTACCACCAATGTGTAAATGTGACATTATTTTAGAGTGGCTACGAATATTTACCGCCGAATGTGTAAACGCCTGCCGCGCTGGAATCGAGGTATTTGGAATCTAATTTTGCGACTGATTCCCGAATCCGATTCTAGTGTCCAGAATCAGTGGAATCGACTACAGGAATCGAAAATCGACCCATCACTAATTAAAACAATTGGGTTTAGTATCTGAAATCATGTTTCAGTTATCCCCCTCCGTCCAATCGGTAGCATTGAAGAATATTGCTCAATAAAGGTTAGTAAATCAAAATCAGGTCTTAATTCTGAAACGATGCCAATACAAGTCAACCTAGGCTTACCATATGGTAACAGTGAAAAACTCGTAAACCAAAAACACATTTTTGATAACTTATATGTTGCCAACATATTTAGACCCTGTAGCAACTAATACCATATACTAGTATATCGATATTGGACGATTAATTACGGCGCTAGATGGTTGAAGGAAGTATATCGCATGAGGGTGTGTCTATCTTCCGGGGCAGCATTGTAACAGCAAACTTGTAGACTAACTATAAAAGCAAATTCAATAGGCCTTGAGAATTTATTATTTATGTTATAAATGTATAATTTGTACTAAAAATTATACAACCATCTTCCTCTAAATTGGTAAAGCTCTTGCATCGTACTCGTTTTGTTTATTGAAACGCAATATTTCTGTGCACGTAATTCATAAAAAATTACATTTTTTCATACAATAGGTAAAACTATTTACAGAGCCACCTACACAACGGCGTAGAACTAACCTACTGAAAATGGTATTCTTAAAAATAGAATGTTGTATAGAAAATACTACATTTTTATAACAGATATAACCATAAATGGTGATCCTGTGAAATCCAAAAGCACTGAAAAAACTCTCTCTCTCTTTGTTTATTTAAAAGTACACTGTTCTTTGTTGAATCCAATTATGAGAGTTAGTTAGTAATTGATAGTAAAAATCCAAAATGTAGTACATA
Source organism: Prosapia bicincta (assembly GCA_036971475.1). Taxonomy (NCBI): domain Eukaryota; kingdom Metazoa; phylum Arthropoda; class Insecta; order Hemiptera; family Cercopidae; genus Prosapia; species Prosapia bicincta. The sequence goes on along the minus strand of JBAIZL010000004.1, from coordinate 237,889,591 downwards.
TATCATATGCAAGTTGTTTAAATAGAATTTGAAATTAAAAGTACAATATACAAAAGTAATTAAAAATTTGAAAGTACTTTTTATTAAATTTTAGAATCTTATTCAATTAAATAGAAACATGTGTGTCTAGAATTTGTTTTCTAATTGTTTTATATCATCTTGTGTTAAACCACATATTTCAAATATCTATAAATTGTTCCCTGTTTAAAAATTAATACATTTCCAACCGTCAGATATCCTTGTGATCCCTAAAGACCGAGACCCAATATCGAAATCAAATGTTAGACAAGAGTGACATATGATGGGGTGTTCCATCAAGTATTATTACCCAAAATGTAGATTGAAAAAATAGGACCAACCATTTCAAAATTGGTAATACAGTAATAATATTAGGTTCTATATCAAGAAAGAATATAAAATGTTAATATAAATTACTAGTATTGATAATATGCCAGTAATGTCAATTATGAGATACATAACTACAGATTTATTGCTCAGAGATTGAATATGATAGATGTAGAAGGATTAAGTGGTCAATTATAGCTTGTGAGATGTGTCACTAAAATCATTGCTCAAAAATAGCTTATAAGACAGTTATCAAAAGTCTAATTGGTCAAAGATAGCTTATAAGATAGGTATCGACATATTAATTGCTCAGAATTAGCTTATGAGTTTAGTATTGACAGAGAAATTACTCAATGATCTGAGATGAGAATAGATAGAGGATTTTCTCAAAGGTAACTCGTTTAGTAAGAACTGACGAAGGCATTCTATGATCGTTAAAAAAACTTGAGAAACCTTTATTTGTATTATTGAAGATTTGAAATTATTATTTCGTGAAAAACACCTAAAAACCGGGATTTTATTAACCAAATTGGGTAAATAAAGTCTTCACTCAAGTATTACTCATAGTTCGTCACCTTTTCCAGGATATATATATATATATATATATATATATATATATATATATATATATAATTGTGGATTTCCCTGTCCGTGACGTCACTGAATCTTTCAAATTAGAACTAAATAAAATTACTACAAATATATTATTAAAGTACGTTTATGAAAATATTACCGAACTACAACATTTTCTATCGCACTGATTCAATCATTTAGAGCGGTTTAAGTAAGCTTTTCATAGATTTACTTTATTCATAGGTTTGTTAAATTCTCGTTTTTTTATTAGTTCAAAAGAATAAATACAAATTATTTAGATCTTTTCAAAGTGTACTAATTTGTCAAATGATATTGCCTATAGTAGTTGAAAAAGACATTTGTTAATTACTTCTTCTTCTGTTTAATATAAAATTACCTCTGTTAGAATGTGAAGTTTATGACAGCTGATAAGATTATATAATTGAAATATAACTGATTTAATTTCTCCTTATTTTCTAATCAGGCAAAATATTTTAGACGTGTAATTAACCTTTTATGAAACGTAAAATCTAGATCTACTGTTCACCGTTTTAATATAATTTCTTGGTACATAAATATAAATATAAATTAAATATATTATACTTTATTAAATGAATACTTATGAAAGTAATGAAATGTATTTGTTAAATATTTTGCCATGTAACGGCAACATTGATTTCCGGAGGACCTTAACTCAATAAATGAAAATAGTTGACATTGTTGCAAATACCTAACTGGGCGAAGTACCACCACTTACAGCTATTCGGGTGAACCCTTTCCCGCACTTATCATTTACCCAAGGAACTTAAGAGAAATCACATATAATTCAAAATGTTACTATTAATGCTAATAGTATTTTCGTCACACGACGGGAGAAACAAAGAGAGAAAAATCTACGTCACGTATAGCGTAACGGGAAATATGTTTGATCTAAACCGAGCCTTGCTAAGAACTTACGAGAACTACGTCACGTCGAGAGTGATGGGAGGGATGTCGTTTTACCGACGTCTTGAAATGAACTGGGGCCGTACCGATCCTTGTAAGGGACAAAGGTTGGCCGATAAGGAGTCCCTCTCTGAAGCATTTACACTGTTTTTTAAATTATATTTAATTTAAATAAAAGTACGTAACAGTATTAGTTTGTTTGGGTAATGACTATAGGGCATTCATTAATTGACCGCTGATATAATTCCTTTGTTTTTTCCTTATTTAGTGCAAAATCCTTTGGAATACAAAATGCTGGGAAAAAATAGGTGTCCAATTCGAGGTGCCTAATTACGTTAATTTACGGACGAATTGTCCCGAATATTTACGAAGGTCAAACATAGGTAGAGGTTTACGCTAACAACATTTTTCCCTTCCACTTCATTAGGGATTAGGTTTAAGTAATTTTTAAATACTGTATAATCTGTTTGATGTCTTATCAATTGAAATATGTTACATTAAATATATAGTCGTTTATTTATAAAAGTTTTGTGACAACATGATTTCACATAATATCTTTTTTATAAGTGGTACGTTGTAACACATTTTGCGTATTTACTACAATAGCAAAAATTTTAAAAAATATATCTAAACAAAATTATATAATTTCCAAATACGTTAATAGTAAATGCTCTCATCGAACCTTCTTTACTTAAGATATATATATTACGTTTATTTGTTGCGACATATTTCATAAAGTTATAAAGTAAAGTTTATTAACCTGAAAACTGTAAAAATTTAAATTTTAATATCCCAAATAACAATAAAGGTGATGTTTTATCCTGTATTTTATAACATTTATGCCTTTTATATAGGTTACTAGAATTACTATGAATATTTAAGGAAAATTGAACTAATTATAACTTTGAAAAGGTAATTTTACGCCTCATTAACTTCGTAATCTCTTCAATAAGAAACTTGGCATAAGTTATTTACAAGTTCGGTCAAGCGTTATCGATACACACCTATCTTTTCAGTTTAAATAATTTTAGAAAGGTCTTAGATTTTAATTCTCTGAGCTTACTCTGAGTTTAACAGACTCAACTATAACATATTTTCCCTATTCCTTTTCAAATTTTCAATAACATATTTTCGTTAGGAAATGAGGAATAAACTTTTTAGTATATATTTAGTATGCAATAACATAAATTTTAAACTAATTTCTTATGATTTATCTGTGAAATAGAAAACAGTAGATTTTACTTAGATGATAATTTTTGTCCAGTAAATTTCTTTCTTTCTTAGCAAAATTGTTTGTATACCTAAATTGTACTGATACCTGGACTTGAATACTGGATATTTTTGTTACCAGAAGCCTACTTATGGGGGTTTAGCATAAGTAGGGCTACCAATATACTTAGCCTATAGCCAAGTTCACTTCCTTGTCCGGTTATAGAATCGTATACAAAATGCAGAAGTGTATTTTCATTATATTTAATCTAGAATAGAAGGAATACGAAAATTAAAAACACACTGACTGTTTACTCTCCTATAATTCTGTTATTACACTGGATTCAATATTAATTTTTAACCTGAATATGTTGAGGCTACGAATATTTTAATTTACCATTTTAAATATTTTATTTGAGTTTTAAAAAATGGAACATTGAGGAATTTAAGAATTTGTGGCTATTAAATAATAATAATAATATTATTATTATTAATTATTATTAGTAGTAGTAGTAGTAATTATTATTATTGTTGTTATTTAATAATTTTTAATTATTTAATATAAAAATTATATTGAATCATTCACACTATTAAAGTTTTTTAATATCCATTGCCTTATTATACTGCATTTTTTAGAACATATTTAGAAGTCTACACATTTTAATAAGTCAAATTTACTAACCACTATATAAAAAACTTAGCCACTAGTAATGTTTAAAGTAAAGAATATTACATAATCAACTAAGTTCAATTTTAAGATTTAAATATCATAAAATACAACTTTTGAATAAAAATGTAGTATACAATAACAACATTTATATACGAATTAAAATAATGACATGAACTTTTCGACAGACGTTTTGCAATAATATTTACTCAGTTTTTGATTTACTAAAGCAATAACTTGATCAATGGAGATTATATAATTACACTAGTTTTTTGTAACAATTACAAAATAAAGAAACAATTATTGTCTAAATGCAATTATGTCAAGGCATTTTAGGCCAAACTGTATCTGATTTATTTACTGAACATCAAGTCATCCAACTTGTAAAACAGAAAATATAATTATTTCAATCCAGAAAAAAAATTCTTGAATTTATAGCCTAGCTTATTCAACTAGTTGCTTCATAAGATTAATGGTACAAGTTTACAACAATAAGCCAAGTTCAAACAAAACCATGAGAACAAGAGAAAGTTTATTAAACAAGTTTTGTGACACTTATTAGTAATTATTTAAAACTCTGAGAAGATATGATTTATGTTGTGAACAGAAATATGACTATAATGGTTGACACTGATGGATACAATGAATGAAGGTTTAATGCAAAACTTCTTTAATAATAATTGCTAACTTTATCAAACTGCACGTTTTATTTACTTTACACGTAATTTCATGAATATACCCGGTCTTCGCTATGAATATGAAATGAACAGGTTTTTAGGTAAAAACATGTATTTACACGATAGGTTTACTTCTTAAAATGTTTTTAGATATATTATGAGTCTACAGTATATTTAATACTGACAAAAATATTTTTCATCAGAACTCCATTTCATCAAACAGTCCCTTAAATTGAGTTTAAATAAACGTAAAAGCAAAACTTATTTAGCACATGTCGTGAGATTATAAATTATCGCTCTTGAATCCTATGCACTGACTGTTGCTAGAAAACTAAGCCAATATAACATATTTTATACCAATATAGTTAAAGTGAAAGTGATTAGTAATCTCATGAATTATAATAGGAAAATCTGAATAGTAACCCTAGGCGATGTGATAATTTGTTTACCAGTATTCAATATTTATTTCAATTTGGTAGCTGCTAGTATATATATGAAAACTATTTAAATAAATTATAATTTAAAAAGGAAAATGGGATATATTTATTTCTATTTTAATAATGAAATATAATATTTGTAATTAACTTTAGTTATATTTAACATATGAATGTATCCATAGAATATAATCAATTAATAACCTAGTTACAGCTTATGACTTTATCCAAGCAACGAATCACTATAAACAGAATAAATTTTTTATCGAAAAATTTATGACGACTCATAAACTCAACCCTTCTTTTTCATATTGTAATTTATTAACGAAGATAATAACAATTCACAGTAACAACTAGTTACAAACGACCTACATGTCTTAAACGTATTGTCTAGAATATATATGATAAATAATTATTATCTGGAGTACATCCGTTCATTCTGCAGTGCATACAATCTCGCTCTTCAACTGTTGTTGGGTTCATCTCGTCAATGCTAGATGAGACTCTGCGAAACGTTGGAACTGCTATTTTATGCAATTCAAAATGAACGAATGTACTCCATATAATAACTATTCATCATATTTTTCCATCCTTGCAGGATTTCGTATCAGCATATATATATATATATATATATATATATATATATATATATATATATATACTCCTTTAACAAATAAAACACGCGCGCACACAAACACACACACCTAAATACACACTTAAAACACAGACACTTAAGCGAAAACTCACGTAAACATAATGTAACATATATTATTGCGTTTGTTGCTATTTCTCACATTGGCTTAACGTCACGCGTAAATGTATATAATATATATAAAGAACTAAGTCAAAATACAAATACAAGAATTATAATTGAATTTAAAATTCAAAGATTTTCGTTGGCTAACAGGACCAACATCATCAGGAATATTAAACAATTACTGTTTAATAGAAGAATTGTTTAAACAAGAATTGTTTAATATTCTTGATGATGTTAGTACTGTTAGCCAACGAAAATCTTTGAATAGTGAATTCAATTATAATTCTTGTATTTGTATTTTGACTTAGTTCTTTATTAATACACAAGAATACACATTGCGACGATATTTATATATATATATATATATATATATATATATATATATATATATATATATTTAGACTACATAGGATATTCAAATACAAGAATATTATTTATTTATATTCAAAGCTTTTCGTTAGTAAACAGTATCGTTAGTACTCGTTAGTTTTCGTTAGTACCACATCGTCAGGAATGAAAAATACAATAATGCAAGATATAGGCCTAAAACATATGTAAAACATGTAAACAAACCGAAAAAGTATGGGTTAAAAATGAAATAAAAAACTCGTATGAAAAGCAAAATTACTTTAACTATTGAAATATGTAAGCTACATATAAAATTAGCTTCTATAATAAATAAAATAAAATGGGAAGAAAAATATAATAAAATCAATTTATTTATAAATAAAATTAGATATATGAAAATAAATAGAATAAACAAAACATAAACATTTGAAGTTAGAAAAACAAATAATAGATGTACATGAAATTAAATATGATAATTTTTACCCTAATGTAGTTAATCTATCAAATACTAGATTTAATAATAATGAAATAAAACTATTAGAAAACAATAAAACCAATATAATGACAGACATAAATAATATTATTATAGATACAGAACCAGCTATTAGTAAACTAATAAAAGCTTACAAGAAAATACCAGAATCAAAGCAGCTTATGAAATTAAAAAATTGATTAACAATAATGCAGTTAATAAAACACGTAAAAAAAAATATTTAGGAAATAAAGATTTAAAACAAAAATTACAAAATAATAATCTTATTACAGTAAAGACAGATAAAAGTAATACTATTGTCATTATTGATAAAAATGAACACATAACAAAAACAGAAAAATATATAAATGATAACAATTTTGTCAAATATATAAGATTCTTACGAATAAATTTCAAAATAAAATAAAAAATATTGTTAAATCTACATAAAATTATTCAATAAAAATAATGTTAGCAACTATATAAATGAAAATCAAAAAATTTCAATATTGAATGGACTTGTTAAATTACATAAAATAGATAAACCAATAAGACCGGTAATAAATTTTATAAATGCTCCATCTTATGAAATATCAAAAATTATGGTAAATATTCTTAAAGATAAAATAGAAATAAATAATAATCATACTATAATAGACTCCATTGATCTTTTTGAAAAACTAAATGCAATCAAAATTGATGAAAATACAAAACTAGTATCATTAGATATAAAAAATTGGTATACAAACATACCTATAAAAGAAACTCTCGAAATTATAAAATCTTAATTAAAACACGAGAAAGATAAAAAATTAACACTAGAAATATTAAATTCACTCAAAATAATATTAAATCAAAATTATTTTTCATACAATGACAAAATTTATAAACAAGAAGATGCTCTTGCTATGGGCTCGCCATTATCAATTATATTATCTGAAATATTTTTACAACAATTAGATAATAAAATAGACGAAATTATAAAAATATATGATAAAAATAGTTTATTGGGTCCGATATGTAGATTTAGATGTAAATGTATATATCAAACAATAATAATATAATTTTAACTAATATTTTGGATAAAATAAATAAAATTATTAATAAAATAAAAAATTACTTATGAAATTGAAGCAAATAATGAAATAAATTTTCTAGATTTAACAATAATAAGAAAAAATGAAAAATTTGAATATTTGACCAAACTTAAACCAACTTTAACAAACCAAACTATACCAAATAATTCTAATCACCCATATAACTTTAACAAACCAAACTATACCAAATAATTCTAATCACCCATATAATCAAAAAATGGGTGCTTTATATAACTTATTATATAGAATGCATAATATTCCATGAATGAAGAAAATAAAATAAGAGAAAAAAACATAATTTATCAAATTGAATTAGAAAACTGTTATAAAAAGAAAACTGTTGAGAAACTTAATTATAATATTTTTAAGAAACAACATAATAATTTAATTTACACAAATAATAATAATGCAAAATGAACTTCATTTTTATTGATAGGCCATGAAATAAAAATATCACCAAATTATTTAAGAATACAAATATCAAATTTGCATACAAAACTAATAACAAAATAATAAACATAATAAATAATAAAAATAATAAAACAAATAATATGCATGAAGAAGGTGGTGTTTATAAATTAGAATGTGAAAACTGTAATAAAACCTATATAGGACAAACCAAGAAAAAATTAAAAGTAAGATATAAAGATAATTTGAAAGCTTTTAAAAATCTAGAAATATATAAATCAAATTTTGCAAATCATTGTATTAATAATAAGCACCAATTTCCAATCATTGAAAATATGAAACTTATAAAAGGAATTAATTAAGGATTAAGAATGAATATATATGAAACATTTGAAATTCATAAAAACAGTAATAATAGCAAATTAATAAAAGAACAAATACATTCTAAATTTGATACTATATTTAATTTCTATAATGTTACAGCAACAAAATGAACTTGGCAATTTGTAAAAATTTAGCAACAATTCTATTTATAATTTAACAGATGTTGTAGGCCTATATCTAGCATTACTGTATTTTTCATTCCTGATGATGTTGGTACTGTTTACCAACGAAAAGCTTTGAATATAAATAAATAATATATATATATATATATATATATATATATATATATATATATATATATATATTGTATAGTATGAAACCTATTAGAAGTGAAATGCAATTATTAAATATAATTAAATACATTAGTAATTCAGTGGTATTATTGTATAGTATAAAACCTATTAGTAGTGAAATGGAACTATTAAATATAATAAAATACATTAGTAATTCAGTGGTATGATTGTATAGTATAAAACCTATTAGTAGTGAAAGGGAACGATTAAACATAATAAAATACATTAGTAATGCAGTGATATTATTGTATAGTATAAAACCTATTAGTAGTGAAATGGAACTATTAAATATAATAAAATACATTAGTGATTCAGTGGTATTATTGTAAGTATAAAACCTATTAGTAGTGAAATGGAACTATTAAATATAATAAAATACATTAGTAATGCAGTGGTATGATTGTATAGTATAAAACCTATTAGTAGAGAAAGGGAACTATTAAATATAATAAAATACATTAGTAATGCAGTGGTATTATTGTATAGTATAAAACCTATTAGTAGTGAAATGGAATTATTAAATATAATAAAATACATAAGTAATGCAGTGGCATTATTGTATAGTATATATTGAATTTTTTTCGTTTAATGAAATCATTAAATACATATTTTAAATATAAATGAGGTCTTACTTGAATACCTTGTGTGTTTGTGTGTGTGTGTGTGTGTGTGTGTGTGTGTGTGTGTGTGTGTGTGTGTGTGTGTGTGTGTGAGTGTGTGTGTGAGTGTGTGTGTGTGTGTGTGTGTGTTTGTGTGTGTGTGTGTGTGTGTGTGTGTGTGTGTGTTTGTGTGTGTGTGTGTGTGTGTGTGTGTGTGTGTGTGTGTGTGTGTGTGTATCTGTGTCTGTTTATGTAAGTGTGTGTGTGTGTGTGTGTGTGTGTATGTGTGTGGGCATGTGTGTGTGAGCCCCAAAAGTCCATCTCTGTCTTAATGAATTCCTTTTCATTCTTCTGCTTCAATTCCTATATGTGACAATTCCCACATATTGCAAATGTGTATAAGCGTCTTTTTTTGTCTTGCAATTTGTATTGGTCCCATAGTATCCCATTTAGTTTGTTTATGGCTAAATCTCTGTATAGCTCTGTATATATTTTTCTCTTATAGCTGCTTCCAATGTCCCATCATTTTATCTTTCTTTCATCTCCAAATCTAAGGTGAGGATGTTTTTCACCTTTGCTAATAACCACCGTTTTTTCCTTACTATTGTCTAGTTATCATGTGGCGTATTCTTTAATTAGTGTCCGCTTTATATATTACAAGTTCTCGTATTCCTGGGCTTCTTGGGCCAGCAGTACCTGATTGTCGGCAGTTCTTCATGTGGTTGCATTTCCGTCAATGTTAGTCCTCACTAATGCTCGCCCTTTTCTTCTTTGTCATAGACCATTTTCAAATCGACACACAATAGGTGCACTTCTTGGTTATAGGTCATTTTGGTGTTTCCTTTGACTATGGACGAATAGGTGGTCCATTATCGTCTTGTCAGCTTTAAAGCCTGACTTTTATTCGGTTTCCATATTGTTATCAATTTCAAGAATCTTGCCATACATTCTGCTCCTAGAGCTTGCTACTGCAATCTCCTTGGTACTTATCAAACCTTTACGTGTTTACTTTCTTTGTACTCTAGTTATTATTCAGGATTTCTATTCATTTAGGTTCTCCTCTACGTTGAAGTATTTATATATAATGTTCATATAGTTTATCGTTCCATAATTTATAAACTCCAGATTTTTTTTCCCGATCCCACTTTTCGCTTTTGAGTTATCTACAAATCTACAATTGTACAATGTTTTATAAATTATTTCTTTTTAGAGTATTAAACTTTGTTTGCCCGTCACCTTTAAAGCGAAAGTGATATCATTAATAACCTATTTACAAAAAAGGACTTTTTTATTCAAGTACTAACATTTATGTAGAGTTGTGCTTTGATTTTGGTTGACAACTGTCAACTGTGATACACTTAATGGTTGATCAATAATAAACACAACTCCACTGGGATCTGATTAACATTATTTACAGTGTTAACAGCATTGGATATGAATATGCATTTATGAACTGCATAAATATGAGACGTTTACAGGATCCAGGATAATGTAGACATTTCCTTAATCAGATCTCCTGGAAATGTAAGCAATATGTGCTGTGAGCAATCTAATACCGTATGCATATGCAAATGCATTAAACTAGTGACAGTATTCTGGTAAAAAGGAAAGCGCGAAGGAATACAGATTATTAGTTTCATTTCAAACGATAAGTGTATTTTATGTTTCACTCATGTTTTTGTAACTATTCAAAATAACATAGAAAGAAAATTAGTTTTAATGTATATATATTTTTTTTTATTCCTTCATGGAATTTCCAACTAACCAACGTATATTAGGACATCTACATCAAAATATAGGTTTTCTGGTAACTCATGTTAGGCAACGGTTGATAAGCACATTTAAACATTGACGAAGTACATATTTCAAGTTCAAATTGAAGACTAATAGGTATTCATACTTAAGTTTATTAACCGGGTGATAAGCCATTCCGTAACGAACCTTTTTAATAAACATTATGCCTAATACACTATTATTTTACAGTATTAGAGTATATGTAATATATTGTACCATACTACTCCAGTGTAGTACATACTTTAATAATGTACTTGAAGAAATCCCAATTCTTCTGAAAATAGTTCTGAAATCCCAATTCCTATGAAAAGTCATTGATGTTTTATAAAGTTTTAAGAACCGGTTTTCCTCTACACGGAACCTAAACCACTTTAAAAAACTGTAAAGAAGGTTTTACTGATTTAAAGGACGCTATAAATAAATTAGTTAAATTATTCAGGATATGTTCAGTGCTTCTAGACCCTCATTCTCTATTCTATCACATCTTGGAAGGTTTTTGCGTGAGGCTTTTCTCTCTAATTGCCTTTGTTACCTCTTCTGTCCGTGTTTCCCTATTATTGCTATTTCTAAAACTCTCTCAATTCCGATTCTTGGCTTTCTAGAGATTCCATTAGTTAATCTTCTAATTACATTCATTTCCATTGCTTTCACCTTGTCTTCTCGTGGTCTTTTAACTTTGATACAATCCCAAAAAATCAAGGTCCAATTCAATAATACTATCTATATTTTTATATTTAGGATATTTAGAGTCCTTAATCTGTTTATTCTTTTTATAATACGTTTTATCTAAACTACAAACAGTAATTTCTTATATCTAATCAACCCTCTCCCTGGTTCAATTCCTCTCCAACGTAGAATGGTATTATTTCCATTCATTACAATTCTATATTTTGGTACTCTCTCCAATCTCCAAATCGTCCACATTATTGTCAACACACAAATTTATTGTCTACGATACATTCATTGGTTGTCCCATTAGTCGTTATCTTCCTTTGATCATTCGTGTCAGATCGGGCCTACGATATTTTTAAGGTTTTTTATTCCTGATGATGTTGGTACTGTTAGCCAACGAAAAGCTTTGAATTGTAAATTCAATTATAATTCTTGTATTTGTATTTTGACTTAGTTCTTTATATATATATATATATATATATATATATATATATATATATATATATATATATATATATATATAGATAGATAGATAGATAGATAGATAGATATATAGATATTATAACATAACTTATGAGGCTAAAGAATAAATCCAGTTTCTATCCAAAAAGAAAAACGGTCGGAAGAAATATTAAGAAAAAGCGACAAGAATAGTTACTAAAAAATACGGACAAAGTACTTAAACACTGTTCTATTTCAAGTGTAGTCATACAGGGGCTGTGGGAACTTTTGACAAAAGAAGAGTCCAACTATTTTAAGATAGCAGTTTCCAAGGACCAAAATACCTGGGTTTTAATAACACTGTACCGTTAGAGAAAGCTCTTTGTTAATGGGTGTGGGGTTAACCAAATTAACTAAAATACGTAAGGGGGAAGAGATGATGCGATGTTGGAAAAGGAAGTGATCGTGAGAGTCTTGGAGGAACTTCAGAATAGGGCAGACGTATTTGTGGGGGGCAAGTGTCAGCAAAGATAATAAGGGGTAAATTTTGTTTAATAGAATTAGGGGAATTGTATTTTTTTTGTATGTGTATAATGTAAAAAGTGCGACGTAAGTAATTTAGTAAAGAATTGAGGAAAATAGGTTAGTTATGTGAAAGTGCATTGAAGCAGTATCAACTCTTAAGATCCCAGGAACTCAACAAACAATAGGTACTTTCTTTTTACATTAAAATTATCCAACATAGCTTTATAAACAGTAAATTCAGAAGAATTATAAATTAATTAGCATAAAATAATAATCAAGTTTTTTTCACCACGTTCTAATTTATAAAAAGATTCATAATAACGACGCGGGAGAAAGTGGAATTAACACTGTCATTATTAAACGTTATTGTAATAAACCTAAGCCTAAAAAGTCCACCTTTTTAAAAAATTCTAACATTACTTAAGCAGTCAATCTTGTTACTAGATAGTATTAAGGTTAAATGGATATAATGTGTAATAATTAAATGTCAAGAATACATGAAAGTAATGTTAAATTTGATTGGTGTTAGTTACTTACAAACATGAAGGTGAGACTATAGAGTGTTAAGGTAATTAAATATATAACCTAAAGGAAAGTTATATTAAAAATAACATAGTTATAATATATATATATATATATATATATATATATATATATATATATATATGTGTGTGTGTGTGTGTGTGTGTGTGTGTCTTGTGCATTTTCAAGTATTATGCAGGTACCAAGAGTAGGCCTATAATACAGATTTTGTGTTTCATATATTTTATTTTAAACACGTTAAATACTTATAAAAATATCAACCTTTTAAAATATTGAAAATGATTGATTTTAAGTTAATATAATAGGCTAAGAAAACTTATTTTATGTTCGCGAACATTTTGGACACAAAAATTACAGAATGTACTGCCTTTAAGAATTAAAAAAAGGCGTTTGAATAGAAAACACTATAGGAATGTTTTAAATAGCTATTTTACATATAATAGTACTTAGAATGAAGTTTGAGATTCTTTAACAAAATGTTTAAGCAATTAAAAATATTGAAAAAAATGAAAAAAGAAGCACTACCTATTTCAGTTCCATTTATGGAATGAATGAATGCATATTGCCTCTTTATTTGAAAAATAGAGTAAAATAAACCAAACGAATTCATAAGTTAATAAACTATAACAATTTAGAAGGTATAACTGTGTTGAAATAAATCTACGCAAAGCATGTTAAATTACATGAGAGCTAAACGTATGAGGAATATTAGTTACATCCTAGATGCCAGCGCTACCACTCTGTTGGACAATAAACTACCGTTATTCTTCCTAATCTTTTTCATCATGAATACCTGGATTAGTTTTTATGAGGGAAATTTGATCCCAAGTACTGTTTTGCTAGTTACTATTCATAACTTTTCAGTTGAATTTTCTCTTCTCTGTTTGTTCTTCTGTATGACAATACCATACAATTAAGGTATACTGTAATAATTAGCGAGATTTTATTACTAAATTCCATATGCAATCCTTTGAAAAACTTTCACAGTGAAAATTACCTCATTCAGTTTTAAATTAGTTTATGAACTTTAAATTTTGTAAATTTGTAAAAACTTACTGAGACAGAACGTTTTCAATCGCTCCGGGGCGATCTTCATCAGTGTATAAATTTCTGCTTAGAATTGTTGTTAGGTTGGGCATTGATGATTTTAATGACATGTTTTCGATAGTATTAAAGAGTATGTGTGCTTTGTATTTCGTATAAATATGTTTGTATTTTGTGTGTTTGTAAACTTCATATTGTTCTAGTGTGTTGGGATGTCGTCTTTTATCGTTGATGTGTAAGATTTCTAGGTTATGGTAAATGACAGTGTTTTTGTTTTCTGTTTCTTTTAGGTGATTGTAGAATGCTGAGTGTGTGTTTTGTCTGTGAATGAACTCATCGTCGAGTGCGTAAAAAGATATACAAATATTATTATTTATATTTTTATGGTAAATCATAATATATTATGATTTCGAACTAAAATAATTATACATATTACTGATTCAAACCCTTTATACCCAATGTTTCTCCCATATATAACTTCATTGCACCTACTTTTATATAAAACACAATGCTACATAGATGACTTATAATTCACGAGAAACGATCGTTGTTATAACAGTAATGTAAAGATACAATAATTTGATAGAATAATTTAAGGAGAAATAGTTTTCATCTTGTGGAGATACTTATGTTAGTTATTATTACAAACTTTTGAACTTTACTTTAAAATTTAAATTAGTCTGTGTATACAACAGTTACGCTAGACCAACTGCTTGATTTTGTTTCAATTGTTTTTCAATTTTGGAAAATTACTATTTTTTGACGTTATGATTATATTTTGCAACCACTTCAAAGACAGCCTTATTAAACTTTTTGCCGAAGTTCCATACCTTATAAATCGTCCCCTTAAAATTTAACATCGCCCGCTTTGCTCTTGTTTGGCGACAAAGTTTAATTACAGCCACCACTTTGAGTGTCATTGTATTGTACTTTAATGTTTTCTTCTAGAAATAATTTTAGTTTCAATGCGAAGATTGGTGTTATAAAGTTGAATTTGTTGTGCCGTCTTATACTGTATAATTGTATTTAAATGCTACTTTCTTGATTCTTTATTTCTTTGTTTCATCAGTGTAAAACGAGAGTTAGCTTACAGGACTTGCACACTACAGTTGATTCCTTGTTTCTTCGTTGTATAACAGTTTTACGTTAATTTGCATATCCGAGGCTCTAAAATTCCATTGTTCTTTTTATTATTTAAATTTCACTGTTTATGTTAATTTTTTTTAATTTGAAATTTAATGCAATTTTAAATTTACACTGTTCATTGTTTAACAAATTTTGAAGCACTGTTCAATTTTTAATATTTTTTTGTCTCTAATATTCTTTTACATTGTTCCCTGCAAACACACTTACTTCTTGAGGACGCTGCTACACTGATGTTAAAGTTGGAAACCACCTTTGGACGAGTTTCCTCCTCCAAAAGGGTTCTAAAAACACACGAAACTACATTTTCAGCGACTGCCTATCGAGCTTTTAGCCCTGCATGTTCACGTTCTATTTTTCGAACTACAAACTTATCAAAGAATTCTAAAACGGAGCGACCAGAACACATGTCTTTCTCGCATGAAGTTCAGAGTAATGCTGCCCTCTCTAAGTCGTTTATTTCTGGCCGTTACGGAGCGTCTCAGCCTCGTTCCCGGTTTTCGACCAATGGCGAGGCTTCAAAATGATGATGTAATTTCGGTCATGTGATGTGCTCGTCGTTTCCTGTTTATCTTTCTCACGAGTAGCATTTCTGATCCAAACCGTTCGATATTCTTGCCTGTTTTCTTATTAGTCGTTTAACTCTTTCATTTTGCGTTTTTATGATTTTTGTTGCTTGGTATCTTCCTCCTCTTTTTAAATTGTGCGTTCCCTCGAATGTCGTTGGAGCTTTTAGGTGGATTTTGACCCTTTCTCCCCTTTTCAGTGTATATGAAGTATAATTAAAAACATAAGAAAACCCCTATCCCTGCTAATGGCTTAGTTTCATTTATCTTATACCCCTTTACTTAGCCTATCATAACCCTTAAGCCCCTTTACTTTTCTTTTCCCCTTCAAAATCTGACTTACCTAACTCATCAAAAAAACCTGAAATTTCTTTATAATTGCGACGGTAATCAGTGACCTCAAATTACCCGTCGCAGTGTGTGTGTGTGTGTGTGGTGTGTGTACAAAATTAATATATTTTTTTAAAATAATGAATAGTTACTGTATGTTATAAAAAAGTGAAAACGTAAGAAACATATTCAGGAATACTTCATAATTCACAAACGTTATATCTGAGGGATACAATTGCCAAAATATTGCGCCAAATGAACTAGGGATGTCCAGCGAGAGGGAAAGGACCGGTCTAAACGAGACATATCTCCATTCTGTCAGATATTATATCTGCAATGAGGTAATATTTAATTACGGTTGCTGAACAGTAAAGGAACTTGAGTTAGAAGAGTAGGAGAAGGAAAGGACAGGTCACAACGTGCGCATGTATGGGCTGAATTCTGTTAGATATTATATCTGTAACGAGGTAATATTTAATATCAGCTGCTGAACAATAAAGGAACTTGAGTTAGAAGAGTAGGAGAGGGAAAGGACCGGTCTAAACGTGCGCGGTTATTGACTGCATTCTCTCAGATATTATGTCTGTAAGGAGGTATTATTTAATTACGGGTGCTAGACTGTAGAGGAACTTGAGTTAAAAGAGTAGGAGAGGGAAAGGACCGGTCTAAACGTGCGCTTGTATTGGCAGCATTCTCTCAGATATTATGTCTGTAAGGAGGTACTATTTAATTACGGGTGGTGGACAGTAGAGGAACTTGAGTTAGAAGAGTAGGAGAGGTGAAGGTAGGGCCAAGGCATGGCCGTGTATGGGCTGCATTCTCTCAGATGTTATGTCTGTAAGGAGGTACTGTTTAATTACGGGTGCTGGACTGTAGAGGAACGTGAGTTAGAAGAGTAGGAGAGGTGAAGGTAGGGCCAAGGCATGGCCGTGTATGGGCTGCATTCTGTCAGATATTATGTCTGTAAGGAGGTATTATTTAGTAATGTTTAAATAGCAAATATATATAATGATGAAACCGGATATTGTAAAACTGTTAAATATCTTATGGAATAAACTATTTTAGGGCTATATTAGGGTATTACTGTTAATTATGCACAGATAAGAAAACATAAATTGTGAGACATGTAAACATCCTATATGATTTTTTAAATTTAAAATGAGAATAGGTGAACTAAATCATTTGTTTTAGTTCAGATCTTTTAAAATTACATTATCTTAGGCATATGAAAACAAAAACATTTTGATCTACATCTGCTTCCTAAACCTAGAAATGACGAGTAAATGTTTGTAAAGATTTTAGTATATTATGGACAGACTGAAAAGCCAAATAAATATATTACAAGCACAAGTTTCTTTTTAACGTCTCCAAAATTTTAAATAACAATTGGTAAAGTTACTTAAATTTCCAACCGAATTTAATTACAGTTATACCTAATATTACAAAGAATTAAATTAGGGGTTTAAAATTGGAGTGATAAAATTTTCTATATTATCCTTTTTTTTATATTGTTCTTATAGCTATTAGGGCAAATAACCTATAGGGCAAATATCTCACCAATATACGTAGGTAAAGCAAGGTTCAACTAAGAACTATTATTCGTGAACAATTTTGGCAATACATTGACTAAATGACGTAAACCATTTATACTGAAATTTGTGGATTATAAATAAAACGTATTTAATTATATTCGATGAAAGTGTACACTAACAGGCAGGCCATGAGGTACTCGTTATGTATGATGCATAGTAGGCCTTTCTTTGCATTTTATGGTTAGGCCTACAGGATTTCTTGAACTTTAATAATTAAAACCAGTTCAACTAGTTCTTTCACCACAAAATACATAAGGCGTTCATTTTCACTACAGTATTCTACCAACTGTAAACATACACCATTAAAATAATATAAAAATAACAATATAATAACATATAGAAATAACAACGGTACGGCTCGTATCAAATACCTCATGTTTAATACATAACATCGAATCGTTTCACACGTTGTTTCGTGTGCAATAAACATCTATGAATTCCCTTATCTGCCATTTTGACTGTTTGTTACGGTAGTGAATGGGTAGATTTAAAATAAAAACCCTGGCTGACCTTAATATAACAAATTCTATTAATGTAGCTTAAATGTTCATTTTAAACTATTATCGGTACCCCGTTGTATTCAGATATTTGAAAGATATTTTGAATTTATTCGAAATATATACTGCCTATTTAAAATATACTGATTATTTACCCCTGTATTTGCATATATTACACTATCTACAAAACAGATAGTCAATATTCAAACCTATGCAATGATGTAAACTTGTTTTTTTTATATATATAGTAAATTAATAATCTATCAGATTTTAAACATAATGTCTCCTAGGCAGTATTTTTAGGATATTGTGAGTTTCTTTAGAGTTCTAATATAGCCAAGACATGTTTTTAATATTTGGGATATTATCAATTAGATATAGAGTTTAGAGAAAAACTAGTTACGAAACTGTAACATTAGTGCTGAACAAGGTCAGTTTCAATATTACAACTTGTATTTACAAAAATAAGAGTGGAGTCCAGGCCCAAATAGAAGACGAATACAGGATCTAGTCTCGAAACCCGATGAAGTAAGTCTTAGCTTACTCGAAGTAGCAGAAGCGAAAGCACTTCTTGCCGTTCAATATTAGTTTGAAATAACATTAAAACTCTTAAAAAAGTACTCGTTTTTGTGAAATAGCTAAAAACTGTCTGGAGATGTAAAAAGTAGCTCCTAGTAAAACGTTTATATTTATAACTAAAATTAAATAAACAAAACATCCTATAAAAGTTAAATGTGAACTAAAATGTGTAAATTATAAACTTTTTTCACGGTTAGTAAATTTATTATTTCTTAAAATCGTATCCTTTCAATTTAAAATTAACAACGTTAGATATTTTATTTAAAAGTTTTATCCAGTTACCTTTCTATTATTAAAATTTTTACTTCTTGAATATTATATTTGTTTCGTTACTTTTATTTCAATAAATTTACGTTTACTGTTTGAAAACAGGCTACTTGTTTATTTTAGATAACAACCTTTATTAACTTGTAACAAAAATTTACTCCTAGAAATACGAAACAAAATATGTTTACATATATCCAGACAAGAGCAATAATTCATTAATAAATTATCAGTCAAATTAGAAAAAATAGATTGCGTCATATTGAGTCATTTTTTATTGATATAGTTTATGATTTCAAATTTTAGAAAATATATCTAATGTTTTAGAACACGATATGTAATATTTACATAGAAAATAATATAAAGTTCAAGAATCACAGTCTATTTTTCAATATCACTCAAATATTTTTAATATTTTTATTGTTTATTTGTAAGTTTATTAATTGTTTGAAGAGTGGCAAAAAAGGTGTAATAAAGCCATGGTTTTGAATTTAAGTAAAACAATTATACAGAATTGTGCAAGCTAATTTTAAATAGGCTAACGTTAATAATGTTTCAAGTTTTTTGGCACATAAAACCATCTATTTGATTTAATCAAAAGAGAGATGTATAACTAAATATGTTTGCTTTGGAGTGGGAAAAGAGGAAATAGTATTGATTTTATGAACGCAGTGCGAATACAGAGCGCACCGGGTTTGTGTTTTAATCAGGAGAAGTAGACTCACTCCCTCGACACTCGCTTTGAAACAGTGCCATGGTTATGTTCAACAAGTGTAAACAGAAAATTAATTCAAGTCAACATTTTTAGCAGTTAGAAAAAACCTGTCATGCTTCTAACTTGTGCTGTGTAAACTTCAAAACATTTAAACTGTGTAAGCAATCCACTTAAAATTTAAGAGAATAGGATTTACATTTGAAGAATTATTTTCCTTTCCCAACAAGAAAACACTATTCTTAGTAGACACGTTTTGGATTTACTTAATTCTCAAAACTTTAATCTGTACTCTTTAAACTATAAATTTTGGTTTAAAGCACTGCTGAAAGTTCAGCTTGAAGTTTTGATCCGAAACGCAATACGAAAAATATTGTTTAATGTTAGGAAAGGCAGAGAAATGTCCTCGAATGTCTATTAATTATCTTAACAAAGATAAAGATGAGTCTAAGAAGAATAAGATTTGTGAACGTAATCATATAACATTCAATATTTAGGGGGGAGGGCTATTGTTCCCAGTTGTAGGGACGGAAGTTTACCTTTAAACAAATTATAAAATAAAAACAGTTTAGGTTTCAGTGCGAGTGTGAATTTAAAGTAGGTTGTTTGGAAATTTATTTTGATTCTTAGAAATCGATATATTAAATGTTTTTACAGAAATCGATCCAGTTTACCTTAAATATAGTTTTATTCCAGCAATGTATTTAATTTCAAAGATACTGTCTTTTTTGCATTTATAATCATATTCGTCAATAGCTGTTGGTGTTAATCCTCGACGCTATGAATAGTTGTAGGTTAAATGTTGAGATTATAAATCGATGTCAATTGCCGCTCTCATTAGTCACCTCCAAACGTCAGTCCTATGCGTTGTGACTAAATGTTGGACATATTCGTTAGTGCTAAACGTTGGGTGAAGCCTCGACGCTAAATGCTGGTAATAATCATCTGCTACATGTCTAAACTATGCATAAATGGCAAATGTCGCTAGTATTGGTCGGTTCTAAATGTCAGGTGATTGCGTCACTATTAAATGTTCGTCATATTTGTTAGTGCTAAATGTTGGGCTAAGCCTCGACGCTAAATGTTGCGAACAATCAGGTGCTGTGCATCTTCGTTAAATGTCGGTGACAGCTCTCGCCGCTGAATTTAAGTAGTGTGCGTTAATGATAGTCGTGATTTAAAATTACTATTACTTATTTTTTTTTAAATTCTTTGAAGCAATGAAATATTTTTTGTAATCCAAAGATGGTGTTAGAGTTTATTAACTTTTTGACATATAAGCTCTATAGAACAGTTTCTCTGTTTTACTAACAGTCGAGTATCATGTATTGATATATTGAGTGTGTTTACCATTTGCTCATCACTGTTGCCTTGTAACTTGACAAAAGCCTTAGATGGTTCAAGGAAATGTTAATTTATTTTATTTTATGGTCAAGTTCAGTTGATACATTTTTCGCTCTTAACACTACATAATAGTTTAACCGTTTATAACAAACGGTGTTATTATTAATAACATCTATAAACCATTATAATATTGAAATGTAACCTCGTTCAAATATTTTGTATACGTGATTTAACTTACAGTAAATTTAACTGATTTTTAAAAATAAGTTAAAATACAACACTATTATATACAATGCTTCTTTTATCTTACGTAGGGAAATAATAATAGTATTGTAATTATTTATTCAGATACAAAATGTAATCATAAAGATCGGTCTAAACGAATCCATTTAATACCTTCCTGAAACTATCACGTGATTGTACGATGTCACGTGGTTTTATAATTACTGATTTCTATTCGTCTGTCAGTAAGACTTTCAGTTACATATTTACGTATCCAAGTCGCTAGACGTTTTAAATGTCAAGATAATGTCTGGTAATTAAATTTTCAACAATTTTACCTATAGTGTATGATTAAAATATTGTAACTTCTAGATTGTATTTGTAAATTGTATACCTATGTCCAAAATTATTGTTAGTTGTAATATTTCAAATGAATGGCTCAAAAAATCAAATTTATTGTTTGGTAACCATAACCGATTTAAATTCGCTTGTATTCAGTCTCGTTTAGCAAAACGTTTTGTCACACGAAAGGGTCTTCCCACAACAGCACCCATAACATTTATGATAAATCTGTTTCCAAACAACCTCATACATTTTTTAACAGCCCAAGACCGCCAACCCAGCCATTTAAATTAGCATACAAAAGGAAGTTTATTGCGTTTATAAAACTTCACTAGATCATTGCAACATACACACGCACGTGTTTCGCATCCAGAAAGGTTCTGTTCTGCTTGCGCCTTGAATTTTAATCATAGCTTTTTATATTTTATATTCATTTTATATTTCGTATTTATGTAACAAACTGTGGCAAAAAAGTACAATTCTTACATTTTAATCATATTAAAGATGAGATGAAATTATTTGGAGTCAAAATTCAATCATTAGACACAATTCAAGGTTTATTTATCTAAATCCAGTTTCACAATTATAGTCGAATACCATTTATCAATAATATGTAAATTGTAAAGTTTTTCCTTAACTCTTGATTTAAATTCCTGGCGTGAAAGTTTATTTTGAGTCTAACTGTTTTCCACAGTGTAGCATAAGATTACGAATTTAGCATTGCACTCAATCGTGAGTAATCAACGATTACTTTCACCCTTCAACCTAATTCGCACTAGTTAGTTGGACAATAGGCAGCCCTATCTGGTAAAGATATCTATCTTTTCATTATATTTTTCAGTTTTAATTGATATACACTATGTTTAATATTAAAATGTCTATGTTTACCATTGAAAGTTCAGTTACCGAATGTAAATGACAAAAATAATATAATTTAATGGAATGTATAAATTATATTGGGACAAGGCTAGGAAATTTTAATTGCTTTATTGTTTGCATTATTTTTATAGATAACTTATAATATAGTTGTTACTGTTTAATGCACTTTTAACTAAATTTATTGTTCCTGCATCAGGAATATTTAAACGAAGTATTATTTTCCCGTTGATGTTTTTATTTAAGACAAATTCTCTGAAACAACGTGCCTACCTACCCTGTCACGCTCCAGATTCAGTGATTAGAGCACTGGCACTGGAATTAATAGACTGACACAATAAATAATTCAAGTGTGTAATTTTAACTTCAACTGCTCTTGTTCTTGTGCTACGGAAGACTAAACATAAATGATACATAAACCAGACCGTCTGGAGCTTCAATTATCCGCATCCCCGGCCACACACGCAAAATTAGGTTTTACTAATTAAATAGCTTTTGCTATTCACGAACATATATATGCAATTATATTATATTGTGTGTCTTTACTTTATAGCTTTGCCATTGTATGACTAGAATATATATAAACTGTAAGAAGTTGTAGAGAATAATTCCATTCGATTTTTTTGGAAAATAGATAAAATAACCACATTAACTCCCATTTATGTAAAGTAGAAAAAGTAGCAAGGTAATGCATTATTGGTTGTACTTCATGGTTTATTTTATAATTTGCTTAATCAATTGTTATTACTTTCATTTTAGGCAACACTTACTTAGAGTAGTGTTTACCTTGACTTAGAATGAGTATTTGTTCTACTTTGAATCAGTAAGTCCCTTACGTGGGATATTTGGCTTTGTCAACTTGTACTGGATATGTGACCGATATTTTGGATGGTTTAACGAGACTTTAGCAGCAATATATAATACGTATTAAGACGTTGGCATTGGGTTTGCTTATTTGATGCGATATTTTTTTAAAAATATTTTGTGTCGATAATTGGTATAAAATCGGTCTCTCTGTAGCTATCATACGTTGGTTTGAATATATCTATGATTATGGTTTGTGCATACTGAACAATAAAAGATGTTTCTATTTTGTTCCATTAGGTTTTCTCTCTCTTTTAATATGAATAAACTATTGTGAATACTGTAATGACGTTTTATATACATCCTGCGGAGATCCCAAAAATATTCTTCGGCCTGTCAATATCGTGTTCTATAAGTCTTAAATTTTTTCATAACTTTTCGGAGGTCGATTCCAAGTTGCATCAGTATTACATTTTCAGTGACCTATCTCGACACAACCATTTTTTACCTTAAGACATTTCGTCATTTCTTAGAAGACCCATCCTCTTGAAACTCTTAGGTACTCTTAGGATTACATTTCTCAAAATATAGTTAATACAGTAAACATATCAACATTTCCCAATAGGAGAATATGATTAGCTGTCCACTGTCATTCATTTAATACCTAAGTATTAACTGTTATCTGAAGTATAATTCCTCAAACCTGTCACCGAAACTAACGCCTATAGTCCCGGCAAGGAATACCAAAATATGAAGTTAGCTAATTAAATGGTCTACTTTTGATAGTTGGAACTGTTGTGTAGGAAGTTGCCCTAAACAAAATACTAAACGTTCCCGACTGTCGAAGGTAGGCGTTGGGGAGGTGGCAGTTATAATTCATATTTTTTTATGTTTGTTAAATTTTTTTAAATATATCAGTTAAAGCAAAAACTATGTTATATACCGAATAAAATTTGCTACAACATTTGTTCTATATATCTTTTCTGTAGGTTCAAAAGATCAAAGAGGTATCAACTTAAAATAAAATTATAGCTTTCCATTCCACCGCCCCTCCTGCACCTTACCCCTATTCTACCTCCCTTCAAAATATAATCTATTTATCAATTTGTTCAGTTCTACTTTTACTCCCTGGTTCAATTATAACCAGCTTATGAAATGTCTGATAAGTGTGTGTTGCATTTGGAAAAAACGTGTAGCTAGCGATGAAAATAGGATCAGTCGAGAATCTTGTCGTATGCAGCTGCCACAAGAAAAGATGTCCAGTCAAAGAATTAATATATAAATTGACCTCAATTAGTGCAAATTTCTTTAATGAGGCTGACCTAATCGTCTTATACATCCTTCATGAATTTACTGTTACGAATCACTATTTCATGAATACAAGAGCTTAAAAAGTGGCAAACCAAGTGAAAAAAAATCGTATCTATCTATCTCTCACGCTATCATAAATGTTGTTCGTCCTCCAAGTTTCATTTTTCCTATTTTTCAGTTTCTTTTTATTTATCCACAGAAAATTAGGATCTAGAAACTCGATAAATCTAATGACTGCTTTGGGTTTTAGTCCTTCCTACCACGATGCCAACAATTGGAGGTATCCACTGATTACTATCCTGATCAGATCTGCCTGTAGAAACATTCGGTCAATAAGTCATTGACAAGACTAATGTTGCTACACTTGATGATTTTAAAACTTTCCATAGCTAAAAATAATTTTTGCGAACTAATTTAACACTTTAGAACTTAGATGCGGACGCGTTTAAAAACAATCGTTTCATTTACCAGCTGACATTTTCATGACACAAATATTTAGAGTCAGCAAGTTAACTCCAAAGTATTCACTTAGCTACGTAATAATTACTCATACTTTAAGGAGTGAATTCGAGATGATTACAAGAAGCATCTTTCCATAGCTCTGAAAGCATTAAATGTATAACTCCACCACGAGGTCTTCTTCCCTCATAGCTAACCAAAAGTAGAAATCTTCTCGTTCTGCTCAACAAATAACACAATCGGGTTTTATTCAAAAGTATGTTTTTGAAGATCGTGTTTTAACGAATTAATAAAAATTTTAATTGAGGATGTAAACTAGACCATTTTTTCTGTTGCTTATTAAGCTCTTGATCAATAGATTCAATGGAAGATAAGCACTTACTTTTAAATTTAAACAGAATTTGAGATTATCTCAAACATGGAGGGGAGACGATATGGACGTATCGTGTGGAGACTGAGTTTTTTCCAAATAACGTGATACTGTATAATGTTATCTGCAATTACGTTGAACTACAATGTTTTCTTACCTCTAAAATAGCCGTCTTTACCATCTCTTCTTTACATACTAGTAGTTACAAACGTCTTTATCCCACTATCACTGACAAGAAACTCATCACTAACTAGATATTTACACAAATGCAACTCTTATCAGGCATTTCGTAAATTGTTTATAAGTAGACCACGGAGTAGAAGTAGAACTAATATAATTGATGAATAGATTTTATTTTGAAGGAGGGTAGAATAGGGCGAAAGTGAAGGAGGGAGCCGTGGAATGAAACGTATTATTTTAATCTAACCTGGTACTACTTTTATCTTGCGAGCAAATAACCCTATATAAAAGTTATAGAACAAATTTTCTAGCAAATCGTAAGTATTTTAATTTAGTAAATATCATAGTTTTTGCTACAACTATTTGTACACATATTTAAAAAAAACTATGCGTACCAACTACACTTAACCTAACGCTCACCTCCGACCATCCGGAACGTTTGGAACAGCTTCCTACACAACTTTACCAACTTTCAGAAGTAATTACATTTCCTTTCTTGCCTGGTCTACTACGATGAAAACCCACATTTAACGTTTCTGTGTTTTAGTTCCCCTAATAGACTCTCTTTCCTTCTACCATTACTTCTTTTTCATAGCTCTTACTCTTTATATCTTATTTTCTTTTCTCTTGTTACTAATTTCATTTCTTACTTTCCGTTTTTACCTTTATCCTATATTTGTTTTTCCTAAAGACGTCGACTAATTTTTAGAATTCATTGGTTATATATTTTGTTTTTTTATACATTTTTCGTTGATGCTTTGCTTGACTATTTTTTTTTTAGTTGTTTTTTTAGGATTTATTTTAATAACCTTACCCACACGAAACGTCATAAACTAAAGATTCCATTTTAAATAAAGAATTACATTATGTTACAATACAGCTAAGAAAGGAGTAGGTTGGATAGGTAAAAAAAATAATATTTAATATTAATATTAATGAAGACTCTCTACAGTTTAGAAATATGTTTTGCGATATGAGTGACGAATAAATTCTATACAAATGACACTTTCAGTTAGAGGCAAAAATTATACAACGCTATTATTAAACTCCAATCTTAGATCCTCCTAAATATAAAAAATCAACGAAGATTTATACAGTATCTGTAAAACAAAATATTTAAATATCAGTAAATATTGTAGTGTTTTTTCGTAGTCTTTCAATAATGTAAAAGTTTGAGTAATAATAAAATAATATTGTAATAATAAAATAATATTGTAAAAATAAAATAAGAAACTTCTTATTAAATAGTTATTGTAATAATATATTATTATAAAGTAATCATTGAATTCGTGGATAAATATCGGGATTTAGTATGATTTAACATCTACTAATTAAAATTCGAAATGTTTTGTAGGCTTTCAAAGTTTAAATGAGGTTTAGGAAAAAGACGGTTTTGGAAAGAAACATTTTATTTTATGTGCTAAAGAACTATAATGAAAATGCTTTACCTTAAATGAAATTAAAATTTCTTACTATAGTACTTAGATATAAAATTTAAAAACTCCACGAGTTTAAATCCCTATTAAAACTGTAGTGAATTAAATTTGTAGTTTGGTAGACCTGGGAAACATTACACAAAGACTGATTTATAAAGAAATGTGAGGGCATATTATAGCATGAGATGATTTGTTGCTTCAGGGGGAGATTTAATAAAGGTTTAAAGCCCAGATTAAAACTTGTTCTTTTCGGAAATATTACGTTTTCTTTAGCTATGAAACTTTTACGAATGATCATTGTTATTATTAAGAATATACTGCACCACGAGACTTTAAAATGTCTGCTCTTTTGGGTTAAGTTTTATACCAAATTTTAAATTATCTCTCCAAACCTTTCATGGGTATACCGACATATATTCCAAATTCAATTGTATTTTTAAAAGAAACCAATTTATGAAACCTAATTATATATATATATATATATATATATATATATATATATATATATATATAAATTAGGAAAAAAACGATAAATACTCAAA
Source organism: Prosapia bicincta (assembly GCA_036971475.1). Lineage (NCBI taxonomy): Eukaryota > Metazoa > Arthropoda > Insecta > Hemiptera > Cercopidae > Prosapia > Prosapia bicincta. The sequence goes on along the minus strand of JBAIZL010000004.1, from coordinate 237,861,795 downwards.
ACATATCAGGTGCCAGATGTTTAACAAAATATATTACACTTATTTAAACTATTTAATGTCTGTTAATAACTATTAAATGTGTTTAAGGGTAATTATAGGTCAAATACAATATAGTATTGTTTATGATCTGTGTGTTAAAAACTCTAAATTTTTGTGTAATATTAGTTTAATTAATAATAATATACGACTCACTATCACCAGAGATGTAGTTTTACTTATAATGACCCATTAAAGAGATTACATTTCTAAGTAGTGTGACATCTATTCTATTAGTTTTCTGTGTAAGTGCTGTGGATAAAGCAACACCTAATTAAAACGTTCAGTGGCGCGTTTAAGTTCTTTAATACCCTTATGGTTGCTACTCTCATTCAGTAAAAAATCATTCGTAATGTAGAAACATAAGATAAATCGGTCATTCGATGATGAACGAATGTTGGACAAACTGACTACAGGAAAGTGCCTAACCTTCTGTTAGGCGAGGGTTTACTGCCAGGAATGTGTGTACCTGCCTTCAGTAAGGGTTGTAAACGTATTAACCTATAACGCATCTCCCTAACAATATATTTGTAACCTTGGGCTACCTATGACTACGTACTTGCAGCTCAAACCGTTCCACTCGATTAGAAGTTTTAAGGTATCGTACAACAACTATCGTATACGAATAATATAAAAAGATAACAAACGTAAGTAAGGATAAAGATTTGTTAAGGATAAGGCAAATGTCAAGGCGTCACGCCTTCAAGGTCGTCCACGAAGTATATCTACTCTTATCCAGGTCGTAAAGAGCTGTATTCATCAATTTGCTAGGAGAGGCAAGCAGGGGTAAATGGATAGGAGGGGCTAAGCAAACGAGGTATTAATTCGGGAAAACTTGGGGATATTACGACGAAATAAGGAGAAATTAAGTACTTGTCTGGGCTGGGTAGCCAACAGGAAGTATTTTTCTTAGACACATGCCCTCAGCTGGAAAGATGATATGTGTCGGCCCGATAGCCAGTGTCCCATTGTAATAAGGAATGTAATCTCAGCTTAACAACATGACTTTTGTTACTCGAACGTGTTTGAACACATCGAAGGGTAGCCCTACAAGTATGGCTCTGAGCTTTAAACAAAATGTAGCTACTAATTTATATTCCAGTTCATGATGACTCAAAATTATAATTCTTAATAATTTTACATTACTTCATGTTTGGATATTTGTATATAAATATTATATATATATATATATATATATATATATGTGTGTGTGTGTGTGTGTGTGTGTGTGTGTGTGTGTGTGTGTGTGTGTGTGTGTGTGTGTGTGTGTGTGTGTGTGTGTGTTTGTGTGTGTGTGTGTAAACATACCCGAAACAATATTATGTCACCTCTACACAGGATGGTGAAGTTTGTGTGTTTTAAATTAAAATAATTAGAATGGTTGATTACAATATTATTCAAGCATAGATTCAATCTTAAATTTTTACTATGAAAACGTTGTTTATCTTGTTAGGAAATGGTATTTTTGTGTATCATATAACTACTGTGCGCCTATAATTCTTTTAAAAGAACCCTGCAATCCGTCCAGAAGAGAACCCGTTTTAAAATAATCTTTTAAAAATGTTTGTGACAAATAAAGGAATGTTTAAAATTTGTATAAATGTAATCGCACCGTTTCTGCTCAGGACGTTTCCTTAATTGAGTTTCATAAGAATTCTGCCAATAGTTACACTTCGGATAAAGTACTGAATGACACGAAAGAATTTAATTATTAAAGACAATTAGAAATTCGACTAAAACGGAAAAAAAGTTTTCCTTGTAACATTTAGTGGTAAATAAAATTTGTCTCCGGTGTCAGATGATTGAGTTTCAAATAAACAAGATCAGTTAAGTTAATGTGTGATGTCTGGCTTCGTGAAGAATATTGCAGTGTTAGGGTATTTGCGAAATAATTTTTGATTAAAAGTTGATGGATAGCCTATACTTTTAATACAGGTAAAGCCAATAATTATTTTTATAAGAACATATATGTAATATATTGTTCAAAAATTTATTACAACTAACCTATATATATATATATATATATATATATATATATATATATATATATATATATATGTGTGTGTGTGTGTGTGTGTGTGAATGTATATGTATATTTATATATATATATATATATATATATATATATATATATATATATATATATGTGTGTGTGTGTGTGTTGCAACGTCCCCCCCACCTTCCTCTGCCGTACCGTTTGCTGTTTGTTATATCCTTTCTTGCAGAAAACCAAAACTTTATTGTTTACAAGAGAACTTATTCATAAACAACCAAAAATCTGCCTATCACCCTGCTTGTAAAACCGTGCTAAACTCCCTGAGTTAAGTGTATGTTTCCCGCTCGTAGGGCCAAGCCCGTAACAAGCCTATTCCCGCTGACTACTATTTAAAATACGTATAAACTCTCTCAAATTAGTTTATCAATTGTGTATGGTCTAGGTATAGTCACACATGTCATTTTAATAGTCAGCTGGAAAGAAACACATTTAAAATAATACACAAAATAATCACAGAGTCTTACCACCTGATGATGATCTGCAGAGACAGCAAGGGAACGTGCAAAATATGATTGTGTTTAAAATTACCTATTTTAAAAGGCTCCTGTGTCCTTTTAAACACAATCTGCCAGTAGATAAATCTCTGGACTTTTATACAAAAAACCAACTAATCTTTAGACTAGCTCATGAAGTTAGTAGAGAGAAACTCTTTAAAAACATTAGGCTTTATCTATTATCATTTAATGAAATTTAATTAAATTTGTTTACTGATTTAATAATCATTTTCATATTAGTTGGAAAAAGCTAAACAGTTTTTATTAATTATTCGACACAGGATGAAATGCAAATACTGTTGATTTTTATAACATATTTAATTCTATTTATTTAAATAAAAAAGAAAATTTATCCTTTTAAATACAACACAATTATATTAACAAACCAATTCACTAAGTAACTTGTTGTTTCTTATGCTTTAAAAACTTATAATTCGCATATAGATTGATTACATTGACATAAACAGAAAATTATTTTCCAAATTACACATAATAAAAATTTATCTCCTATATTGAATTGGTAAATTCGTATTTTATGACATTTAATTTTTAAATTTATAATATTCGAAAAATTCTCATTTCCTTTAAAATAAATGGCTTATGGCCAAAAACCCTTTGTAAGTTTAATATTCATTATTTTAAATATTCTGATCACATAAATTCATTTTATTTAGCATACAATTTATTAAAATTTTATAAAGAGTGAAGTCATTGTTTTAGCTTGCAGATTTGTTTGAATTGAAAAAAATTAACTAACTAAATTTGACGTGACTGGTATCGAATAAAGAAAATGACTTGCCAAAGATGTTCCTGCCGGTCCTTGGAGTCCCTCGTCTGGATTCCCTGGTCCTTGGACATCGGAAGTCGCCATCCCTGGTTCGTCGGTGGTGGTTTCCCTCTATTCCAGCGTCCTGGAGGCTGAGTCTGGAGCCTTCATCCTTTGGTAGTCCTGGATGTCGAAAGCGCTGAGGTTTTGGTCCATCTGGCCTGGTGACGGTCCTACTCGCGGTCCAGCATAGCGTTCCGCGGCACCTCGTGTTAAATATTTATTTCAGACTGTCTCTAAAGTCTTAGAGACCTAGTATATATAGCGGTGAATTTACCCTACCTCACCCCGCCTGCAATGCTTGCTATCTCTCGATTTATTCCTTGTACAGGCAAGTCGGGCAACGAATCTGTTTTAGCTTGCAGAGTTTGATTATTATTTTTGGAACACTGAAAAATGTCTATTTTATTTAAACTGCTGTAACTTTTTTGTTTCTCAAGTTTTTTGAATTTTGTTTTCTCTAATGTTCATTCTGGCTTATTCTGGTTCTTTTAAAATGTCGATGAAAGTTCTACGTGGTTTGGTTCTAAAGATAGCTTTTTTAAGCACTTAGAAAGTTTTTGCCTCACTCCCGATGCTCAAATTTAGTTAGTTATTACAAATTTATTTTATAATATTTTTTAATTTAGCTTAACTATTCTATTTAAGGTTATATTTAATTTTTCACTCTTTATTATTTGTATAATTCCCTACTTGATTAATTTAAAAACAACTTTATTTCTTAAAACCAGGAAATTATTTATTTCCTATTTGCCACGGTATACCAGACCGTTGCAGTGTGTGTTTATGTATGTATATATATATATATATATATATATATATATATATATATATATGTGTGTGTGTGTGTGTGTGTGTATGTGTGTACATGCATGGCATACATAAATCATGTTTTGTTCACTCTGTAAGATCAGTGTTCATAGTAAACAAGTTAAGAATAACTTATTAATTCTCAATTTCGCGTCCATATGAAAAACAGGAAAAACATCAACCAGATATTTATCTTTTATCCCCTTTCAGTCTCATTTTATAAGAGTTTCGCGAAATTTAGTGATCAATTACTAAAAACATATTATTATCACGTTTCGATTTATGTTCAATACAAGATAAATAGACAAACATAATTATTTTGCACTTTTGGGAAAATATTAATAAAATTAATTAATATTTATAATATAATTTACGTTTTATAAAGGTGACTTCTTATTATAACATTTATTAATAATAAAATTAGTAAACGTAACTCATGGTATTCTAATTGACGCCACACGTCAAATCTGCACTTCACTGAGTGTTCTTACAACTTTACTCATGAACTTGTTCTCATTCATTACATCCTACATATATACACGTATTACTATTGAAAAATCTTTGATCACAAGTGAACTCTTTATTTATTTATTCATTTTTTTTTGTCTGATTTTACATTGAGCAACAATATTCCCTTATTTGATTGATAGGCGTCCACAATTTCCAGTTATTAATGTTTCATAATACAACTATTGTTTTGTCAGAAAGATTTCTTCGCTTTAAAAACCTTCCCTTTAAGTAATCCATGTAAGGTTTTTTTCTGAAGCTTATTGTGGTATATTTTTCAGGTTAACTCATTTGGAATATACATATAAAAGTTGCATAATTTATGCACTTGTACTTTTGAATTAAATTAATAATTTTCTACTTTTTAGGATGTGTCATCTCTCTTTAGTTTCGCCAAATTTATTATCTTTTTAATTATTACTTTTAAAGCTATGAGTAAACAGTAATAGATTGTAATTTTGTACACAATTATAAACCTTATTTCAGTTTTAGTTATAATTTAAATGAAGATTTTGAATCCATATTAAACTGGCACGTAACGGGGAAAGTTCGATAGTTTGAGGCCAATATGCCCTAAAGGTAAAAGCAATAAGTATGGGTTCGGTTATTACGTATATTAGCAATGATCGGGAAGGACACATAATTAGAATGCTTCGCTTCTATGGCATAATTACTCGTTAGGTCACGCATTAAATTTGGTTGTTTAGCTTATTCATCTACTTTTATGAAAATTGCCGTTATAATCCATCACTCTGCACCTAGATTTACTGATGCAGCTTATTGATTAACATCAATCCGTAGAATTCTTGCCAAGCGCAGGAAACACCTGAATTTTAACGAAGACTAATTAGAACGAAGATTAGGATATTGATGTCTAAAATCACAAAACAAATGTTTTTCCTAATACTGTTGATTCGTGTGGCAGGTATATTTTATCTATTAGTAAAAATGCACCGTTTCGGGAACCATATTGTTGTCCTCGTCCCATTTGTTCTAATTTTTTTTACTATTATCCAAATAATTAGAACTAGAACAGAACTTGCCTTCTAGATTTTTAACTAGTTCAATAGTAGGAGAGTTGGACAACCGTTCGACTATATTAGTATAAAATTATTTAATATTCAAAATAACAATAATAAGTAGAAATAATAAGAAAAGAGAGCGACAAATGTAGTGTTTTAAAAGACCGACACAGAGGATTTAACCATTGTATATTTCAGTCGGGCTAATAAGCCAGTCTTGCGAACGTGTTGACAATAGAAAAGTGTAGACTATAGTAAGGGTCAAATAATTCTGGAAAACCAGAGAAGTATGAGAAAAGTAACATCCGGTAGGATGTCTGAACTTATTACCTTTTAACTTATAAAATGAGTTTGCAGCTTGTGAAAACACAAAAATAGCAGACACCGTTGACCGAACGTTATGTTTCAAAAATTTAAATGGTTAACTCTGATTAAAAATTGTTTACAGTTAAATCAAGTTGTAAACTATTGAATTCAGATAAAGGGCCTATCCCTATCTCGCCTTTATATTCTTTATTTAAATAGATTTTTTTCAAATACGACACATCAATTTAATTGGTTTTGATTTAATTTATTATTATTAGCGGGCGTTTATATTACATATATATTATTATAGTGTACTTTTAGACATAGTCTATTTGGTTCAAGATGACCGATCGCTATTTGTTGGTAGAGGGCGCTAGACTCACGCCTATATATAGCGACCACAGAGAACGATTGGTATCACTAGTTTGTATTTTCTTGTTTGCTAGATTGTAATTTTGTAATAAGACCTTTTGATGATGATGACATGGTCATCAAAATGTGCACAAAGGTTTAATTTAAGTAACATGTTTTGTTTGTTATTTTTGATTTTTTGTATGGTATTGGGGTTCTTTTCAATATTTCCATTGTAATATATTGTACCACTGTGCTCTTGATATTGTGTAATACTGATATTTAAAGACAAAGGGGAAGTAAATTACTGTGCAAATTTGAAATGAAGAAGGTATTCGCTAGCAACCAGTGAATTTCAGGAGCACACACAATTAGTAGAAACGTTATTAGACTAGATTCAGCAAACAGAAACTTCTAGCACTTGGTAAAGCAATACAAAATTAATTCTTTCAGTTAAAATAAATATTCGTTTTTTTACACCACTTTCTTCTGTAAATAACCTTTCTAAAATAACAACCAGAGAGAGCAATCTAAAACTGTATTTATAGAATTTTATAGTCATAAAAACCAAAAGCTTTAAACTTTATAGTTATTTTAGTACAAGTTATTAACTCAAACTTAGTCACTGCATCATATTAATGTATTTGAAGGTATAATTTGTAATAGCTGGATGTCAGGTGAATAAATGTATGTGGTGTTAAATTCATATGATAGTTTATTATTTAGAAACCTAAAGGTGTGCCTTTTAGGTACGTAAGGTACGTAAAGATAAGGTAATTAGAATATAATAGGAAGGTAACAAATAAATATCTTTATAATATAATACATATTGCAGAAATAAGTGCAGAATCTCACTCCTTGTAATAATTATTTTCCATCGAATAGTTGAATATCTAAGTCAACTTATTTTATATTTCTAAAGAAAATTGTTTTAGTGTATATTCAAGTCACTTTCCGTCAATATAAAAAGAGCATCATTTGACTTCCTGAAATTCCGAAAGTAGTTTATATATTCTAGTAGGCTTTTGCATTTTATAATCAAATATCAACTTAACAGAAAGTTTCTGAAGCAGAATGAAAACACAGTTGTAACGAGTGAGACAAAGAAGCGTTCTTTATTGTGCAGAATAAATTAAGGATAGTTTTAAGAATACGTGTGAATGATTCGTGTAACATGAAATTATGGGTCTGCTAACAGACAATCCAAGAATCATTAAACGTTCATTCGTCTAGAATCGGGCACTATGAAGTAATGTGTGCAGCGATGAAATTCAATATTTTCCACCCTTATAAAAACACTAATATATAAAAAGGGAGAACATTATGACAAAGTGGCCTATTTTATTACTAAGTTGATGCTTTAAAAATACTGGCAAAATCCCAAGTGCCACAAAAATAATAAAAAACAACTAATATTAGAAGTTACCTAAGATTATATATTTACGTATATTTCGATGATTATATCATCATCATCAGAGTGGTTTATTACAAAATTACAATTTAGAATACAATAGGTTACAATCCAGATTGACGCCAACCGTTGTCTGTGGTCGCTAAATATATGTGTGAGTTAAGATCTGCCCCTCTCTGCTTTCGACCAAGAAACAACGGTCGGACATCTTGAACCATATATACCACGTCAGAAAAGGGTTAAATTCTATTTAAAAAAATTTAAATGTAAAATCAGATCATAAGAGTCAAAATAAACATGAACATTCATTAAGTAACCCTAAAGATAATATTCCAATGTTGGAAAAATCAGGAACGTATGACAGTTTGTAGTACCGGTGATTAGTCTTTATTTTAATGATTGCTATTAGCTGTTGTTTATACTACACATTTATAATTATAGTTTAGTCAATTTAATATTAACAATATTATATCTTTGTAATAAGACCCTCTGAGGATGATGGTGTAATGGTCAGCAAAATGAAGCCTAGTTAAGGGGTTAGTCTTAAGTAATTTGTAAAGTTAGCTATTGTTTATAATTTTTATGGTATTGGGGTATTGTAAATAGTTTTATTGTAGTATATTGTATCATTGTGGTATTGATATTGTATATAAATATTAGTAGTAAATTATGATTTCAGAATTAGAATGATATAACGTTTGGTTGATTATAAATTGAGTTTAATATTTCTGTAAGTTAAATATTGTCATCCTAAAATACTGAACTGCATAACAAGATATAGTATGGATTTCTGAAGGTAGAGATGTAAAACTGCTTCGAACCACTCTAATTTACGTAAAGTTTATATTCCTATTAATTATTCCCGTGTGAAGAACAATAGAATTTATATTGAAATGCGGGATTTAATATCACAGTAGACTGAATATTCCTCAGTTCCCTGTTGCATTACTGAATATTGAATAAGGGTATATAATTTTATGTCTGTTAGTGAAAGTAATTAAACACAATTCAATTTAGTCTAAATTTAGTTAGTTACCTGTATATCTTCCATTTATTCAAATGGTGATTTTTAGTTGATCTAAATAAAAATCTACAATATTTATGGAGTGAGTTTAATTTTTTCCCTAATTTTTTGGTGGGCATAACAAGTTTAAATATTTTCCCCGTATTATTAAGAATTGTACACATTCTCAGCTAATAGTTCCAAGCCACGTATAAAATCAGTTTACGAGGAATTTTTAAAAAATGTAAGATTTTTCTTTCTAATAGTTCTTGAGTTCCTGTTGTAGCCAACATACAAATTCGTAGTAATGCACTTAGAAGACATTCCCATGTACATAAATGCACTGATAATAAATCTGTTGAATGAATGTTTCAGTGCTGAGTTAAACTTTGACTTAAAGCTAAATGTATCTGATAAGTTAATTTTCTATCTATTGCTATATAATTGTTCAAGTTATTAATGACCCATTCGTTTGTAATAATATAAGTGTTGTGTAATATATTCATAGTAAAGCTATGAAAATGTATTCTAAAACTCTACAATAACGGTGTGGTGAATAAATTGAAACTGCTTTACCCTCTTCGCCGTACTAAATGTTGTTTAAAATTTTGAGTTAACTTTTATTCAAGGCTGTAAAAATGCATTCCTTCAACTCTTACATGCTTTACCATACTTGATTTTAATTCATGAATGTTTTCTCTTCCCCTTGTCTTTATTTTCACACATCCAAAATCTCTCTCTCTCTCTCTCTCTCTCTCTCTCTCTCTCTCTCTCTCTCTCTCTCTGTATGCATGTGTGCTCGCGAGGATTGGGATGTGTATGGGGTACGGGTAAAACTAGTTTAAAACAATCAACAACTAAATTATGTGTACCCCATAAAGTATGTATTCCATTACCAGGGTTAGAGATATAATTGTAGTTTAGAAAATACATAATTACAAACCATCATCGCTATTTTCATAACAAGACCATTAGTAACAAAACATTATATGACTTCAGTAGAAGTTATTCCTCATAAAGATTTTGTTTTATGTCTGTTTCCTTTCGCTAAATACGTATGTTATTTATTAGTATGGGTTATAAATTAATTATTATGGTGTTGTTCTGAATCTATACATTTGATTTATAAAACTCGTTTTAAAAAATATTCAGTAGTAGCTGGAAGTAAACATTATAGATAATTCGTGTAATGAGTTACCCTAAATCACAGATCAGAAGAATTTAAGATTTATATTGCTGGATTTATACTTTTAATAAACACTAAAGCAAGAAATAAAGACATATTACTTTTGTAACGTGTAACCTATTTTAATTATTTATATAAATTATATTAATAATAAATATTTTCCAAGTTTTTATTTTATTTGTTATACTATTTTGCAACTAACATTCAATATATTTATTCTGAATAAGAGTAATTTACGTATTATTGATTACTTTAAATGAACCAATACAAAAAGGTGTGATAACGTTAAAATACAATTAACTTTTATTAAATCTCAAATAGTGAAATAAGTCCATAGTATCTTTCATGTTTACGAAATTCATCGTTAGTAATTATATTTGAAATATTATTTTCAACATATTTCCAATATTATTCCATTACATAATTTCACTGTATTAGTATTTTTCATAGTGATATTTTGTTTGGATTTTAGAAAAGAAGAATATATAAAGATAAAAAAGAAATAAACAAATGTCCAAAGTTCTGTAGCTCCATTGGCAGGGTCTACTGAACATGCATAAAGAACGTGATGTATATATTTGTTCCATTGGGGATAGGAACTTAATGGATTTGATTTGATTTGTATGTTTGGCGCAAGTTTTAAACTATTTTGTTCATGGGTTTCAGGGTCTAAGGGTAAACTTCAGGTTAATATATCACGTAGTTTACTAGCGGAACAAATTGTACTTGAAGTTTCCAAAAACACTAACGAAAAGAAAGTAAAACTTTCCCCACCTATATATGTCGTACCTTTGCAATGTTCAACTTTAATATTATCGAAAGCTCGTAGCTTATTTCTTGGTATTTAGTCAAAACAATTTTTATTCTCTACTAGCAGGAATAAACAATGCTTTAGTATGATCAACATCATTTCAGAAGTTGCTGTATTTTCCTATGTAAAAATTATGAATAATAAAACTATACAATTCCTATAAACTTTCTTCGCATATAAAATTCCTCTTTAATATATTTTTAATTTGTTTCTTATTCATGAGTGAAACGGATATTTTAATTTGTTGTTATTGAAATTTCACTGCACGTATTCTGCCTTCTTATACAGCAAACAAGTGACTTTCTTACAATTTAAGAATCAGATTTTATCTTTTACTGTTTCTACGTGGATTAAGAAAAAACAGCTCGTCTAAACAAAGATTTCACTGCAAGTAATCTGCCTACTTATACAGCAAACATAGGTGTCTTTCTCACAATTTAAGAATCATATTTTACCTTTTACTGTTTCTATGTGGATTAAGAAAAAACAGCTCGTTTAAACAAAGATTTTACTGCAAGTAATCTGCCTACGTATACAGCAAATATAGATGACTTTCTCACAATTTAGGAATCAGATTTTACCTTTTACTGTTTCTACGTGGATTAAGAAAAAACAGCTCGTCTAAACAAAGATTTCACTGCAGGTAATCTGCCTTCTTATACAGCAAACATAGATGACTTTCTCACAATTTAAGAATCAGATTTTACCTTTTACTGTTTCTACGTGGAGTAATAAAATTACAACTCATTTAATCGTTTAAACACAGATTTTATATACAGAAAATATTTGTGTTTATGTTTTAGAAAAAATTTTCGTTTAACCCTGGAGTCGGGGCGCCAAGTCTCACAGACCCGGAGCAGGAAGATTTTGTTGCCACGGTTGATAGCACTGTGCTAGAAACCCCTTCGTCCATCTAACTGTCCAATATTAAGTGCCAGTCAAGGTCGAATTGTTGCCACTGCTCTACCTGTATTTGTTTACGATTCGGGTCTCACAGATTTGGCGCCCCGACTCGTGTGACAGTATTTTTTCTATTTCGGGTCTTTCAGACTAGGAGCCCACGATTGTGTAACTGTATTTTTAGTTTGTGTAAATAGTTTTCTTCGTATTTGAGTGTTGTAAATAGTGTATTTAGTGTATATATTAGTTTTAAACGATTCTTTATTGACATAGAAATGGAAAGACAAAGAGACCGTGGACAAGAACGGATTAGGAAGTTATTAGAAGAGAATCTTGACGAAAATAGTGATAGTGAATTTATTGACGGATATAATATAGAAGAAGAGGATCATATAGAAGTATGTCATGAAGATACGGATTCCGAACAAGATGCGGGAGATTCTGAACACAAAATGGAAGTTGATATACAACGCGAACAGTTACAACCGATGGACCATCTTAAATTGGAAAAGACAACACTACAAGATGGAACATTCATTGCCCTCCAAAACAAATACATATTTTTGTATTCTAATAACCAACGATTTAAAATATTAACCTTCAAATAACTGAATTTTATGTTCATTATTAGTTTTATCATTTTTCCTATATAATTACTCATATTACATTATTGTTCAATAAACGTGTTTATTCATAATTGTCCATTTTTTATAATATAATGCCCTAAATCTCTTCATTAGGAACAAATAACTACATAAATAATGGTTAAAAGGTTTAACAAAAAAAAATCTACTTACATTAATAAAAACAATTATAGGTCTGTGAGACTGGGCGCCCCTACTCACGTTACAAGTAGGGGCGCCCCGACTCCAAGGTTAAGTTCAACAACAGGTGTAATTGGAGTTGTTTGACGGTTTTCTTTATTGAGCTGTAAAAGGATTTCGCCGGAATTATAAAATGAATTTTTAACAAAGGTATTTTTAGTATGAACAGAAATAGCATTTTTAGCCTTCTCAACTAAGTAAATAGTTATTTGTTTTTATAGATTTGCTATGATGGAAAACTCTTACGCTGTACACAAGAAAGCTTTAACCAGAGACAAAATTTGACACATTGATCCAATTGAAATGCCTCGATTTGGGATATTTGTTCACACTTATAAGTAAACTAAAATAAAATGTATCTACAAAGGTTGTTAAATTATGACGCGGACATTATTAAATTATTGGAAAATATTGTGAGCATAAACAGAAGAAAGAAATGTTTATGTAATACTAGCCATAACGCCATAGGTTTACTCTGGCTTAAATTATATGCTTAACCAACAAAATAAAGATATTCAGCTAATATTTCATTAATAAAATGTACAAATTATTGGTTTTTTACAGATTCATTGGTGGACAAAGCAGCAATGGAAACCGGATGGAGAATATTAAACCAAAAAAAAAAACGTTTTCTTGGGTAATTCTATTCGATTGTCTTTAGATTCACTTTGCTTTTGGAAAAACATATTTATACGTTATCAAATGTAATAGCATCTGTATGAATGGTTTTTCGTACTAAACCTTAACTTGCAGTTGGAAGAAAAAGCTAATAATATTACTGATTAAATAAAAAGAACATGCTACAGATTGTAATCCCCATAGGTTTCATATTGCTAAATGTTAAAGAGCCATAAAAGTTGTAGATAATGATACGAAAACAGAAGAACCCATGGAAAATATTCTAATTCTATGAATGTTTTCTCAAGTTTGAGTCTTGAAACGAAAAAGTCCATGCGTTTATAAAACGGATGCCACTGTTATTTAACATAACTTTTTATTCGTAAATAAATTTATTTATAACAATGAAAGATGATTTCTCCAAACAACCAGGAGGAAGACCTGTGAAAACATTATCTGGAATAGTTGAATAACTGGGGAAACTCTACGTATAAGTTGTTAGGTATTACCTTGCAAGGACTGCAGTTAGGTAAGTTAAGAGTGTTTGGATTGGCAATAGGCTTAGGAACGTCCACCCATCACAGTGTTTATCATACGGTGCTTTCTGGAGATCTGTTTCTTTGCGAAAAGTTGGATGGCCATTTTTTAAAAAACACAGAACCGACTTCAAAAAACACCCGAATATATAATTTTTACTTACGAAAAATACATAAATAATTTTCCAATAACGAAAACAATCTTTATCATAAGCTTATTACCCACAATATCTTGAATACGGCGCCGCTATCATGCCTTTGCTAATCCGTCAAATCTATTAAAAACATTACCGAAACGATCAGCTTATTGATTGCTTGATTTCCCATGAATAATTACAGGGAACGGTAGAATCTTCTCACTAGGCAAAAACTTTTATGTGTTCGATATTATCAGAGTTTTATGGACGATAATTGATCTTTGTTCTCGCCAAAGACCATAGAATATCAGTTTTTGACCGATAAAAATATTTGGTTGCATATATATATATATATATATATATATATATATATATATATATATATATATATATACATAAATCAACCTTCTTTGAATGATTTACACGGAATGTGATTACTGCAGAAATGTTTATCCTAAAAGTGATTTCCAGAGATCGGGTTGTTTGCAAAATGTTGGAAAAATACATTGATATTTTCAATACTTAGGAAAAATACTGTGTAACCAAGACAATGTCTAGAAATAGAGGACTCTTTACATTCGTTTTAACTGAACATTATTTATGGTTGACTATAACCGTCTATGCTATCTTACTTGTGGTAGAATGAAGCTAAATATTTGGGGAATATTACTACTAGAAGATATTCTGATGAAAAATACAGAGTTTATTCGAATATTAGTTATCCATTATCAATTTAACGGTTGTATATGTATATACTTTACTATGCATATTTTACGCAAGTTTGATAATTTTCCGTAATAATTATACTAAAAGTATTCAGCCATTCACTACAATAACAGGCATTTCCATCATGTTAGGAACAATATCCTTAGAATTAGAAATGTTTCCATAGTTCATTACCTATATTGTAGTTAGGTCATGTATATAACACAGATTAGTCCGCTGATAACATTAGTAACCGCTAAATGATAGTTTACGTTTCTTGCTTGGTGCAGTAAATTCTAAAAATCAAGCTATTTATTAATAAAAAAATTTTTAACAAGAAAATCATTCCTAAACCAGTTTTGAGAAAAGCATTCTCGGATGTTAAAACATTAGCTACAAAATGGAAGCGTAAATCTTATAGCGTAGAAAAAAATATATTAGTAGAATATTTAATTTCCCTATAAATATAGTGCAACTATATTATTTTTTGTCATTGAAGCATAACCGATTACAACAAATTCGTTCTATAAAATGAGATTTTATTGTGTAAATCGGCAACGATATTAAAATATACATTCATACGTATTTGTGAACTCTACAGCTTCGTTAGCAATAATCCCAAAGTCTTATTACAATATCTGTAAAATTCAAGAACATTTTTAAAGGAATTTTAATCATGTCTGAATTTACATTTATCCAGCTTAGTGAGAGGAGTTTACACTGACTAAGCTATAAGACCTCAAAGATTAAATATAAAAATGTCTCACTTTAAAATATCTACTTCAAAACAGTTTTTTTACGGCCTACTTGTTATATAAAAAACTAAAAACTTTATGACGAATAAAAATGTTATGTAGGATCATTTAATTGGATACAATAAAATAACTATTGTTGGATTTGTCAGAGCATGATGGGAGGTAGGCTGCATAATATTGGCTTATACGATTTGTTCAATTAGCATCCATGTAGTGCAAATATAATTGGGATGGATTCTTGTTGCATCTGCATTGTCGTTCTTAATTATTTTTATCGATCTGCTTTACTGAAGGTTTTAGAATTTTATTTCGAATGTATCAGAAGGCAAGTAAGCAGCTCAACATTTGTCTTTTTGTATATTTATATAAAAATAATCAAACTACGTCCCTAATATTATTCTAAAGTTACCTAATCTATATATAGGTGTTATATATATATATATATATATATATATATATATATATATATATATATAATGACATAAAAATAATGACGAAACGGAATATTGTGTGGATAAATAGTGGCTATCTAGCCAACATAATCAAAAGAATGTAACGAATATTCGATTATATTGTAAATATAATTTTATATTATTAGAATAAAAATCAATAATTGGACATAATAGGTTAGAAAGTTTAAAGAAAATCTACAATTAAACCATATTAAAAGATCCGACCAATAGAGAATAACAAATGGATGTCAGTTTAGTGCTGTAAACCTGTTTTGGGTACGTCCTGGCAACATAAAATGAATGATTGTCTAAAGTTAGGCTAAATCTGTAAACAAGTGTAAGAGAAATTTTCTCACCTGGGGAAGTCAAAGAATTCATAAAAAGAGGGTGTAAAGGGTAAGTAACGTTGACTGAACGTTCACTTGTTCAAATATGTAAAATTTAATCTCTGATCGGTTGAAAGATCATAAGGGGGGATAAAATGCCAGTTTTTCAAATGGGAAAAGGGGACGACGTTTTGGAGCTTCAAGGGAGGACGTGTTTTGGGCGGCTTGTAAAAGGTTCAAGTTGCAGGGGCTTGTATGTAGTAACGAAGTTTTATGTTAGCAGTGTAATTAAGGAAGGTTTTAAGTGAAAACAATAGTTGTAAGAATTGTTTTTATAACAATTACTAAAGTGATACAGAAGTTTACTACAGTTTTTTCCAGAAGAAAGGGGTATGGTAAAAGGTTAATAGTATCACTTCGCGCAATTGATAGTTATGCGGGTTAAGTGCTTCAAATTAAATCCCAAAGGTCAAAGGCGGAATCTGAGGTGACTCACAACTAACTTAATTGGATTATATTTCCCGCTAAACAGAAATATATAATAATTCTGTCAACACCTTTTAAATATTCTTTTCATAAATTTGTTCAATTTGTTTACTATACTGTTCACGATAAAAAGGTCCCAATTAACGACCCATGAGATTTGAGAGTCAATGACCAGTTTTATAATGTTGTAATAAGAGAAAAAGCCATCAGTAGTCCACACTAGAGAAATTTGTATTAGTGACTAAATTAAAGGTTGTCACTATAGAATGTGACATCAAGAATCATGATGAATGTAATTAAAAGTCAAGTTACTACGTATTATCAAGTTAGAATAAATAAGATTTTATGAAATAATTATACTTGCTTTAATTATTTAGCATCGTGAAAGTGCTGTATTCTATTGGTAAATGTTCTGACAATATGAACGTATTTGGAGTATCCATGAACTAAATTGCAAATGTTTTAGCACAAATAATCGATTATTATTTATATAATTTGCCCTCGGTTAACAATAAATTATATTGTAAGGTATAGTGGACTTTCTAGGATTAAGTTTTTCATAAACTTTTCATGAATTAAACAAGTTCTCATTTAAATTCTTTTAAAAATATAAAGAGAAATAATAATTCATTCAAAATAACTTCAAAAATATAAAAAGAACAAGTGTAGCTTGAGGTAATATAAGATCTATGAAATTAATATAAAATAAATTAAAATATTATATTATGTATAATTTATTTCAAAGAAAATGGTTTGAATAGCCCTTTTCTACATTCTTCTAACTTGATCGGTTTCAGAATTAATATGAAAAATCACTCAACATTATTCATGAAATTAGAAGAAACTTTTAATAAATTTTAATATTTTTTTTTTGTCGAAAAGTATTTTTTTAAATCTGAAAAATATTACAGACGACATATACCAAATGTGTTGCTGGTAGTTGTGGTAAATTTGTATTGCAATGTATATTATTAATCATTTTTAAACATTAAAAAAATTATTTATCATGGCTAAACTTTTCATTAACATAAAACCAAATCATAGAGATTAGTTAGTGTATAAAACTCCTTAGAAATAAATACAATTACTAATTACCAATGTTAGCCAATACATACTATGCTGTATAAATTGGTAAAAGGTATGACATTTTAATGACATAGTATAAGGTAAACACCTTTTAACGACCTTTTTAGTATATAGGGCGACTGTGCAATCACATTATTAGAATACGTTTAAAAATAAGTCTGAAACTGGCAAAGTTTAAATTTACTTGGACCTAAATAAAATCACATAAAACTATTTAACCAAATACAATTGGTTAAATTATATTGATTGTATTGTATTGTATTGATTGGTAATATTTTTTACTCCTAGAAAGTACTGTAGGATGTCGATTTCGATTCACTAAGGCGCGCTATGAAGGCAATAATTTCTATCATTCCAAATATTTAATTGATTTAATGCCTATATCAATACCTATACACGAATAAACTTATATATTATATAATTATACTGGATTAACTATTAATCACTGATCTAGATACTGTTAGTCTTAAATTTAAATATCATAATGACAGCAAGAAAATAAAACTTTTAGAGTTTATTTCATTTAACAACATCCATCTGCGATGAGAATAGAACTTACTAACGTTCCTGGCACACAAAAATATTTTGGTTCAGTTAGCAGCTGATGTGTGTTTACCTCCTTATTCAATTGTAATGGAGGTGACCTAAATTTCTTTTAACATTACCAGTCAACACATAGGCCTGTTGTATAACACAACAATCTTTTTATAACTTTGGTAGAGACAAATCTAGCTTGACTCTAGATTTTCCAGAATATTTTTAATAAACTAAATTTTTTATATGTCATGCATGTGTCACTTAAGAAAGATTATTAAATAAATAAAATTTGTTGTTGCTTGGTAATATAAGTAGTTATTTAATAGTAATACTAGCATATGTTCTCTACAATTACACAGGATGATGAACTCGTCATCGTTATAGTTTGACAATCTATCTTTTTGAAAGAATGCCTCTTAAAATATCTATTAGTCAGTATTTTATGTTTTATTAGTTTGTTCAAATTAAATAGTATTACTTATTGTATCTAATGAAATGCAGTATTGATTTTTTTTAAAGGAAAATACAAGTTTTGGACTTGTATTTAATTTCATAAATACAAAATGAAATTTATGAAGAGAAATTGGATGGGGAAATCTAAACGGACCCACGTTATTCTATAAAATGATTCTCAAACTGTAAACCTTCAATAATTTACACCCTTTCAATATAGTTTATTAAGGACGTTAAATAATTATTAAATGAATAAATTAGGAGTTTTAAAACACTGGTAAAAACTAATAATTTTTATACGTTAGTTAAATAGGCGATACATATTGTCCTGATATTTAGGTACTAAGTGAATTGTAATAAAGATGAAAATACTATTTTTGTTACAAAACAAGAGTTTAAGGCCATACATAATTATAAAAATTGTGCCTAATAGGTGTAAATGAATAATGTTTCTGAAATTTATTTCATTTTACTTATATAACCACAAGTATTTACTCATAAATAAAAAACCACTAATAAAACCTATTAAATTATCCTGAAGTTTATATATTAAAGCATTATCTATGCAATGCAGGATGTGTATTGGAACTATGCAAATGCCAGAATGGATAAAGAAAAAGTAATTCATGGTTTTAGTTCTTTAAAAAAAAAGTGTATATTTTTTCCGCAAATATTTATGTATCAAGGAGGATATTTTTTAGATCGACTTATTTTATTGATAGTAATTCCAGTTATTTGTGTGTGTTATAACAATATAGTTATAAAATGTTGGTATTCCTTTTGTATTCATCGTGGTGACCACCTTTGACTTTGTCAAGTTTGTAACAATAACTGTTTTATGTCCACCATAAGTAGGCCTACATAGAAGGTGTGTTAGAGTCTGGGTACGGATTATCCGATTAGGATTTTTTTTTAGATTGATTGCAATAAATAAATTAAATAAAACTAAATTATCGCTAAAGTTATGGATTAGAATCTACACTCCGGTTTTGAGTTGAAAAAACCTTTACAGCTTTTATAAAAACTTATTACCTGGAAAGAAACAAATTTTCACAACAGTATAATTTCCTTCAGGTTATGTTTTTAGTCACTTCAACGTGAATTGAATGATAATATATATGAGCTGATTTTATGTTACAAGTTATGTTGTCAAACAACTCTGTTAAAACATAGGTTATGTTACATTCTTAATTGAGCAATGTTAAGGAAATTGTTTATTATTAAATAGTTTTGTGCAAATACTAAGGAAGCTAACGGTTAGGATACGTTTGATTTAAAAAAAAAAATTATTAGTAGTCATAAAAATTAAAACTGCCGCCATATTAAGCGTAAGATACATTGATAGCTACTTTGATGGTTTAGCCTTTACAAAGTTATTATTTACTTAATAGCCAAACATATCCTAAACGAATACTTTGTTGATAGATTATAAAATAAACATAACGTTTAACAAATTAATATAGTATAAAATAAAGCACTATTTTTTCAAAAAAACATTCTGTTTATTCGCCATTAGGTGTGTTTTGGGGTAACGTTAAGCGAGTTAGATTTAAAATTTGAACCAATATTTATGGCTTGGGACTTTTTTAAAAATATATAAAATATGTATTTAGAACTCTTTGTCATAAGTATCGGAATACACAATAAAATTATTTTTGATATTGGTTGCACAAAATGGTCAACGTAAATGAATGAGTAGAGCAGGTGCATTTCCAATACTAAAAGCACACAAATAATATTACTGCCTTTCGAGGAACGTTGTAGAATGTAATAAACTGTATATGCATACATAAATGTACATCCACTTTAGATTGCCTCAGCTATTTCTTGCAGAGAAAAATCCTGTTGGGTTCGAATTGAGCTTATGTTATTTCCTTTCACACTGAAACAAGAGAGGGAATATCCTTTCGAATTAGAAAAAGAAGAGAACACTGGAAACTTTAAGAGAGTTGACAAAAGAATTCATTCTACGAGTCAAAGTGTAATATATTACATACTAAAGGACTTTAAACGTAATAATATTAAACGATAAATCGTCCTCATTTTGTATAATACTGTAAGAATGAAATGGAAATATTGCAAGAAAGTCTTTTAAATTAAAAATCGATTTTAAACTCAATTCGGTTTGACACATTTCATCATACAATTTGTAATTACGCTAATCACTAGCGACTAATAAGAATATCATTTTTTTAAAATAAGTAACAAATATTTATTATTAACAATAATTTTATATAATATTACAATGTATATCTTTTTCATTGAACAGTTCCAATTACTTAGTTGAAAATTATACCTGTCAGTGACAAAAACATATATTGATTTTGTCTTCAAACTTCCCAGATTTAACAATTATTCAATTAATCATTAAACGCAGATTAACGATTAGAGCGGAATGAGATCTTACTGCAAAATATTTTATTGAATTTAGGTAGAAATGGTAGGTTATTAGGTAGAAATGCATTATTAACCTATAGATGTAACTCTATGTAGACCCTACAGTAAATAATATAATTTTCGTTAAAAGTAGGCTAGAGTTACAATTGAATTATAAGGCTGTATTTCCTTTAATATTGTATTACTTATTAAATAATATAGCCTACGTAATGTATATACCTTAGTTTACATTGACCCAATTTGTTTCTAAAAGTTACATACATATTGTTAAGGACAGCGGTAGCATTACGATTAGTATAATTATTACTTCATAAAAGATAAATTTAAAAAAAAAAATCTAATTATAAATAATTTATATATTTATTAGAATTTATAAACTGTCTCAATATATTAAACAGGCCATCCAGTACATTTCTATTCCCTAGTAATAGGCATTGTTAGCATAAAAATACAAATTTAAACTCAAACGTGAACACAAAAGCATTAGAAATGGTAAATTAATACACACAAACACAATTAAAAGAAGCGTCAGTCAGGCGCAAAACAGAATAATTTCTTGGCATTATTCAAACGGAAAATTGACTTCAATTAATAAGTAAAGATTACTTCAGATGATATCCTACTACGAAATTACAAAATAAATTGAAACAATCACAACATATCGAGGCTCAGCCTACAAATCCAGTTCAACAGCATTGAGCAGTGCCTTGTTAGTCTTCCAGCCAACAAACCAAAAGATCGTATATAAAGTGAATTAGGTTTTATTAGTAGGCTATTAAACATTAAAAAATCAAATAAATGAAATGGGTAATGTCATCATTGTACAGGGATAATGTCTTTTCTAATGGTTGTTAGTAAAAATTTTAATTAGAAGTAATTTTGGACTATAAAATATTGAAAGTTTTACGGTATCTGAGTCCCAGTATCAACCTAGACTATCTTTTCTAACCTTATAGCGTATGGGTAAACACGCTTGAGAAAACAATGCTTAGATTAATGATGCCTAAACTAAGAAAATCCACAAACTCGTTGACAAATAATTACTTACAAATATTTGTGTTCTTAGTATGTGCAAAAAAGACCTATGAGTTTTTTTTATTTCTGCAGGGTGGTTAGCAGCTAATTAGATAAAATGAATTAGTTAAAATAGTTTTATATGGAAATACTGTTGTCTTGTTGGTTCTATCTCTTCAGATGCTCCATCTGGCGGCATATGTCGGTATTTACCTTTCAAGAAACCAAAATAGGTTTCCTAAAAGTTTAAGTCGATCTCATTGTTTTAGAAAATCTCTTGTTTCATTACTTAAAACAATAAACGTGAGACTTTATTCGAATATCTTGAAAAAGATTTTTAATTAATTAGAAATACTGGATTTACTCGCGAAGCAGGGGAATTACAGTTACATGCAATTAAAACTTGGTAATAAATGAAACAGTTGTTCGTTGAACTCATTGAACTGTTTCTTTAACAAGTTAGTGGAAACGCAATGCTTGAAACTTTGATTAATTTAGAAAATCTTTTTTGTATATTGTCCTACTAAATGTGAGAAGGAATATAAACTTTGTTTATTATTTCTTTCAGACTTATTTTCCTCGTTAGTTCATATATACAGTATCAGTTGGAGTTTTAAACTACAATTTTGCTTTTATGATTTGAATTAATAATAAAATAAATCAGTCGTCAAAATTGTAATAATGCATTATGATTATTTTATAATAATGAAATTCATGATTTATCCGTTATCAAATCTATATAAATATAGTTATTAACTGTTGATTCGTAATTGAACTATTCTGGAAAGAATATTTTAAAAAGGTAAAATTATGTCATTGAGAGGGATAAATATTGAAAAGTATTTAAACACAGTATTGGAATAATATGCCTGCCTAAGGGAAGTCTACGTAAGGGGTAGGGGAGATAAAAGATAAAAATAAAGTTTTTACTGATCTATGAAACTGTCGAATTACAAGTGGAAGACTTATATACTTTGTCTGCTTTGAGTACATTGATAAGATATCAAGTTTTGTTAACTTTTCCAATGTTTTATATTAAGAGCTTGAAGAATATCTGACTAGAACTTAGTAAGTGCAACACGGTCGTCGTTAACAGGTTATGATCAATAAAATTCGTGTTCTGAGAAAGGTGTTTAAAAGAGTGCATATTCTATACATTAGTGAAGACTAAATGGATTTTTACATATTTAGTTTGGTCCATATATTATAAAACTATTAGAAAATATAAGTAAAATATTGATATAGTGAATGAATGAAATAATATATTGTACTTTTGCTTGGATGAATGAAACATTTCTAAATAAAATAGTAAGAGATAAACATACAAGTTTTAACCTTTCCTTGAATAGCCCATAATTATCTGATGGAATAGGAGTTTCAGTTCGCATTTATTGCCTTGATAAATCATCTGGCTAACAACCCCTTGTAACTAATTGCCAATAAATGTCTGAAAGTTTGTTGCAATCAGCAGCTCTTTACAGGAAATAGCCCCATATTTCAACACTGCTACCAACAAAATAAAACAATGTTCTATTTGTAAAAGCTGTGTTAATTACTTTACTAAAACTCTTATGTATTAATTTCCCGGCATTTTTACACTTATGGAACTATTGAACACACGCATGCTACCTTGTAATTTTTCGGGAGCACGAAGAGCAAGGATGTAATGTAGACTTACGCGGTTAACTCGTTAGGGTCAAAAGAGTTTGCTAAAGGCAAGTTTCTAAGCAAACTGAGATCCATGGTACGGAAAAATTATTCTGTAAAACGCATTTTCACAAGAATGCTTTAGTACGGATGAACCGTAAATGGGAATTATAAAGTAAACAATTATTAACCTTGGACATAATTTATTATATATCTGTTTATTTTGAAAACAATTATGTGGGTTAACTTTAAGGGTAAATTTCATTATAAGGTATTTAGAGGAAGAAAATTATTCTTATTTCAAGAGGAGAAGCATTCATTTACAAGTATCTCTCCCATCAGATAGACTTACCTTTTCCCTCCGGGAAGAAGTTAAGCCTCCCTGAGGTATGTGACTTAGCTATATGTTGCATAATTTTTAAATACTTTCCGCACCAGAGGATTGGTATGTCCTCTTGATAGATTTAATATTTTCTATGTCATTAGGATAAAGAACGTATTTCCACTTATCCTTTGTCAACATTCTTTCAGGAGGTTGTAAAGGGTAGATACCGTTTTATTAAACCCACACTGGGAGTAGGTATAGTTTGGGTACGCTAACCCTTTTAATAAACTTTGAGTTTTATCAATTTTATCAATGCAACAACCAGAAGAACAAAATTACTCGGAACTGGACAATCCACTATAGACAATATTTTTATTCAAAAGAGCCCCCTAGAAAAATTGTACAAACAAATAGAGATACCCATGTAGCCCTACTAGTTCTGGGAAAGCCTATGACAATGTATCTATTTCACAGATATGGAAGTAAATACAAAACTTGAGTATAAACTTAATGAGGCACAAAATCATATTATGAGGAAAACTATCCCAAAATCAAAGTGGGTAACGAAGTGAGCCAATCGATCACAACAACAAAAAGACCAAGACAAGGTCTTGTTTATTTCCCACCTCATGTAAGAGCGATCTAGACAGATCCCTAGACAAATGTAGTACAAATTATTAAAATATGGATTTAAGGGTATAAAAGGATAACAAAAATTTTAACACTATTATTCGCAGAGGAACAGGTCGTAATAGTAAAAGAAGGACACGATCTTAGTAATATGATATAAGAACTGAAGGAAGAGTATGAGGCAGCAGGCTCAACAATAAACATTCTAAAATGTGAATATTTAATACTAGGGAAAAAGTGAAGTTTGCGAGCTAAGGTTTGAAAACAACAAAATCAAGAGGTTTAAACATGCATAAATCTAAGGACGATCGTCAATAAGAAAGGCGGTAGTGAGGCAAAAAACAATAATGAAAGCATCAAAGAAACCCATTTATAAAATGGTTTTTAAAGCGTTACACTAAATGTATCAGAGGTATATGATGTTACCAAAGGTAATAATAAGAAGATAATGTCGATGGAAATGCACTATAGTGACAAGGCGCCAGTAAATCGAGATATGAAAGAATTAGATATGAAAATGTATAAAGATACGAGAGAGGAGATAGAAAGAAGTCAATTAGCATGGCTTGAACATGGAAAGAGGATGACAGAAGTCTGATGGCTCGGAAAAATACTAGAGTGGATTCCTGCTGAGAAAAGAAAGAAATGACGGTCACGAAGAACATTGTGTGATGATATCGACGAGGCAATGAACGCAAGAATCCTAGAAGGGGTATTAATACATAGCAGAAGAAATTGGATGTTGAAGACAGAGAGGCGTTGCCGATTTATTGATTACCTGCTACCTATACATAGTTTTATATTGAAACTAACACCCAAATTTGAATAACAATCAGGATATAGTTATACTTTTTGTGAGTTTGTGTGTGTGTTTGTGTGAAATTTACTATAGTAAGTACCCAATTAAACTAAATGACAAGTTAAACGAAGTAATTGTTTTGTACATTAAAGGTGCCCTGAAATTATTTCTCTGTATTTCAAGGATGTTGTAAGTGGCTGGTGATAACTTTTTCCCATTGTATTAGACTATGTTTGCTTGAGAAAAACTTTGTCCTATTTGCAAAATGATATATCAGAAATATTGATGCCTCTTGTTTAAGATATTTCTTTTATACGGAGCTATAATATAAATTTTTGTAAACGGTAAATATATATTTGTTTTTTATAATATTAAGTCTTGCGTAAGGATATTTTATACACAATATTAATAAAGAACATAAGTCAAAATACAAATACAAGAATTATAATTGAATTTCAAATTCAATTATAATTCTTGTATTTGTATTTTGACTTATGTTCTTTATTAATACACAAGAAGACATATTGCGATATTTATAATAATAATAATAGTAACTGTTAAAAAACTTTATTATTAAAATTGAATCCGATTCTATCAACAAAATAAAAGTTAATAAATAATAAAAACCATCTTCATTTACCCGATTAATAGGCATAGTTTTCTTTGGCGCCGTTTCAGAGCACGTTAAGGGTTGGTTTGATCGTTTGTCTACGTGCCTCTGTTCTTAGTAACAGTGAATCCTTATCAACTTTTAGCTCTACCGCATGGAAACTAACCTCTTTTGTTTTTTTTTTTATACTAAGGGAATGATGCGTATACACTTTTTAGAGCTCCTTTACACCGAGGGTTTACTTCCGGTACGCCAGCATGCGCACTTAATGTTAGAAAACTCATAGCTCACGAGATATGCCAAAATATTTGAATATTTTATTTGACCGGGTGGCCAAGGCTCCCGCTAAATCCTATACCCTATATACCTTGTTATAGGGATTCCTAAACCTAGTTTCATGTGCAATGTGTCCTATCTGAGTAAAATATAATAATCACTAACTGAGCGTGTTCTCACAAAAAAAAATAAAATAAAAAATAGAAATTTTCATAAAATTCCCTAAAATGGCATTTGTTTTGTATTGTAATGCAATTTTATTTGTTTCGGAACTACATGTGTTTAATGGTTAATAATTAAAGTTTCTGATGAGGGGAAATATGTAATTTTATTTTGTGATGATTATGGGTAATCATCTTTTACGCCATCAGTGTTATTTTTGAAAAATTTTAACTACTAAATTGAAAACATGTTCAGTCTGATTGAGTTATATTAAGTATTCCTTTATAGTTATCAATCAATTAATCAGTATTATAAAATAAGTACGGACACTGACCGACCTTTTTTTTCACCCAAGAGTTTGTGATTTTTTGAATATTTCCGGGGAAATAAATAGGGAATTTCTCTACCACGCGAAACACATCGACGCAGGTTTCAACCTTAGGGATATTCGGGATTCCACCGTAGTGGCTCCTAAAGTTCCCATATTATCCTTATGGAAACAGCCAAAGGCCCGGATCAACCTTGTTATTCTCAGAAGGATTTTGGATAAGTTGATATTTTTGGGGCTTTGGGGCACAGTAAATCGATTGGCACCGGTCTCGAACTTGAGAAATTTAGGATTAAGCCCCAGTTTTTCCTAGAGTTTACACCCCGACAAACGTTTATTTTTCGTTCAAATATTTTAATTTTTTAGTTTTATGGGGTGGTTTTCGGCTACGGGATAATGATTGGCATCGGTCTCAGTCGTGTGAAAATTCAGGATTCCACACCACTGGCTCCTATATTTCCAATATTATCCTTATGGAGCTGAGCACGGGGCCGGATACAACGTTTTATTCGCCAAAGGATTTTGGATTCTTAGATATTTTCAGGTTTTTTGCCACGGAAGTCTATTGGCACCGGTCTCAAACTTGGGAAAATTTGTGATTACGCCTCAGTAGTTCCTAGAGTTCCTGCCTCGGCAAACGTCTTTTTTTCGTTCAAGGGGTTTTTTAAAATTTTTAATGGTTTGGGATGGTTTTCGGCAACGGGGTATTGTTTTACATCAGTCTGAACCTTGGGAAACATGGCTTCTAGATTTGGCTCAATCCCACTGGTTCCTAGTGCAACCGAGTACAAAACATTTATTTTCACCCAAGGATTTTTGTGTTTTGATATTTTTGGAGTTTTAGCCAAGAGAAATTGATTGGCACCGATCTCATTATTCCAAAAATTTGAAATTGTACCCAGTGGCTCCAAGATTTCCCGTGTTATCCTTAAAAAGCTTATTTTTACAGCTATTCAATCCCACACACACCCGCAACGAAGTAAAGAAAGAAGTTCTGAACAATCGTTCTAATGCTTCTCCAAGTTAACAGACAACCCTAACGTTATGAATGTTGATATGTACGGTATGATATATTGTGTATAAAATGTATTTATTGTATGTATATAATAAATAATTGTTCGTATTTAACCTAACTAATATACTATAAATGTTCCGTCTTATCCGAACGAAGGTAGGTCTCTCGATACTATTATTAAAGTAGCACCTCCAGTTAATAAACAATATGTTCAGTGTAATTATTGTTCTAAATAGAATCCAATCGTTCAAAAACGTGATTGATTTGAAAAAAAACTTTCAAAATAAATGAAAAAATATTAATAATGTTTTGAAGATATCGAATTGAAAAGAGTTGAATTTTTTAAATAAGTCTTTTTTTAAATACTAGAAGTATATCATAATCTATATTGAACATTCCTTGAAAGTAAAACAGGGTCTAATGAAAGCCACTTGAAGAAAGGACAGGATTTGTTAATAAGAAGTCAGAAATTTAATTGTAATTTTCTATCATCCTAATCAGAACTATTTAGCTAATTTGCAATTATAACTATCATTACAGTTGTTCTGTCCATTACAATTATATGAACTATATATAAACGTCTTATATAAACTAGTTGTTTCTATGAAAAGTATAACAACTCATACGTATTGAAAGAAGCAGTTAATATTATCAATTTATAAAGATCAATTTCGATTATTGTAATAAATTACAGACATCTAATGGAATAACGTTTTAGTAATAGATTTTAGCAACATTACTTTCTCCAAATATGGAAATTGAATCAATTTCATGTATAACATACAGTGCCGTACGTGACGGACTAACTGATTAACGCACAAGGGAGATTTATAGAGAAATAAATTTTAAAATGTTAGGAACCATTTGTTTCATAACGCAGAGCCCCATTATAAAGAGATTAAGCAAAATTATTGTTTAAACCGATATAAATGCAAATAAAAAGTATTTTCAAAAAATAAGTACTCAGAGTTTTTGCCTTTCTCTCTTTCAGTCTGTCTGTTTGTCTGTCTGTCTGTCTCTCTCTCTCTCTCTCTCTCTCTCTCTCTTTCTCTGTATATATACATATATATATATATATATATATATATATATATATATCACATTTTTTACACTTTTTATTATATTTGTAATTCACACTCACACAGTTTTCACTCTTCTTTACATCTAAATGTTTATCATTTTATATTGAATCAGAACATTGACCACTGTAGGTCGCCACAGAAGATATTGTATTTATCTCTGTGGAAATCATATGTCTGTCTTAATCCTTCCATGTATCTTCATATCTTCCAAAATCTTCCACACTGAGTGTTTAGTACAACTTAGAGTGTTATGAATATGGACAAGATCAATGGTAAAATTATGTGTTTTAAATAGTTGCGTATTAAAGCTTCCGAAATGTATAGATAAATGTTGCTTTAACATTTAAGAGGTCAATATTTCCAAAATATTGCACTGCTTAGGTTTCTAGAGGAGAAGCACGTATCGTCGTCTCTGTATGTGAAAGCAAAAGCGGCTTTATAAATATGCATATAAATGTGAGAGCTTTTCCATGATAAGAAGCGAGTCTTATCGCCATATAAATCATACAAAAGAACACGTGAACTATTCTGTGAGTAAAGTTGAGCAAAGAGTCCCATTTATTTTGCTTAGTCGTAACTTATGATTCTGAAAAAGGAGCTTTCTTACGTCTTTTAGAATGTCGTCATTTAAGTATATATATATATATATATATATATATATATATATATATATATATATATATATATATATAATTAAATATGTATTTATACGAACCTGATTACAACGTATTTTTGTACATTTCTGATTCTTGTTTTGTAAAAGATACCTGACTGAAAAGGTACATTGTATACCATATAATGAGCCGTTCCCTCTCGACTAGTCTTCAGTTTTTTTTGTAATTATTTAAAAATAAATTTTGTGTATTTAGTAACAATAAACATACCATTAATTTATCTTCTATTAATTACTAAAACAAGAACAAATTGTACAATATCAAGAGCATAGTGGTACAATATATTACAATTAAAATATTAGAAAGAACCCCAATACCACAAAAATAATTTTTAAAAACAAATAATACGAATTACTTAAGATTAAACTCTTATTTACAATTCGATGACAATGTCATCATCATCAGTGGGCCTGTTACAAAATTAAAATCTAGAAACAAGGAGTTACAAACTACCTATTGTAACTTAATGGTCACTCTAGTTGAAACATACTATGCAAAAAATTATAAATTATAATTATAATTAATTATATAATTATAATTAATAATTTTTATCATTCTCTTTGAATTTGGGAAACAACAAATTTATCAACATATTTTTTTATTAATATCTTGTTTAAAATGTTCACCCGCTAAACATGGTTTTGTGATGTCTCAGTTGTTGACATGTTTGGATTGCTTTCACCTATCAGAACCAAATACTTACTGGTCAGCATCAACCGCAAGTCAACATAGAGTATCTGCTACTACTAATCGTGAGACAGGTAATGCCAACCTGTTCGAACTCGTCTGATAGATAATCAACTACTTTTGTAATATGGGTAAACTGAGGTTTAATATCCGATTTTATTGTCATTGTCATTTTAGTTGTGTTTTCAAATATTATATTTCTATTTTATAGTTTCATTTAACGAGGTGAAATATATTTCGAGGAGATAAAGATCGATGTCTTGTATTTTTAAATTACCTATATTAACTAAAATTATTCCGCTTTTGGTGATTTATTGAAGAATTTTAGTTTGTATATCATGCCACTATAGTAAACTTGTAATTAGTGTAAAACTTTTAAAATTTCATTTAAAGAATTTACAATTGTAGCTTTTTAAACATGAGCTCAGACTCTCCTGAATACGTGGGAGCTCTTTAGGAAGGTTTATAATTGCATCGTAAAAGGTTTTTGATAGAAACGATAGTTTTGAATGAAGCATTACACTGATATAGAAATACTTGATAAATATATCAAGATTTATCTGAACATAAACGAACTCCTAAATATATATCAAACTGAAATATCTAGGAATGCACCGGTGCATTGTTTTATATAAGACCCTGAGAATATTTGGTTAGATCATAATCTGCATTCGCTCATCATCGTTATAGAGAAATTCTGTCACATTGTGTCTAACTAACAAACATGAATATCTCATAAACATGAACTATATAATGAGAGTATACGTCTATTTTTAAGATCAGCTTAGAAAATTATTCTTCCATATATATCATACCGGCAGCAAAAAATTGCATCCCACCACAAGAATGTACTTTTAAAATATCAAGGAATAACGCGGCTATTGTTACTGAAAAAGGTGACCAGGCGCCATTTTCATTATATCTCCATATTCAGGCATGTTTTGTAGAGTGTACTGAAGACCCTGCGCGTATGTCTATTGTTTTGTTTAATTAACTTATTGATTTATTTCGTAGCAGTTTCCATTTTGTGTGTGCATATTCCTATATTCCATATTTATTTTATCATTTGTTAAAGCCTTTTTTATTGTATGTGAATATTGCGGATTTTTAGTTCTATTTTCGTTATATTTCATGAAGTCATTCTAGTAAAGGTAGTATGTATGATATACTCAGACAAGATCACAATGTAGAGAAAATTACAGAGATTTAGAGGGCAAAGGTTTAGACCGTTTGTTAGTAGGTGCAAATGCACTTGATTACTCTTGTTAGCAGGACCATTTAATGTTCTTTTTTATTGAAACTGCTATTTGATTTCAAAATATTTTAAATTAGTTGAACAAAACCTACTGAAAGTATTACCGTCATACTTTAGCTGATAGTCCTCACCTGATAATCGATATTATCCAGCCTTTGAAATAAGAAAAAGCTTTGGTAATGTTTGGCTATTGTCTGACATTATAGAAACATATTTTATCACAAAAGGAAATCTATATTTTAAATGTTACGTCGCAGAACAGGTAATCTATCTACTCATTTTTGGTACACTCGCAAGTATAAGAATTTCATTTTATTAAGACCTTTTATAAAACAAATCTATATTGTTGTATCTCGTCCATATTTGTGGCACTTGTTAACTGTTAACAGCCACCTGTCAGTTATAATTCTGAACAATCTTTGAATATTTCGTAAACGTTCAAATTTATTCATTACTAGTGAATAAATCGAAACCGAATTCAGTTCGTACGTAAGTACGGATACATCAGTTGACTCTCGAGAGCACTTAACTCGTAGCGTTGTTACTGTGATGATTTTCTCATACGACTGCATTACTATTTCGAATAAAATAGCTTAGTTTAAAATTACTGCCAAAAGAATTCTATTAAAAGCCTGTTGGTTAAAATCTATTTCATTTTATTACATAGCCATTAAAATTTAATTATAAAACATTCTTTTTGCTGTACATAACGTCATAGGGTCTTACCTTGATTTAGGTTTTGAAATATTTTGGAATGTTCAAGCCTTTACCATATTCGGGACGTTTTAAATTTAAATAAAACGATGTTTAGTACACGCTAATTAATAATACGTAACGTAGTTTGTATGGGTTTAATTTTGTTGCTAGTCTAAAGTCGAGTTGGAACCTGAAATTTTAGACGATTAAAAATAAAGTTTATTTCTTTTAATAATTTAATTTTGTAATTGGTTTTATTAAATTATAAGCAGTTTTGGGCTATATAACTGTTTATAATTGAAACGCCTAGTCACTGATTTAATCAGATGTACTTGTACTAATCAGTTGGAGAATAGCCTGTTTATACTTAACATTAATATTAGCAAACACCTAGTCACTCATCTACTCGGATGTTCTTCATCTAATGAGTTGGGAAATAGCCTACTTATACTTAACATTTACTGATAACAATCCCTGATGTATTCAGATGTTTTTCAACTAATGAGTTGGGAAATACCCTATTTGCACTTAACATTTATATAAGCAAACGCTTAATCACTAATATATTTAGATGCTCTTCAACTAATGAGTTGGGGAATACCCTATTTATACTTAACATTTATATTAGCAAACGCCTAGTCACTGATCTATTTATATATTCTTGAACTAATGAGTTGGGGAATACCCTATTTATACTTAACATTTATATTAGCAAACGCCTAGTCACTGATCTATTTATATATTCTTGAACTAATGAGTTGGGGAATACCCTATTTATACTTAACATTTATATTAGCAACGCCTAATCACTGATCTATTCAGATGTACTGGAACTAATGAGTTGGGTAATAGCCTATTTATAATTAACATTTATATTAGCAAACGCCTATTTGCTGATCTATTCAGATGTACCTAAACTAATGAGTTGGTGAATAGCCTATTTATACTTAACATTTACCTTAGCAAACGCCTATTTGCTAATCTATTCAGATCTACTGGAACTAATGAGATGGTGAATAGCCTACTTATACTTAACATTTATATTAGCAAACGCCAATTTGCTGATCTATTCAGATGTACTGGAACTAATGAGTTGGGTAATAGCCTATTTATACCTAATATTTATATATGCAAACGCCTATTTGCTGATCTATTCAGATGTACCTAAACTAATGAGTTGGGTAATAGCCTATTTATACTTAACATTTATATTAGCAAACGCCTATTTGCTGATCTATTCAGATGTACTGGAACTAATGAGTTGGGTAATAGCCTATTTATACTTAACTTTTATATTAGTAAACGCCTATTTGCTGATCTATTCAGATGTACTGGAACTTATGAGTTGGGTAATAGCCTATTTATACTTAACATTTATATTAGCAAACGCCTATTTGCTGATCTGTTCAGATGTACTGGAACTATTGAGTTGGGGAAAATCTATTTATACTTAACATTCATATTAGCAAACGCCTAGTCACTGATCTAGTCAGATGTTCTTGAACTAATGAGTTTGGGAATAGCCTATTTATTCTTAAAATTTATATTAGCAAACGCCTAGTCAATGATCTAGTCAGATGTTCTTGAACTAATGAGTTGGGGAATAGCCTATTTATACTTAACACGGACTAAGCTGTTACTTTTACTAAATCCGTTACTTTCCTCACTACATTACAAATACTGACTCCTCACAAGCGCGACAAAGACTGTATATATGTGCATACCCCTTTTAGCGATCTGTTGTATTTTATACACTTTACTTTTTAAAATGTTCTAGACTTTACGAGAAATGTAAGATTGTGGTGCCTGCTATAAGGTGAATAGACTTGTAAAGTTGACAAGTCGATTCCGTATATTATAGACTTTGTACCCTACAATAATGTTTAGATTAATAATAACCGACTGAATAAATATTTTTGCTTCCAATGATAGTAATATGAATAATAAATGTTTATATTAAGGTTAATATTCTGAGTTTGATAGAGGGGCTAAAGAGATATTTATTTAAAACTAAGCATTAAAATAAATTATGTATCTATAGCAAAATTAAGACCGACAGACTTACGAAACCAGTAGAAATAACTATAGATGCTAGTAAATCTTTCTGTTACTTTTCTAAAGCCTTTTGATTTTAAATTGTTTTTTTAAATAATAAACGTTAAAAAACTGTTTTCAATATCTCATTTTCTTAAATTATAAATTGTTTAAACAATTTTAAAAATATTTATACTATACTATATTACATCTTTATAACTTGTTTATCCTCGATAATTTGGTAATTTATTTACGCTTATGGAGTATTTTATACCTTTAGTTGTTTTCTAGTTACCGTGATTAGTTTACAAATCCCTTACACGAATCAAAGTCAAATCAGTTTATATATTTATATATTTTTTTCATATGATTTATATTTAATTATAATTATGTTATAAAAATATTTTATTTATATATTCTTTTAAAATTCTGTCTTATTTCTTTCTAGAGAGAAAATATTTAATTAGTCTCTAGGTTTTTGTTTTTTTGTAGTGTATACGATTGATTACATATCGTAAGAAATTACCGGATTCCTTTGATATACTTATAAATCTATGTTTTATATTTTATTACCAGTATACCGTGTTATTACGTTATTTGAGAAATTACTTTCGTTGTTATAACATGCAGTAAACATAAAAATATCTTGTATTAGACTATTCAATTCTGTATTTCAACAATATATCACACTTGTAACTCTTTACTGTTAGTCCAAGGGACATTTTTATACTATTTTGAACATATACTATATACAATGTTTTAAAAATATTATTTAAATTTCGAAACTCATTTATACATTACGAAACAATATGCACTTTGATAAGTGACACAAAAACCATTTCTGTCGTCTTAATTTGTGTCACACAAATTGTTGTCTTACACAACAAAGTTCAGTTGTTTTGCTTTCTCTAAATTATTATACATCAGATTTTTTTTCTGTTTGTTATTGGTAAAATAGTATTTAAGTCATATAATATCCAAACTTTCCAACATTTACGATGAGAAGAGATAAACTTTCATTAAAGCATCGAAACTAT
Organism: Prosapia bicincta; assembly: GCA_036971475.1. Lineage (NCBI taxonomy): Eukaryota > Metazoa > Arthropoda > Insecta > Hemiptera > Cercopidae > Prosapia > Prosapia bicincta. The sequence goes on along the minus strand of JBAIZL010000004.1, from coordinate 237,826,493 downwards.
AAACAAATAAAATGACTAGATATATTACATAAATTTCGGGGGAAAAACTGTCTTGAAGCATTTTAGTATCAGCAAATAAATTTGAAGATTAATACATTATTAGGTATGGTAAGTAATATGAATTGCAAAATATACTGTACTATTAATGTAGTATTTAAGTACTTTATTTGTATTAATGCAGTTAATACTAAGTATACTAAGAAGTGTGAATGGCAGAAATATAGTGTGCTATTAATGTAGTATTTAAAAACTAATCTTTCCTCTGATTCAGAACTAAACAAAGGATTCTGATTATACGGGTTATAACAGGTTATTAGTTTGTGTATCTCCTAACCCTTTGACGCGGTCAGAACATGTTCCCGGACTGTTGCACAATGAGACAGTATTGCCTCGTCTACATTGCAACCTATCGCTGCCAATAACAATTTGATAGACAGTTATTACTGTATAGATTCACAGTTCAATATAATGTTACTACAATTAACTAATCTACTTTAACTTTACTTAAAGACTCTGAGAAAATAGGAGGCCTAAGGGACAAGAGGAAACCTTAAGAAAAGGGATTAATGAAGTGGGAGAATACGCTGGTAAGCTCTTTCGAATAAAAGAATCCAGAAACTAAATTAGGACTTTATCTTATATAAAACACAAACACAAATTCGAGCAAACTGTTCAGGAATTTAAAAATCTCACTTTACAGCAATTTTCAATTTACTTTAGTTCGTTTGGATTTCAAAGTATTTTATATCCATTTGATTTGAAGAATTTATTATATTATTTGTTATAGGACGTTCTATTTTTTAATAAAACTAATTACTCAGTTATCAAGATAGTTGTTAGTCATTGCAAAAGTTTACAAAAAAGGATTCATTTACTAATGTTAACGATAACTGTACAACAATGGATGATCTTCTGTAAATTTAAAACATTTCATTATAATATAAACAGAAATTACATATTATTTTGTTTTAGATAAGTAATACTTTATTTTGTTTAAAACAATAATACTAGTTATAATAGTGACAACATAGGAACTAAATTGTGCAAAAAAATCTTTATAGTTAATTGTCAGTTTATATATTCAAGATTTCGGTCTAGCAATAGATCCTCCCATTTCTAGAGTAATTTCTAGGGTTTTGAAGATATATAAATGTTGTTAAACTGAAACCTAGGTCCTAGAAACCTAGTGAGTGAAAACACTTTTCAATGGTATCGGTGACATAATCCTTGAAATACCCCAGATGCGAAAACACACTTTAAATAAAGAATAAAACAGAAATACGAGATACAGGCATTGCCATTTCGACAAACCAGCTATATAATTTACTGCCCGGTTTTACTATCTAATTGATACATAAAAGTTTAATATACCTCTTTGGACTCGGGACAGGATATGTGTACGTCTGATTAGAAACCTCTCCAAGTGATACATTATTTCCCAAGTATCAAGGGGTTAATAATTAAAAACCCTTCCTCTTAAATTAGTCCTCAATTTTTCTTTTACTTGTACTTCAACATTCATCATTTTGATTTACATAAAATCGTTGTATATTGACAGTAAACAATAAATATAAACATTTAATTAAATAAAAACTCAGTGCATGCCTGACTCAAAGAAACCTGATTTATTAAGCGTTTGGCAACATTTCGACGACTAAATTGACGTCCTCATTCAGGTCTAGAAGTATAACAGACAGAATTAACATCTAAATCATAAAAATTCACAACAAATTAACATTTTATTTTTCAATGAATCATGTGTTTTTTACTCACGCATCAACTGAGTTTTTATTTTCCAAAATCTTTTGATTGTACACCTCATCATAAAAATTAAATGATTTAAACTATCGTAAAATATGTATGTATTATGTAATGATCTATTCGATCAGGAAGACGATATAATTTGAATCTAAAGAGAAAAATACTATTAAAAATTGTTAGGTTAGTAAATTTCCCCTCGAATATAAATATATCTTTATAAAAACAAGTATTTCAACTTCTTATCTGTAACACATGAGTGCCCATCATTGTCCAACTATCAGAGACCGCTTATTGCGTAGACCTAATTGGCTGACTTTGTTGAATATGTTGAACTATTTTTGAATGTGTTTGGTCATACAGGGCACTAGACAAATGTAATGAATCAGATAACCGAAAATATATCTTCAAAATTATATCTTTTATCTATTACAGGTTTTAGAGGCCACTCATAGCTTGTTTGTACTCAATAAGTTTAAAATATTTAAACTTGTTACTTGTAATATTAAAAATATTAACATTAAAATTTAGATCTTGTAAGAGAAATTCTTGAAACTTTTCATAGCCAAAAATTCAACCAAACCACTTTAGTATTCTTTACCCAAACTACTGTTTTCAAAATAGTGACCTGTGTGTTTAGAAAATTAATCTTTTTAGGAATGTCGCATGTGTGATGTATTTATTTCCCTATTACCATGATCCTGTTTTCTATTTCAACCTATATTAGTTTTATAACGGTCATTTAAAAATATATCTTCTTATGTAACAACTTTACAAGACCGTCGGTCAAACGCCTAAGAAACTAATTAGGAGATCCTTTGTATTTCTTTCTTTTTTTTAAATTTTCAAGTAATATTCATTAATAAAATATTTAAAGTTAAAGAGAGAAAGTTAGAGAAAATAAGATAATGTAGCTATCAGAATCAAGAGTAAATTAGATAGTTTCATTTGATGCCCGCTTGAATATTACTTTTATATAATAAGTTTATAATAATAAGAATTTACCGCTATAATAATTTTAAATGTACTCATAATTTTTAACTTATCTGATGAAAATTGTGTAAATAGAATTCCCTATCTGTAAATATCCAAAGCGTAGATGAATAGAAGCTAAAATACAATAGGGTTTAACACACCTATCTCAGAATCACAGAGAATTAAATTAAGTTTGGACAAGTAATTAGTGTAATTTGCTACTGTTACCAAAATTTAATTTCATGATATTATGGTTTGGTCACGTTGTGAGAGAGTATCTAATGCGTGTACAACAAAGATTGAAGAAATAGAACCACTGCAACAGTTGTTTACAAGTTTAGTGGTATACGGAGAATTTTATAAAATAAAATAGCTTATAAAAAGATAACTTTGAAAACATTTGGGCTATATAACTCTACATACATAACTTGAAGTCCTGACTGACTGATGATTAACGCACAGCCGAAATTATTGATGATACTGACTTGAAATATAAAGAGAGCATTTATAATACTGCGTAAGAGCGCACTAAAACGGATTTTCCAAAATATAAATTTTAAGGGGTAGAGGTAAAAAAAAAAAATAGATAGAAGTCTGATGTAACAAATACACAGAGTTCACATTTGCCTGACTATATAATGGAAACCTTTCGTTCTATAGAAATGAAACTTTTGGAAGTAATTGAACCCACTTCTTAAAAGTTTCTGTTATAATTAAAGCCCGATTAGATACGTCTAAGCCGATAGTTAAAAAAAAATGAAAATTGTACCGCCTACATTTCTGTTTGAGCATCCAGTCACTAGAAATTAGGAATTTTTAATATTGATGCAAGTAAAAATCATTAGATGGCAGTAGTCACGCTATGGCGTAGAGCAGATATTTATACGTATATTCGTTTACGTTAGTTTGTATAGCAGCTGTCAATAGCAATTCAATTTATAAGTTAATATATTAAAACGTAATTGTAATAAGTCTTTAATTTATAAGTTACTAAATATAATAAATTATAAAATAAATCTTAGTAGATTATTATTAATTAATAAATATAGGTTCTAGGTTTTTATGTATCAACTTCTTATTTGAACGTAATAAATTCAGAATTAGACTAAATTGTTCTCTTTTGAGAATCAAACAAATTAGGCTATTATTTACGCTTTAATTTCTAGATATACTGATTTTAAATTATTTAGTAACTATCATTTCATGTGAATTGGGAGTTGGCTATAGCTGTTTTTCAGTAACCATATGTACATGTTTAGATAAGACAAAATAAATACCTTTGTACATTACAAAAAACTTTATACTTTGGCAACTTCTTTTTGTTACCTTTTAATTTCTGTTCGAATTGATGATTTATATGTATAACAGGAATAATTGATTTGAGATGTGACTGTTTCTCACACGAACAATTTCCGCACGTTCTAGAGTAAGCTCTTAAAGTGGCTTCCAGATAGAAGAACTGCAGTGATATATTAAAAAAAAAGAAATTATAAGTCAACATGAAAGAAAAAAAATATAATAAATGAACAAGTAAATTCACAATATTATTTTTATACCATTAATCCATCAGATTATCCTTTTAAATTCAAAAGAATGCAATTACCAGCTAAAGACACGACATTTAACAAATTACAATGACAGTCATTATAAATAGCATAAATTTATTTGGGAGATGACTGTTTCTCACATGAAATACTTTATGTTTCAAGCCCTAGAGAAAGCACTTCCAGTAGTTTAGTGATTTTTGCTCCAGATGGAAGAACCATAATGTTCTTCATAAAGAGGTTTTGAGATAATCAATGTATCAGTGAAAATTAAAAATACAATATCCAACAACTTGAATAGATCTTTTTGCCTAAATTTAATTAAATAAGATATGTATTTGAGTAATATTTTTTAAAACTCATTTTATCATATTTGGATATGTTTGAGATGAAACAATTAGCATTTAAAATATTTTTCAAAACGTAATAAAAGTTATTAGAAAAAGGTATTAGCAGTAAAATAATATGATATTTATAGAATTTTGTCAACAGATTTGAAGAATAAATTTTTAAAATAAGCTACTTTTTAAAAATTTCAATGACTCAAATACCAATAAATACCCCTTCTCTTGTATGTATATTCAATATGTACTATCAACTATCATTATTATGTTTATGTAAAGTGTAACAACTTTAAACTAAAAAGCCGTGACGAAGGCGCTAATATATGTTTATGTAAATATATATATATATATATATATATATATATATATATATATATATATATATATATATATATATATATATATATATATATATAGGCTATGTATAAAAATATTTACAAAATGGATTTTAGTGTAGGCAGGTTTGTTGTTACAGGTCACCATATATTGCTCTTAAAAGTTGAATGATCATCGATTTTAGATACATTAGAAATATAATGTATCCAATGCATTAATAAAGGTTAATGCATCCACAAACACCCCCTCCCCCCACACACACTGAAACTGTCCTTTTAATTGTATTACAATAAATATTTTATTATTTGTAATTATCCTGAATGAGTGAATAATAAAATAATAGGATCAATATAAACAGACTATTAGAATGGAAACTATTGCACTTCAATACTTAGATACATTTATAATAGATATATAGTCAATAAAGTCATACTTCTTTCAAATAAAGTGAACAGAATCCTACTTATATAAATGTAAAAACAAATGCTGCATTAAAATGTTGCCTATTCATAAACATTAATTTATTACATAATTATTTTGATTCCAATACATAATAAATGTTTTTAAAAACAACAAAATTGTTGCCCCAAATCTCAAAATATCTTATTACCGTTGTTTATCTGCAAAGCTGAATTGACATTATTTATTACCCCAGAGCACACTAAGGTTAGCAGACAATATATAAAACCACACGTAACCCTATAAAACTTTTAACTGCAGCTGGGTTCCATCTCACAAAATTTAAACATTTATGAGAATATATTGTGCAGGTCAACATACTATTAAGTTAGAAATTTGGATCACGGTTATCCATTATTTGTCTTTCAAGGAGATTTATAAGTAAAAGAAAAAATATTCGAGTTTAAAACTAATGTTTAAAATCACCTCATAATTTTCGATGCAATGTATACTCACAGACATGAAAACAGTACAGAATTTAATTCATAAATTCGTACATTAATATTTATATTTTTTCACCGTATTTCTAGTTTTCATTTCTATGTTCACTTATTGAATTTGTAAAATTTGTGTTCAAAGTACTTGCAATTGTAATAACGAAAGCACCTTATCCTTGTTATTTTACATATAATACAACGTATTGTTATAAAGATTGAATCAACCTTATGTGACATTATTTAATTAAAGTCAGTCATAATATGGGGTTGACGGAAGTTATATAAAACGGAAAATGTTTTTGAACGGAAAACATCATGTAATATTTGAAAGTATATGATCATGTTAACCTAAATGAACCACCTATAATACGATATAATAGTTGTTTAGTAAGTATTTTACTGTTATATTCAAACCAGTTTCTAAAAAGGTATTGCATTAATTGGAATAGTAATAAGACTGCAAATCAGTTGCTGGAATGTCGCAATTAATAAAATAGATTGACTCGATATTCAACCGGCTTATCATTTGTTGAATAACATTGAAAGTTATTAGTAAAAGTGTAAGAAGACAAAAAATACCACAACAAAAAGATGTGATTAAACACCTATACTTAGTCATTAATTTTTTTTAAGGAAATATCTTCTTATTCATATTTTTTAAAAGTTTATAATTGTGGCTTTAAATTCTAAAAATTGATAAATTCTAAATTTATGAAGTGTAATTAAATCTAAATTACCTTCTGTAAACTTGGAGGCCAAGGTTACTCTTATTACTTTTTTATTGCAACGTAGGAAAACACCAAACCTAATTGTTAATGGATGTATGGGAAAATTCCATTACTGAAACATACCTAATTATTTTACCACTTAGCTTTAGTAAACGCAAGTATAATAGAAATATTTAGAAGCAATAAAATATGATAACTTATTTTCATGTTTATATACTTCTGGAATCATGTGCTACCCTTAGAGCTAAAAATATGGGTCATCCTTAGAAATAACATTAGACAAGCTGGTGATAAGTTTCAACGTTTTAAAAGTTAGATGTACACATACATACAATGTTCAATGGAAGTAGTTTACACCATACTACGAGCAAAAGTTATCGATCGTCTATATCGTACGGACCTTTCCGCCTTACATATCACTTCTGCACGCCGTGGATAACAGAACCCTCGTATTTTTCCTTTATTTTGTGAAGCAATTTAATCATCTCGAAAATTCTCTATTAATCTTGACAATATGAGGTGCTCAACCGATTTTGTTTGCTTTAACCTTATTCAAAATCCAACAGAAATTCAGATACAAGTGTAGAATAAAGAGTATTCTGATCAAGAAAGGTTTCTCCATCCCCTTAGTGTCTCTAATGATAATATCGTGGAAGTATGAACTTACACATAAATGTAGGTATAAAAAAGTATTTTATCATGACGACCTATTTAAAAGTAGGGTGATGCCATTTATAGATTGGTAATAGAAAAAATGTCCCTTTTAAAGGAATGTTTGTTGTTGCCAATTTAATAGTGAAGTATTTGGCCTTTAGCTGCTTCAAGAACTGTAATTGATAACAGTATGTACTCTCAGTCGAGGTAAAACCTTAACAGAATCGTTTCTTCTCTGGCTTTCCTGGTTTAAACGTTTATACTGGACTGTTTTCTGAGGCATCACACAACACTTTTTGTTGAGTAGAGTCACTCCATTTGTGGTTGTAATCCTGTGGGCATACTTACATGAGTCGATCTTGGTTCCCTTGCTTTTTGAATTTTGCATTTTCGGACTACTGCATGTTTTATAAACCAGGTTTTAGAAAATAACCAAACTACCTGTTAAATCTTTTCATAAATACATTGTGTACCTCAGCGTAGATGATTTTGTTTTTTAAACTCGGACACTGTCTCTATTATTTTTTCAGGTTCACATCAATGTACAGCACTAATTCATGATGAGATCTTCACCTTCATTTCGTACATGTTCCAGTGCCGTACTTTAAGATGTATGCTCTACAGACATGGTGTTCTGGTTGTGGAACTGTGGGCGCTGCGAAGTCTCCTAGATGTTTCTAGGATTTTTTCTAGATGTGGATATAGTTAGCCGTGGTAAGTCGGGGGATAGGCAACTCCAACCGTTTTGGCAGGATAGGTGCTAGGGAAAGGACAATAAAATCCCTCCAGCATCTTCCTTTCCTCGGGTTGCCAATCGCTGTAAGTACTTTGCCCTATAGGTTGTCGTTATGTAGGGTGAGGTCAATTGTTTGCACGTGGTGTCCTCTGCCTAGTCAGAACTGAGACGATTAAGCACTGTCTTGCAAATTTAGAAAAATAATAATTTCAATAACCTTTTTATATTATAATTTGAAATAAAGGATTACAAGACTAAAACAATAATATAGAATTCTAGGTATAATAGTTCGGAGTAAGAGTCAGAGATAAGCAAATCTTACAGCCTAAAGTTTAAAATAAAATTAAACGAGTAATAGCGGAGAGGAGAAAGAAACGATAAATATAAATCGGACAAAGGGAGAACTCGGACTTTAGACATCAAGTTTAAATGAGGAAGCATAGAATCGTGACCGAGAAGGAGGATATCTACGGTAAACTTCAATTTCTGTAATATATCCTTAATAATGTAGTATTTTGCCGGTCGAATAAATGTAAAATTTCCATCTTAAACAGTCGTAGAATAATAATTGGAAAAGTCAAAACATCGATATATAATTAGAAAATTCCAAACAAATCGCTGAACTTTACGAGTCACAGACCTATGAACTAATACTGCATAGGTAGATGAAAAAAGATACATAGTGAGTGGAGAGAAATAGGAGGGGTAGTCTTGACAGAGCGACTAATGCATTGTTGAACAAAAAAAGAGGTTTATAGGTGTATTAATTAAATTGGACGTCTAATTTATTTATGAAAATAAATAACGCGTGTCTCAACCACGCAAAGTAGTATTTATCACCCGTAAATTACTCAATAAATGTAAAGGTAAAGCATTTCCGAAGATAGAATGGAAGTGCGTATGATGGTAGCATTGACCGTCACTTTATGACGTCAAATGAGATGTTAGAGGAAACAGTACACATTTATATAACATGACTTGAACATTCAGTACGTATAAAACCCCTCAATATGTTCTTATCATAAACCCGACGAAAAGAAAAAGTGAGGACACTTATAGGTCAATCAATTAACCCTAGCACACTCTAAAAGCACAATAAATTAAAAATAGTTATTTGTAATTATAAAAATAAATTGTATTTAATACGCCTGATAAATATCAAAGGGTTTAAAAACTATTTCGAGCTTTCACACACTTTAACAAAATTTGTAGATTATTAAGAAAGTGTTTTCATCCAGTACCCTTCTCAT